>JAJSOF020000011.1:20670308-20820308 GCA_025594305.2 Periplaneta americana | reverse complement strand
AGTCTAAAATAAATTTATAGTCCCTTAAGTAACTTAACAGTTAATCAGTGTTTGTATAATTGTTGAGAGTGTGTAAAGAGCGAAACTGTTTAGCAGTTTTGCATTATGTCATAACGAAACTAACAAGAGATTGTGTTTAGCTAGGTGCCAGAGTATCCCTATAGATGTTGCCTCCTTGAAGCTTCTCTAATGATTTAATCGACCGAAGCATCAGCGAGTGTTGTTTGTATAGGCACACCCACTATTGGGCTGGCCACCCCTAGCCTGAGCAAACACCTTGAAGAGCCGGGCTCGCACATGAAATATGAACAATGGCACGTCCTAAACAATACCAGCTCCGTGTTTATATTCAAGAGGGGAAGGGGGAGGAATTGATGGGCCCATAACAAGACGTCAGACGTAGCCATGTCGTGCAGGCAAATAAAAACAAGAATTATGCTTAAATGTCTCGACTAACGATTCACTTGAGCGATGCACTCTGCTGCATTGCGAGCGGTAATAGATGGGACAATCGTCATTAATTACGTATGCGTAGGTGGTGTCACCTGGTGTAGCCTCTTCGAAATAATGCCAGTTTATAAGATGATTGGACGGTTGAATTTCTTGCTTTGCATCTAGAAAATGGGAGGGTTTTAAAGTCCTGGCGAGTCCTGAAATTTCTCAAACACAATGACAGTGTTCTACAAATTGTTTCGAAGTACTTCTGTTTCCTCTGTTATTGTTTTATCGGTCCTGTAGATTGATTTAAGATTTACGGCGGTCTGCGAGAATGTGGTGTTTTGCATCGTGAGGTTAAAAACCATGATGTAACTACACTTTTTGTACTTTGTTTGTTTTTTGTATTAAAGCAGGCCTGCACAAGGTTTGCGCTCTCCGAGCTGGCTCACCGCTCATGAGCAGGATGCAGATATTAGCTGCGCTCTGTATAAGGGTGGACTGGAAGAATGGGTGATCTCGTACAAAATATACACAAAAGGAAATACTGTTACGAGTGTTTATGAAATAAATTCCCGTTCAGTGTTTGCAAAACTTCCCTGGACTATTATTAATTAACTAGCCGTACCCATGCGCTTCGCTGCACCCGTTAGAAATAAATATAAAGTAATTACATAATTAAAATAGGACATTTGATCCAGGGAACATTCGTGTTTGATAGAAGGATAAATCGTTTAATATGTTACTTAATTTAAATTGCATCCAAATAATTAAAATGCGATCATTTTGGTCCGGAGACCACTCATTGCTGCAATGACAATTCCTTTAACATGTTTCTAATTTTTATTACATGCAACCATAGTTTAATGAAGATTGACATCATTTAGATTTAATGTGTATACTTTATTTACTTGTTATAGGTTTCTATTGAATTATGGTAATAACTTAATTTTCACCCTTGTTTTCTACGTATTCAGTAAATGGCGTTTGGCCCACTATGGTTCTGAACCCTTCAAATAACTTAAATTATATTATATTATATAATATTACATTACATATATTATATTATATTATATTATATTATATTATATTATATTATATTATATTATATTATATTATATTATATTATATTATATTATATTATATCAGAAGTTACTGTAATAACATTATAGCATTATGTCCATCTAGAGAAACTACACTTTCCAATGGTGAAATAATAATTAATTATACAAATCGGTTAATTTAGCTTCCGATATTACTTCATACAAACACAGAAACATTCTCTGTAGGCTATCTTTCATACTTTCGATTGTTGCTGTCCAAGGCCCCTTATAGACGAAGTCATTTGTTTTTTATTTCATTATACGGCCTTAGATGGCAGTTATTTTAATTTTAAAACTCATTTATCTCATTAAATATCAGTCCTATCAAAATTTTTCAAGGAATAAAACTTATCGCAAATTATTTTTAAAGAAACTTTTGTTATGTAATACTTTTCACAAAAATCAATAATAAGCGAGATATTTCGATTTATTTAATTCAGGCCCCCTTATAACCCCCCTTTTAAGTAATGTATTTTGAATGCCATATAGCCTAAAATCTAAGTTATGACGAACATAATTTATATTCCAATTTTCATCGAAATCCGTTCATCCATTATCGCGTGAAAAGGTAACAAACATACATACAGACAGACAGACATACAAACAAAAATTTCAAAAAAAGCGATTTTCGGTTTCAGGGTGGTTAATTATATATGTTAGGACCAATTATTTTTGGAAAATCGAAAATTACCAGAAAAATTTCGGCTACAGATTTATTATTAGAATAGATAAAGAAATATTTATTTTACAGAAATAATAGAAATTCTATAGTTACTTAAATGTACAATATCATTTTGTTATATTTTTATTTACCAGTACATCATAACGGGGTTTTATGCTGTTGGCAGCTGAAAGGAACAGTAGCCTACTGATCGTAATGAAACATCAGTTACAGATGTTCGATGGCTGCCTTTATTGAAGTTGATTATAGAAAACAGTTGCTCACAAATATAAATGTTGAGCCAAACATAGCAATCATTTTCACAGCCTTCCACGCCTGTGGAGTAACAGTTAGCTCGTCTAGCCGCGAAACAGGTGGCCCGGGTTCGATTCCCGGTCGGGGCAAGTTACCTAGTTGAGGTTTTTTCCGAGGTTTTCCCTCAATCCAATATGAGCAAATGCTGGGTAACTTTCGGTGTTGGACCACGGACTTATTTCACCGGCATTATCACCTTCATCTCATTCAGACCCTAAATAACCTAAGATGTTGATAAAGCGTCGTAAAATAACCTACTAAAATAAAAATAAAAAATTTTTCACAATCAGCCTGTGTAGTCGTGGATATTATTGCTAATATTTAGTCTTGTAAAACTCAACCAGGCTAGTAGTATTATTCAAACCATCTTTAGCCCTTAGGTCACTTTGAAGATCAATAAGTTCGAACTGTAAATCGTTAAATGTTATGTTCCGTCTTTTAGATTCCTCCATACTGTACTGTAGCAGTAGGTAAGCAACGTGAAACAGTTACTGAGAATAGGCCTACACACTGCACTTCACTAGATAACTGAGTGGTCATTTCCCTCTCCTCTACCTATAGCAAGTCTATGTCATTCTGACGTATCTTCCTCTCCGTTTCGGCGAGCGGCAAACACGGCTCTCCCGCTCCAAAGGAGCGCGTGCGCTCGTTGAGCGCTGTTTGTGCAGGTATGCATTAAATGGTTCTTAAGAGTAATGTCTACCATTATCATTCACTATTTTGTGCAAAATATTTACAATCTCTGAGTATTATACAGGTAAATTTCGTTATATCTGCATACGTTGGTAAAACTGAGAACCAGAGAGGATCTATCTACAACAAAGCTATTGTTCTGTTTCCCTCTCATGTTTTTTTGTTTGATTGTTAACATAATTTGATTGTATAACATGAAAAGTGAAATATCATCTGAAGAATATGATACTATCGGATCAGAATATATTCCGCGAAGGGATATAATAGAAGTGAAAAGAAAAACATGTAGAATGTTAGATAAAGTTTCAACAAAAATTAAAGCACATTTAGTTTATACATTACTTAAAGTTATTAGCTACTGTACAGTATCATATCACTTACAAACGTCAGTTAAGCACGTACCATTTTGAACCTCACAACTGTTGCTCAGAATGGCGGTCAACAATCTCAATGCAAGCTCTGCCGCATTACTTTATATCCCTGGCGTGTTTCGAATCAAATCACAGGCGACGTCCGTGTACATTGGAGCGTCATACTGTACACAAGCCATTTTGGATATCCCTATTCGAAATAATCGAGTGGATTCAGGTCGGGTGACCTGGCAGGCCACGGAATACGACCCCACCTTCCAAGTCAGCAACCGGGAAATATATTATCCAGATATACCGGTACTGCACCATCGTATTGCTCTCTTCAATGGAAAGCAAGTGGTTTATTAAAAAGTGTATGGCTATGTTCATTGTCCACTTGTCATTGGATAAATAAATAAACGTTCCTCAATTAAATTTCATTTTCTTTAGTACCGGTAGGCGTACAATTTATTCTAGACCATACTGTAGATAGAAATGTAAGTGACAACATGGAAATGGAATTGAATTCACGGGACCGGTTACTATGGCCCAGCACTGCGACCTGTTACGATCTATTGCATTAACCCTCAAGCTAGGCGCATTTCCAAACCCACACTGGCTGACTACACTAAGGCTCGCTGCGTACCCAGGTTTCGAACAGGCAACCCTTACTCGTTCCTAGACCAGCCCCCTCCAGCCGGCAATTGGGGAATGTTATGGAATGTTCACGAAATGGTGACGCATTGATGTAGATGCCTAATACGGGAAAAACGGTAGAACTCCGAGAAAACCCCCAACTGCGACCACAAAGTGTCAGTATGGATTTTTCAATTAAAACTCACATACCTGATCGGGATTCGAACCCGGGGCGCCTGCGTGACAGGCTGGAGGTCTGACCACTCAGCCACCGCGGGGGTGACAACATGGGAAATCAAATTTATTCGAAATAAATAAAATGTATAGTGAGGAATTATGTGTCACCTGTCACAAACATTACTTATTTATTTTCCTGTCTGTATCACTATTTAAACTAAACATTTTCTCACACATGAACACAAATTACTTTAATATTTTTCAATTTGTAAGTTTGTCCTAGTGTCCTTCCACATGTCCTCTTTGAATACTAATAAGCTTTCTCTTAGCACCCCTACTAGTATTGTCTTGCCCACCACATTCCTTCCTGGTTAGCGATCGTGGTCACACACACCTCGCCTGGCCCGTAACATAACTTCAGTAGTTGATAACTCTTCGTCAGTGAAGCAGGAAACTGTAAATCCGGACAGTAACTGTCTTTTCTTTCCTTCTTTAAGAATTTACTTTCATTGGCCTTTAAAGCTGACGTTTTATGTTCCGAAGAGTCTATGAAAAGATTCTCCAATATATGATCCACGACTCGCATCCGACAACTCCGAAGATAGTGGAAGTGTATAGGCTTTCAGACAACACACGTTTTACGAGAACTTTATTCCACTGCCTCCAAGTAATGGTCAACGCATTTTAAAAATCTCTTGTCTTACAATCGTTTCTTGGGAGGATGTTCTTCCACCGAGTTTGCAGGCTTGTACTGTGAAGTAAAGAAGCATTTAGTTTTATAAAAGCATGGTCTTTAAACAAGTTTTCTGACAATTTAAAAAGACTATTTCGTTTATATGACGTCATTTCATTTTCGACCAATGAAGTGTAATGAAATTTTGAATTCCAACCAATCACAGTCACACTTTGCGATAATTTTTACAGCTAAATTTATCGCTATCAATTTATCGCATGGTCGTTCTTTTGTTTAGTCATTGTCGCCAACTTTTTCCCCGTAAATTGATGATCATGAATAGATTAAGATGCAACTACACGGTTAAATTTTTCTTTCAACTGTAAAGCATTGAATGCAAGATTGATATTTAATATTAATTAATATATTTACGCAGTGAAGACGACGTTCAAAACGGCGCATCATGTAGACACAACATCTTCATGCATCTTAATTGAACGTATCTTTTAAACTTGATTCTTTCAATATTCTTCCCAGATTGCACGCATACGCGATTGGAATATTGAACTGTGTAGATGCAGCTTTAGTTCCGTTACACACTACAGCGAGAATGCGTTTGTCGAGCTATAAAAATGCTTTCGTGTAGCACTGATTGTGAGCAACGATAGAAATAAGGCACAGCTGACATTGGTCCTGCTCCCTATAATTGTAGCCTATAAAATTTGTATTTTGTGAATGAAATTAAACAATTAATAGGAAGTCAGATGTTCAAATGTATGTAACATCATCGCATATCAAACCCAAAGACCTTGCATAGTAATAATAAGGTCTTTGATCAAACTGCCTTCTGTATGACGTAATAAAATTCGTGTTTTAATTAGGCCTATCTATACAGAGATGGCTTCATTGTGTAACAACATGTCTTGCTGTAAATACATAAGCATCGGTATACAGCTGTCCCCACTGTTACTGTTAAATTAAATTATGATTTCAGCATTTAATGAAAATGTATTTGTTATAATAATAAGAGAAAAGTGCAGTACGTGTAATTAACATTGTTAAACCTGTATTTCGCTTTTCGCAATTGGCATTACTGAATAATAACATCGAATTTCTTTATTGCAGTAATCGATATTCATCTACGAGTATTTCAACTTCACAATGTCTGAATAGGTTAAGTATTCACGAAATAGTCCTAATAAATGTCACTCGAGGTCTGAGATTACTACAGATAATATACAAAGGAGGGAATTTAATTTGTTTTGCGTCATATTCCCCAAATTTTTATGTAGTATTTTTGGCATTTTTAGGAAATAAATGCATACATATTTTCAGAGATTTTAGGTCATAAATCCGAGCTCTACACATGAGGTTTCATAAACACAGAAAACTAAAGATTCAACACTCATATTAACATCGACTATAGCCTATATGTATATATCCATAATAAATGTCATTAATTAATTTCAGGGTGTTTTCTTTGAGATATTCCAAACAAAAAAGTTTAACACAATTTTACTCGTTTTTGCTTCCTTTTCGAGATAAAAATTGGGCTCAACTGCAATATTTGTCCCGCTATGCTCTCACATCTGAAGGAGTGCTAACATACTTCTTACGCATTTTGCGCTACCAATCTTAAGTAATTTGCCTCCACTGTGGAAAGTTGTTACTTATGCCAATCTTCCTCTCGATAAAAACCCACTTCAGGTCGAACAGAGAGTACAAGACGCGCGATGAGTATAAAAGACTTATGTCTTATGCCAAAGATTGTGTTTGAAGTAGGGAAAGTTCATATATGTAACCGCCAACATAAGAACCAATTAACGCCGAGCCCGAAAATATATAATTCATCATTATAGGTACTATAAGAAAAAGAAAAAATCTAAAAACTTGCATACATAATGAACCTCCTCTTTTAAATCTCAGTCTGCAGTTTGAACCCATTTTCCTAGGATTTTACTAGGATTTCCTTCATCGTTATAAGAATAATACTTTACTGTGCTCGAACTCAGGATATACTGCCCTCTTTCCCCTCTCGAACCCTGGTCAGGCTGAGTCATCAAAGATTCCATACATGAAACAGTAAACGTTTGCATCATAACTGCCGCCATTTGGTATGTTCAGCTACAGCGAAATGTACGTGCTAAAATGGTGTAAGTACATGACACTGTTAGGCACTAACTTTATCTATAGGATGGTAGCTCCTTTACTTACCTGTGTGTTACGCATGCGCAGTATCACGTCATTCGACTTGGAACAATTTCTTGCGGGACACTACAGTCCATGAGGATTTACTTGTCTAGTCCCATTTAGAAAGAGAGAATGCTCACCATCTCTCTCTACCCTCATTTATGATGGTCGACACTCCTTCAAACGACCACGAGTTACCAGTGGCGGCATTCTCTTCCTCTTCAAATTCTGACTCCAGTCCGCCAGAAAGTTCGTCCGTGTCCGTGTCGTCCAAATTGATTACCGAACGAATAATAAATTTCCATCTACAAGTCCATCCTTCGCCCAATAAAATTTTTCAACTTTTTCTACGTGTTCATAGGCCTTCCTCCAATTTTCTTCCGTCACTTTTGCAAGTGAGCTCATTTTCAACCTGTTACACACGTTTTTTAACAGTCCTGTTCGGGCGTTTCTTTCCTGGAGATCGCAGCACACTTCCACTTCCGCTTTCTAGCGCTTCCTTTTTTTTTTCTATTAACACCACGAGATGATATACCTGTCGCTGCAGCAGTTCTTTCGATAAAACTCGGCACAGATATTGTTTGTTTTCCGCATATCAGTGCCTCATATTCTCCAGTAAATAATTAATCTGCATTAATAACCATGTTCATACCGTCCGACTTCAGGGCTTTCCCGCTTTTTCCCATATTGTCTACCATTATTATTAAATACAAGAGCACAACACTCATTACAATATTTAAGGTAACAGTGAACCATGCATCTCCGAAAACATTTTAATTTGTGAATTGTATTATATTAAATTGGTACAACAAGACACAATCTCGTCCACACCTATGGAGTAAAGGTCAGCGCGTCTGGCCGCGAAACCAGGTGGTCAGAGTTCGAATCCCGGTCGGGGCAAATTACCTGGTTGAGGTTTTTTTCGAGGTTTTCCCTCAACCCAATACGAGCAAATGCTGGGTAACTTTCGGTGCTGGACCCCGGACTCATTTCACCGGCATTATCACCTTCATTTCATTCAGACACTAAATAACCTGAGATGTTGATACAGGGTCGTAAAATAACCCAATAAAAAAGATACAAACTCACTTCACTATTCACAAAATACTACTAACTAATGAACTCGAACAACCCCGAGACGCCACTGAGAGATCCACTAATTGGGTTTGCAAAAGTGTGAAGGTAGAAGGGAGGAGAAAGGGAATTCCAAGAATTGTACAAAAGGAAACCTCTTGCCCGTCACATCTGGTGGCAGTTGGTAGACAAGGACCTCAGACAAGGACAGTAGAAATCACGCCAACTTAATCCTCATGCACTTTAGGTGCAGTTTCGCATAACCGTGAACGCAGAAGCTTCTACAGGGACATCATTTTATTTTTACTGACATTTTTAATATTAACCTGTCTATACTTTAGAGAACCGGAAACACCGCTTGCTCCCCCCTCCAAGACTGGAGTTCGATGATACTGGCGTAAAACACAAATCACTCTACTAGGTATAGGAAGGAAGAAAAGTAGTTCATCCATTTACGTAAACTAGGAAATAACGCGATTTTGAGTTTGATAATTTTCATTAGATTTTTTTTAATCAAAGTACAGTACTGTATTAAGAATAAGTGTTTTTACTCACGAAGTGAGTTATCCATGCGAACGTATTCATTATGCAGTGTATATTATACTGTCTACAGCACATTAGCGTACAATATAGAGAAAGAAGTTAAATTGAAAAATAATCATAATATGAATATTTAAACACAATTTTGAAAATGATGGCCGTTCATTTCGATACAGGCTTCAGTTCTTTTGTGCATATTACCGCACTATAGACTATTGCATCTAATTCCAATTGCCAGTTTTGTCCTTCGTACTAGTAACTCATGTTGAAATAATTCTGTACCTACTCTACGTACTGTGAATTCAATCTTCACTTCTGCCCGACCCGAAAATATAAAATTACTCAGACATGCTATCTACTGTCCGTCCAAGTGGTTATGCCGCAGGATTGTAGAAAGGGAGGAAATCACGTGACAGTTAATTACTTAACGAGGCCCTTTTATTTAAGTTAAATTAAACAGCTGTATAATATTACGTAAACGTCCAATTCCTAAGAGAAATTAATGTTTTCAGAAAAGAGCTAAGACAGCCCAGCTTTTACAGAGGGGCGAGCAGAAGCAGGTGTGGGAAATCGGGATGCGACGTAGGCAAACGGACAGTACCTGTGCGAAAATATGATTCAATATTGAAAGCTCTTTCGTCACTGGAAAACGCGAACATATTTCTGGAACGTACTATACTCAGTAACTCAGTACTGCTTACTATCTGCGGTCTTGGTTCTGTGTGGAGTTGGAACTTCCTTAGTAGAAGGGGTGGGAGTGAAGTACATTGAAAAACTCAGGTACAATAAAAATTGAAGTAAAAATGAAATGATGTCCCTGTTTGTTTACATTTAATTGAACATTTACGACATTTACGTGTTCCATTATATTACATATCATCTAGCTTTTATATTTTCGTTACATTTACGATTAATTTTCTTTGTGAATGGGCCTTGAGGCTGCATTTGCCTCAGATAAGTGCCTAGCATCTTCATTGTGTAAGGCCACACAAGATATGACTCGGGAATTGCTTTCTTTAGCTAATTGTCGGAGAAACCAGAGTCGGGTAGCCGTGTTTGAAATGGTTGAGATTCAGCTTGGACTCGCTTCGAACTAACGGGTCCGCATATCTGCGCGTCCTCGGCCGTCCATGTCGGCAAGTGCGTGTTCGGCCAGGAGTAGACGCAATGCAGCCGGCAGTGCATTGCACAGCTATTACCGTCAGCGACTCAGTGAGATCACAAGTCTAGTATATACAGTCACGAAGCTTGAGTTGTGAGGTTGCTAGGAACAGTAGACTGTGCAGGTACTATTTCGCATTGTCTGTAATGAGGCGTAGTAGCGATCCTAGTGGTTAGCAACCATCTATGGATGCATATTTATCACATATCGAGCTTCGTGGTGAGACCTAAGATCGCTTCACAATTAACTCGTTTCATATTCTCATCGACCAATCGTAACTCAGCCCACGTCTTCTCACTAAGCCAATGATAGTAAGATCTTTCAGCAAAATTTCTCGTTTCTTTCACTAGCATTTCTGTAGAATTTATTCTGGAATATACGGCCCGGGTTCGATACTCGGTCAGATCGTGATGGAATCTGTAGTGGACAAAGCGGACGTTGCAAAGGGGTTTTCTCGGGGTATTCTCGTTTCCAGCAGCGGTTCTACCATTAGGTTACATGGTCACGTGCCCTCACAGTTATAAATAAGATTGACCAGATTTTATTTAGTTTTGAATTTTGTTTTCATTCACGGCTCTTTCCTTTACTCTCGATTCAGGACTGGCACTTGTAAGCAATGTGGCAACAATGGTCTGGTAACATTTCCACTGCGGACTTCTCGTGTTATAATCATGCTACTATCTGGAGTACAATGCGGCCCTCTTCACGAAGAATAATGACTAGACCAAGGAATTTCATTCAATTGCATCTTTTTATTGATGAATATTGGAAAAGTAAAAGAGGATCTTTGCCGATCATGGTTTTTACGTTCGAATAAAACCAACTTTGTTCTGCAGAAATGCATGTTTTGTGGATTTTCTCTTTCAAACAAATAAATAAATAAATAAATAAATAAATAAATAAATAAATAAATAAATAAATAAATAAGTAAATGAATGAATAAATAAATAAATAAATGTATGTATCTTGCATATTTAAATGCATATTATATTCTCATCCTTCTTGATTTGCCCGATTTATTATCTAATATCAAATTTCTATGACGTGATAAAAATAAGAATAGTTTCGAAGAATATAAAAATTATGTGAGAAATAAAACCAATAATTTAATTATTTACTATTGAGGACATAAAATTGCTGTGTCGAAAATGGATACTGCTCCCTATTGTATAAGTTAGGTCGTTTTCCATTTAACTTAGGCCTACTAGGCGTGTATAAGTTTATGTAATGTTTCAGGAGCAGAGCGAAAATAGCGTCGCCTACATGTCATTCAGACTTTTATTCTGATTTCGTAGAATAAAAAATAAATATATTTTTAGACACATGCTACAATAAAGTTACGTATTGTTGAGATCATGGAACTGCTGCGACGACAATGCTGCTAGTGGTTGTGATTACACAGAGACAAAACTGAATGTATTTAAACACCTGCGACAATGAAGTTACTTGTCACATCATGTCGCTTCTCTTCACTTCATCCATGTTTGTGTGCCATATGATATGATATGATATGATATATGATATGGTATGGTATGATATGATATGATATGATATGATATGATATGATACGATATGATATGATATGATATATGATATATGATATGGTATGGTATGATATGATATATTATATGATATGATATGATATGATATGATATGATATGATACGATATGATATGATATGATATATGATATGGTATGGTATGATATGATATATTATATGATATGATATGATATATGATATGATACGATATGTTATGATATATGATATGGTATGATATGGTATGGTATGATATGATATGATATGATATGATATGATATGATATGATATGATATGATATGATATGATATGATACGATATGATATGATATATGATATGGTATGGTATGATATGATATGATACGATATGATATGATATATGATATGGTATGATATGATATGACATGATATGATACGATATGATACGATATGATATGATATGATATGATATATGATATGGTATGGTATGATATGATGTGATATGATACGATATGATATGATATGGTATGGTATGATATGATATGATATTATATGATATGATATGATACGATATGATATGATATATGATATGGTATGATATGATATGATATGATATATATGATATGATATGATACGATATGATATGATATATGATATGATATGATGTGATATATGATATGGTATGGTATGATATGATATGATATGATATGATATGATATGATATGATATGATATGATATATGATATGGTATGGTATGATATGATATGATATTATATGATATGATACGATATGATATGATATGATATGATATGATATGATATGATATGATATGATATGATATGATATGATATGATTTGATACGATATATGATATAATATTGTGTATGATATGATATGGTGTGATGTGATATGATATATGGTATATGTTATATAATAATAATAATAATAATAATAATAATAATAATACTGTAATAATAATTTATTTTACCTGGCAGATTTAAGACCTTAATAATAATAATAATAATAATAATAATAATAATAATAATAATAATAATAATAATAATGTGAAATACTGTTATTCAAACTTCTCTATGTTACCAGTTAATCTGAATACATTAGAAATGTAAAGATAATTACTTTATTATGAAGTAAAAATACAATTATTTAGATATTTAAATATAATCACTGTTCAACATATGAAAAGAAAATCAATTCATTAAACTAGTCTGAAAAAAAAAAACAAATTATTATTTATTCCTTAAGAGCGAATGATATGGTATGATATGATATGATATGATATATGATATAATATGGTGTATGATATGATATGATATGATATATGATATGATATGATATGATATGATGTGATGTATGATGTGATGTATGATATGATATGATATGATATGATATGATATGATATGATATGATATGATATGATATGATATGATATGATATATGATATGATTCGGTCCTGCTGACTCTTCATATTTCATAATATGAAGAAAATATATTTAATGTCCTTCAGTAAAATCGCTTGTCTTATCATGGACTCACACGTTTCATTTGTAATGGAAACAAAAATAAAACATTGAAACCAACACAACTGTAGCTTCATTCCCGGAAACGAGTGACGTATTCCACGTGCCTATGTTTCCCTGATACAATAGAAAATGTTTTCGTCTATGTAGAGTACACGGTGTGTCATGTTTCAGTCTTCCTTTACAGTAATGCACCTATTATTAATTTAATTTTTCAAGTTACCAAATTGTATTAGTTAATTTCATCCATACACGACCAATATCACCAATTTAAAATAAGTGTTATTGAAGTGTTCTATGCCTTTACATGGTATTGAACATTATCCATAGAACACTGTCAAGCATAATCAGTTATTGCTTTTCTTCGTATGTTCTTTTTCTGTTCCTTTCTTCGTGTGCTTCATTCTCTTTTTTTCTTTATTTATATTTCTGTATTCTTCCATTTTATCTTTCCAGCCATCGAAATTCCTTTCTGTAATTTTTACACTTTTATTTTTTTTTCTTTTCGTTGTTTCTACCCTTTTCTGTTCATTCTTTCCTTTGTTCCTGTCTGCTTTAATAAATCATGTCCTACTTTTCATAATATCTTTATAGGCCTAGGTCTCTGTCTTCGTCTTCCATGTTCTATACATTTCTTATTTCTTCCCTCTCTCTCATCCCCTTTTCTTTTATTCATTGTTTTATTTCTGTTATACTTTTCCTCCGTCTTGTCCAATCCTTTCATTTTTCTTTTCCTATTTTTCTTAATGATGTCTACTTTTATTCATTGTTTTGGTCTCCATACGTTTTTTTCTTAAATTCATTATTTAAAAAAATCTATTATTTTGTAATAGACGATATGATTCCTGTACTTTTAATTTAATTTATTAATTTAATAACTTAACTGGCACTGATCCTACCCCGATATTATCTTTAATGCTTCCCGAAAGTCATAATGAACTCACCCTTTTCCGAAACTGCCCCCACGTTTACATAATACAGGATATAAACCTGTCGCAGGCTACTCGCCACAAAATGGACGTCACATCAATCAAGAAGTGTTGAAGAGTGGCCTATTAGCGAGCCATTAGCACTCGGATCCAATTTATAAGTCAGGAGGGGCTTTTAATTCAGAAACAAGCGCCCAC
Source organism: Periplaneta americana (assembly GCA_025594305.2). NCBI lineage: Eukaryota > Metazoa > Arthropoda > Insecta > Blattodea > Blattidae > Periplaneta > Periplaneta americana. The sequence goes on along the minus strand of JAJSOF020000011.1, from coordinate 20,806,120 downwards.
GTCGTTTAACAAGCTCCGAAGGTGTTGAAATTATTGTTAGTTTGGCAACACTGTGAGAATACGTATTATGTAATAACAATAAAGAAAATAGTAGGCTGCTACAAAGCTCTTAATGTAAGTGGGATATAATGAAAATTGCTACGTAGGGGAGGAGCGTTGTGGGTTTTCCGCTAAACCTATTAGGTGAGGTCTAAACTTATAATTTGAGCGGACTGAAAGCGCCGGTACTATATAATTTGGTAGCAGGTCCTCCGTGCCTGTGTATAGGGTGAGACCAAACTGAGACTATCAGATGCTCTCTAGCTGCTGGCCGGCATCACGCTCATTATATTAGGGGTGTCCATCCAGTGGATCTCACGCCTCCGACGCCGTCGATTCTATTGCCTGTCCGTTAGGTTTTTATAATGCGATGGACTAGTCGTGTGTCAGGAGATCGTGAAATGAATATATTTATGATTTGAAGGCTGGGAAGATGGTGGTCCTGTCAATTGCATGTAGAAACAAACAACTGTATTGAATGGTAAAAATTTTGAACATTAAGGTGGTGAATGTGATGATACTTGAGATGATGGTGACACCACAGCTATACTGTTTTCCCTGTAAGAAAAATCCTAATATAATCACAAGCACGTGGCTGTCATACCCGTGATTGGCTCACAGACGAAACACTCACACGACGCAGGAAAATATAGTCCGTATTTGGAAACTATCATCTTGTATTATTTGAAAATAAAAAATTGAATTCTAATTGTTAAATACAATGAGACATATAACTTCACTCATATGTAAAACGATATATAAAAGAAAAGCTACGTTTATATTTTGTTATGTACTATGAACGCGGATGAATACAAACAGTAATACCGAGGTAGTCTGTTCTTGTAACAAGCTGGCGTCACTTGAGCTCGTAGTTGTTCACGTAAGCACATAGCTTCTGCATCCTCAGTGTGTGTGATTATTAATCATAAGAGTAGAAACCCTCTCAAAAGCGGAGAAAAACAAATAGTCTTAAATGTATATAATAAGTTATGTGAGTTTTAATTAGAGTAATTATGAAATAAATGTTTTCTAAGCAAATGAATGCATAGTAGTGAGGTTAGGCCTACTTGACGAGTAACGGGAAATGTTTAACATGAAACAGAATGTACAACAGTAGGCGGGAACACGTACTGAGAATCTATGGCGCCAAATAGCGGCCAATGAAACCTCACTTCAGTCACGTGCTATTGTTTATATTAGGATTTTTCTTACAGCGAAAAGATTATACAACAGGATTCAGCATAAGTTACATAACACTACCCTCACATCGCTATCTCAGAGGTATTTTCTATTAAACGAAAGCGCTCTCTACATCCAATCATTCATAGTTTTCTGCCCAAGGGCAGGTCTTTCACTGCAAACCCAGCATTCTCCTATCTTTCCTATTTTCTGCCTTCCTCTTAGTCTCCTCATATGATCCATATATCTTAATGCCGTCTATCATATGATATCTTCTTCTGCTCCGAACCCTCCTCCCCTTCACCATTCCTTCCAGTGCATCCTTCAGTAGTTATTTTCTTCTCAGCCAGCTACCCAACTAATTCCTTTTCCTCTTCCTCTTCAGTATCATTCTTTCTTCAGCCATTCTTTCCAACACAGCTTCATTTCTTATTCTGTCTGTCTACTTCACACGTTCCATTCTTCTCCATACCCACATTTCAAATGCTTCTATTCGCTTCTCTTCACTTCGTCGTAATGTCCATGTTTCTGCCCCATACAATGCCATACTCCACACAAAGCACTTCACTAGTCTCTTCCTCAGTTCTTTTTCCAGAGGTCCGCAAAAGATGCTCTTTTTTCTATTAAATGCTTCCTTTGCCATTGCTATCCTCCCTTTGACTTCCTGGCAGCAGCTCATGTTACTGCTTATAGTACACCTCAAGTATTTGAAGCTGTCCACTTGCTCTACTGCCTCATTTAGAATTCGAAAGTTAACCTTCTTTATTTTTCTTCCTATGACCATGGTCTTCGTCTTGTTTGTATTTATCTTCATCCCATACTGCCCACAGCTGTCATTTAGATCCAGAAGCAAACACTTTATTATCGTTTCCTCTTCTGTTAGCAAGACCATATTATCAGCAATCTTATGTATTTTATTCTTCTTCTTCCTCCTACTATCATCCATCCCATGTTCTGAACACAGTTCTTCACCAAATCCTCCAAGTAGATGTTGAACAGGATAGATGGTAAAGTGCATCCTTTTCGTACTCCTCTCTCTATTTCACTTCCTTCTGACATTTCTTCTTCTATCCTGATTTTCACTCGTTGTTTCATATAAAGATTACTGAACAGCCGCCTCTCTTTCTAAACCACACCAGTTTTCTTCATGAGTCCCATCAGTTTATTCCAATCCACTCTATCAAAAGCCTTTTCTACGTCTGCAAATAGCCTACCATATACACTTCTTTATTCTTCTAGAGATATCTTTCGCCAGTGTTCGTAGCAGTCTCTACAAATCAAGCGATTTCATTAGTAAATTAATTGTAATATTGACACATACTATATCAGCAAACATACAGTAATGAGGCCGGTAAATGCAGGAATAGACCTCTAATAATTACTGAAATTTTGAGACATAATAAGAATAAAGCTTTTAATTACAAAAATTATTTACTATTTTGTCACTGTAGGCTATACCGTAATACTTAATATTGACTAATTAATTGCATTTTATAGTTATTGTAGTTAGGTTCATAAAATATTAATTTTAGCTGCCTGAAATTGTGTTTTTAGGTGCCTAAAACTGTACGTATTTCAGTGCTAATTTTGAACCTAAATTACGTGCTTAAAAGTTGATTTTTAAAGTTTAAAAATCTGAGATCGTGTGTAGTTCAATTGTCTCCCGTGTTCAGTTTTCATAGGCATATTCTTTCCCTGTCGAATAAGATTCGAAGATAGTAACAACGAAATTTCCTACTGATCACATTTTTTTTTATAAATATAAACAGCTCTCTTCCCTCCCGTTGTAAAGACTAGTTCCCTTTCGGACAAACCTAATAAACATGTTCCACTAAAATGTAAGATGACATTAAATTCGTATTGCACTGGGTATACCAATTTCAAAGTCCGCAACATTTCAGAAAGATTAAATTTTTATTTAATTTGGAACATACATCCACAAAAAGTAAGACAACAGTTTCATACATAGATATTTCAAATGTAAGATAATTTAAGCTACACCGTCTCAATACTAATAAACTTTCACAATATTCAGTATCATCGATGTCGTATAACGGATAGGGTAAAGTAGAAATTAGGCAACATATCTACAAAAATGCAGGACAAATATTGGCAAATGAAGAAAACGTGCGATCTGAGGATTTAAGTTTCTCAAACTATGGTCCGCGGACAACCTGTGGTCCTCGAGGTCTGCTCTTATGGTCCTTCAAAAAAGACAGAAGAAAAAATAAAATTCGAACGAATTGCGTATCACACTATAGCTTAAAATCTCAGAGTTTGGAAATGACACATTGCAATCGAATTTCACTTTTCTCCCAAGTACTGCATTTTATGAAATTTATTACCCTACCCGTCTATCGACTTCCCATTCTACTCTCAGAAGCAAAAGAGGGATTTAAAGTACTATATACGTGGTGTTTCTCGACATCTTTTCCCTGTACATCTGGCGCCGTGCTTGTAACCCAGCCAGGGACCACCCGAATTAATAACAGAGGACCAAAGTACCGAACCTTAATTCAATTTTAAAATATAAGTATACTGGCATTAAAATATGCTACGAAAATTATAAATTTGTTTTCGAAGGGAACAAGAGTAAGGTGGTCCGCGGAACTGTTCTGGCTTTAAAAAGTGGTCCCACTTCAAAAAAGTTTGAGAAACGCTGGGTTAGACCAACGACGATGCAATAAACTTACTGCAGAGGACATTGCGGGTGATTTGTCTCCGAAGATGGTGAGCCACAAAAATACCTTTAAGTTATGTATGGCAGACAAAGAGGAACAAATTAAGCCCTCACTGTGATTTGATGATATATCCCCTCCTGTTCCTTTATGAATCACAATTGCAACACAATGCCCTACGCGAGCAAAACAAGCCCACTAGAATGACTTAACTTCAGTTTTGTATCATTTCAGAATGCTGTTAATAGCCATTTCTCACACATTTATTAGTCACACAAGTTAATCCAGCAAGATTTGGTAGACCAGTATTGTCTGGAGGAAGTGCAAAAATAATTCCTAAGGAAAGACCAAAAGGTATTACTTACTGATAAAATAAGAGACCTACAAGATTTTGTAGTCTCCCGATCACCTCAGCAAGAACTCTTACTTACTTACAAATGGCGTTTCAGGAACCCGAAGGTTCATTGCCGCCCTCACATAAGCCCGCCATCGGTCCCTATCCTGAGCAAGATTAATCCAGTCTCTATCATCATATCCCACCTCCCTCAAATCCATTTTAATATTATCCTCCCATCTACGTCTCGGCCTCCCCAAAGGTCTTTTTCCCTCCGGTCTCCCAACTAACACTCTATATGCATTTCTGGATTCGCCCATACGTGCTACATGCCCTGCCCATCTCAAACGTCTGGATTTAATGTTCCTAATCATGTCAGGTGAAGAATACAATGCGTGCAGTTCTGCGTTGTGTAACTTTCTCCATTCTCCTGTAACTTCATCCCGCTTAGCCCCAAATATTTTCCTAAGCACCTTATTCTCAAACACCCTTAACCTATGGTCCTCTCTCAGAGTGAGAGTCCAAGTTTCACAACCATACACAACCATATATTACAACCGGTAATATAACTGTTTTATAAATTCTAACTTTCAGATTTTTTGACAGCAGACTAGATGATAAAAGCTTCTCAGCCGAATAATAACACGCATTTCCCATATTTATTCTGCGTTTAATTTCCTCCCGAGTGTCATTTATATTTGTTACTGTTGCTCCAAGATATTTGAATTTTTCCACCCCTTCGAAGGATAAATCTCCAATTTTTATATTTCCATTTCGTACAATATTCTGGTCACGAGACATAATCATATACTTTGTCTTTTCGGGATTTACTTCCAAACCGATCGCTTTACTTGATTCAAGTAAAATTTCCGTGTTTTCCCTAATCGTTTGTGGATTTTCTCCTAACCTATTCACGTCATCCGCATAGACAAGAAGCTGATGTAACCCGTTCAATTCCAAACCTTGCCTGTTATCCTGAACTTTCCTAATGGCATATTCTAAAGCGAAGTTAAAAAGTAAAGGTGATAGTGCATCTCCCTGCTTTAGCCCGCAGTGAATTGGAAAAGCATCAGATAGAAACTGACCTATACGGACTCTGCTGTATGTTTCACTGAGACACATTTTAATTAATCGAACTAGTTTCTTGGGAATACCAAATTCAATAAGAATATCATATAATACTTCCCTCTTAACCGAGTCATATGCCTTTTTGAAATCTATGAATAACTGATGTGCTGTACCTTATACTCCCATTTTTTCTCCATTATCTGTCGAATACAAAAAATCTGATCAATAGTCGATCTATTATGCCTGAAACCGCACTGATGATCCCCAATAATTTCATCTACGTACGGAGCTAATCTTCTCAAAAGAATATTGGACAAAATTTTGTACGACGTCACAGCAAGATCTCTTAGCAGGAAAAAGTGATTCTGCCCTCTACATTTCAAGATAGTTCACGAAACATGCAGCAGCTGTATCAAGATGCTATGTATATTGTTCGAAACCATGGCAAACCTGACATTTTTCTGTCACCTACAATCCGCAACGACCTGAAATACTTCCACATAAAAAAACTCACTGATATGGATAGATTCAAGAAAAAGTATTTGGTATGAAAGAAACATTTAGAGGGAGTATGTTTCAATATTATGGAAGCAAATAACTTACGAAACATGTGGCATCCTTCATTGAAGATAAATCTGAAAAATTTTTATTTGAACTTCTAGTGAACTTAGTTTGCAGCATCTGCTGCACACAAGCCATTAGTCGATTTATATTTCCAATCTACGTCATATTGTAGAATTAGAGATCTGTAATGGAAAGAAAGACTTTTGTAGGAGAGAATCGGTGTGTTTGAATGTAGCAGCTCCTTTTTGGGGAGGAGGGAATCGGTATAATATTTACATTTATTTTTTCGGAGGGAAATGGTAATAAAAATTGACCGCGGGAGGGAATCGAGAGTCACCCCTTCGTAGAGACCTATTAATAACTCATAAAGGAAACAATCGAAGCAGTGAGATCAATAACCATTGAAGTCCACTTCTGGCCATTCATTTTTTTGTAAATTTGAAATAAATTTTGAATATTTCCACAAGTGTTACGACTTTAAAAGTTGGTATACTACTTTGTCTTGATCTATAAAACAACCAGAAATATTACGTGCAAAAAAATAATAATTAGGTAATCAATCAATCTTCTTAATGTATCCAGCTGTTTGCAGACAACATAAAGTCTACTATAGTACATTCAGTTGTTGTTTTTCACGAGAAATGAGGGGTATTTTGATCGGTGTGCATTATAGATGCCTGTTGCTAGTAGCCAGAGTTGGGGTGTAGTCAATATATAGGCTACTGTAGGGCTGTGTCTTCTGCAACTGGTACTGATGATTTTAATTTACTTCTTTTGTGGTTTATGGATGGACAGTATAGAAGAATGTGTTCCAGATCTTCATCATGATTATTACACCACAGACAAGTAGGATTATCAGAAATATGAAATCGGTGTAGGTACAATTGAGTGACAATGTGACCTGTTCTGGCTCTTGTTAAAAATGTTTGAACATGTCTGGGTAAGTTTTTGTACATTTCCAGGTCATTTGGTTTCTTTTGTACAGACTGTAAAATTTTTCCTTTGTCAGAAGAGAGCCAATTGTTGATCCATAGGTTTGTAAAATGAGACTTTACTGAAGCAAAAGCACTGGATAGGGATATCACTTGTAGAGGTGTTGGTTGCAAATATGTTGCCTGTTTTGCAATATTATCAACTTTCTCGTTTCCAGGTATACCACAATGACTAGGTATCCATTGAAATGTTATTTCCCTTTGGAGTTCTTTTAGTTTACGTAGTTGTTTCTGAATTGGAATAATTCTTTGTGCATATAGGTTTGGTACATATTTAATTATATTAATATAACCCCCTTGGAGTCGGTAAGTATGCAAATAGATTTTTCAGAAATTTGAGTAACACACTGAAGAGCAGCATCAATAGCTAGCAATTCAGTGTCAAGCCCGGAGGAGGATGAACATGGTATAATAGGTAATTAGGTAAGAAATAAAAAAATTGTTTACACTTTTCTCGAAACTTGTGTAAATGGACTTGAATGGTTATTGATCTCACTGCTTCAATTAAGTTTTTCCTTCCGCTTTGGGAAAAAATAAAGGACACGGAATGAGTTTTACAAATAACTTTATAGTGACAATAAGCCACAAAATTTCATAAACGAGTTATAAAAATTTCATATATTTTTTAATTACAAAGACGTGCAGACACAATAGACGTTCAAGAGACAAGAAATCTATTAGGAAACAAAAGAAAACTGACAATAAATTAGTAAGTAATATGTTTACGAGCTTAATAAGGACCACGTTTAGTGGCAGCACATTCCATACGTTCGTGGACTGCCTGGCATCGTATAAATATATCAAATATTGCCTCCATTTAACGGCTTGCAAACAGTACAAACTAAGTTCCATTGTAGACCTTAAAGTACTGCGGTGGAGAATGGCGTCTCTTAATGGCAAATATTATATAAATGCATTCCATGGCACTTGGAGGCTGCATCATTGTAAAACCTTTGCAAATAAAATACAGAGAGAAAGAAATACTCGTTTATGTGAGCTCGCGTCGCCATAATGTTTGCTGTTATGGCTTTCACCGACATTTTATACCGCCCTTCATTACAGAAGTATTTATACGTTTCAATAACCACTCCGCTCAGAGTGGGACATCAGCAGCGATCTGACTGCCCAACACTAAAACTGGGAACAAAGCTCCGTCCAGAAGACTTTAAGGATTATTCTGTTTACAAGTAGGCCTGTGTCTATCTAAACGCCTATGGAAGTGTCCGTTTGTTCCTATCTTCGTCCTATGGGTATTAATCTGTTTATTTCCCTGTTCCCTTTTCCCCACGGTCCATTCGTTAAAAAATCAATCTGTTTCTCTGTCAAACCATCTCTATAACAGTTCTTTCGTTCATACAAATTTCGATCTATCGTGATATTTTCTCCCTCCCTCTTTCTATTGTATCTATTAAATTACGCCATTTTCGGCCTTCTCCTTCAAAGTTTTGTCTCCTTCATAAGGAACTGCAAAAATCGGAGTGAGACAAGTGGCCAGCAGGCTTGGGGCTCACATAGACACTTCCTCTCAACCATAATTTCCCTTGCAAGGGCGCATTTTTGCAACATTTGAAATGTCTGCCTGCCTCTTATCTTTCTGTCTCTTCCCCTGCCTGCTTCTCCGTCTTCTTACTTGTCTCTGCCTAAGTCTGTCTGTTTGCATCTGCCTCTTCTTGTACATATATGCCTCTTTTTTCCTGCCTTTGTCTATGTATGTTTGTGTCTGCCTCTCTTTGCCTGCCTCTGCCTATGTATATCTGTCTCTGCCTCTTCTTACCTGTCTCTGCCTATGTATATCTATCTCTTCCTCTTCTTACCTGTCTCTGGCTATGTATATCTGTCCCTGCCTCTTCTTACCCGTCTCTGCTCATGTATATCTGTTTCTGCCTCTTCTTACCTGTCTCTGCCTACGTATATCTTCTCTAGCTCCTCTTACCTGTTTCTGCCTATGTATATGTCTGCCTCTTTTTACCTGTCTCTCCCTCTTCTTACCTGTCCCTGCCTATGTATATTTGTCTCTGCCTCTTCTTACCTATCTCTGCCTCTTCTTACCTGTCTCTGCCTATGTATATCTGTCTCTGCCTCTTTTTACCTGTCTCTGGCTATGTATATCTGTCTCTGCCTCTTCTTACCTGTTTCTGCCTATGTATATCTGTTTCTGCCTCTTCTTACCTGTCTCTGCCTACGTATATCTGTCTCTGGCTCGTCTTACCTGTCTCTGCTTATGTATATCTGTCTCTGCCTCTTCTTACCTGTTTCTGCCTACGTATATCTGTCTCTGGCTCCTCTTACCTGTCTCTGCCTATGTATATCTGCCCCTGCCTCTTCTTACCCGTCTCTGCTCATGTATATCTGTTTCTGCCTTTTCTTACCTGTCTCTGCCTACGTATATCTGTCTCTAGCTCCTCTTACCTGTCTCTGCCTATGTATATGTCTGCCTCTTTTTACCTGTCTCTGCCTATGTATATCTGCCTCTGCCTCTTCTTACTTGTCTCTGCCTATGTATATCTGTCTCTGCCTACGTATATCTGTCTCTAGCTCCTCTTACCTGTCTCTGCCTATGTATATGTCTGTCTCTTTTTACCTGTCTCTGCCTATGTATATCTGCCTCTGCCTCCTATTATTTGTCTCTGCCTATGTATATCTGTCTCTGCCTCTTCTTAATTGTCTCTGCCTATGTATATCTGTCTCTGCCTCTTCTTACTTGTCTCTGCCTATGTATATCTGTCTCTGCCTCTTCTTAATTGTCTCTGCCTATGTATATCTGTCTCTGCCTATGTATATCTGTCTCTGCCTCTTCTTACTTGTCTCTGCCTATGTATATCTGTCTCTGCCTATGTATATCTGTCTCTGCCTATGTATATCTGTCTCTGCCTCTTCTTACTTGTCTCTGCCTATGTATATCTGTCTCTGCCTATGTATATCTGTCTCTGCCTATGTATATCTGTCTCTGCCTATGTATATCTGTCTCTGCCTCTTCTTACTTGTCTCTGCCTATGTATTTCTGTCTCTGCCTCTTCTTACACAACTCTGCCACTTTTTGTCTGTATCTGCCTATGTCTGTCTGTCTTTACATCCTTCTGTCTGCCTCTGCCTCTGTATGTCTGTCTCTGCATATCTGTCTCTAGTCGCCCTGGTTGGCAAGTTGGTATAGCGCTGGCCTTCTATGCCCAAGGTTGCGGGTTCTATCCCGGGCCAGGTCGATGGCATTTAAGTGTGCTTAAATGTGACAGGCTCATGTCAGTAGATTTACTGGCATGTAAAAGAACTCCTGCGGGACAAAATTCCGGCACATCCGGCGACGCTGATATAACCTCTGCAGTTGCGAGCGTCGTTAAATAAAACATAACATTATCTGTCTCTGCTTCTTCTTACCTGTGGCTGCCTATGTCTGGCCTTTTTTTTTTTTGCCATTCTGCGTACTTGCCCGCCTGAATATCTATATGTGTATTTGTCTCTTCATCCATCTTTTCATTCGTTAGTCCGTTCGTTGATCTGTTAGTCTGTTGACTTAGCTGTCAGTCTCCGAATTTATTCATCCATTCCTCCCTCCCTCTATCACTCTATCCGTTCTCATAAACATAATAGAGAACTCTGCTTTTTTCTGCCATATTATGTCATTATTTGATTACCTGGTTGGGTTTTTCCGAGGTTTCCCCCACCGAAAAGGCAAATGCCGGGTAATATTTTGGCGAATCCTCGGACCTCATCTCATCTCACATCTCGCCAAAAAAAAAAAAAAACAGTAAAAAAAATGTAAAAAAAAATTGTACAAAATTGTAAAAATTATAGAAAATTACTAAATTGTAAAACTATAAAAAATTTGTAAAAATTGTAATTGTAATATTGTAAAATGTTGACATGTTCCACATCTTAAAGCTTCATTGCTCATGTAAGATCTATGGAATAAAATAAATGAATGAAAATGAATGAATCGTCTGTGAATAATGTTTTAATAGAGGAAAAGTTAAAGAGAGATCTACAATTAAAACTGTTGTATTAATTTAAATGTATCGGAAATACCGTAAAGAAAACTAATGACGGGAAGTTATAACAGTTAGCTATTGCTCACAAATGTATCGTTCCAGTCACACATTTAAAAATGATTTAACACTTTATGATGTAGCATTTATCATCTTGATCGACAAATAACTTAACAATTCGCTTGACTTTTTGTTATTTTTCCCCTATAAAAACTCGGTCACATTGCTTATGCTAGTGTCTGATCTGTTGTACGATTTGAGTCCTTCTTGAGAAGCATTAACCCTCGCTTTCTCTTTATTCCCTCAGGACAAACGGACCAAAATTCCTTTCTCCCATCACAAGGCGCAACGAGTGTGAAGAAGAGACGAGGAATGCACTCGAATGGGGGACACGTGCATTGTGACTAGGCAAGCAAGCACACTTCTGTTTGCCACTGAATTTTCCTCAAAGGAGACACTCCGCCCGTTGTGAATACAAGCCAGACAACAGGTAAATCAAATTCATGGTTATAAGAATAGTAATACTCATAGATTATGTGTCAGTAATAGAGTATAGTGCAATGCGATATATCTTATAAAATAAAGTTATTTACGATGTAAGTATGGTAACGTATCATATTATGTTTTTTTTATTTTTTATTTTTAAGTTAATTATTTAACGACGCTGTATCAACTACTAGGTTATTTAGCGATGGCATTGGTGATAGCAACATGGTATTTGGCGAGATGAGGCCGACGATTCGCCATAGATTACCTGACATTTGTCTTACTGTTGGGATCTGCAGAAAGCGCCTTAGCCGACTGAGCTACGCCGGTGGCTACGTATCGTATTACATTATCAAATGGGAAAATCATCAAACAAGACCGAAGGCGGATCTTTTTTAAGCAATAGGCTAGAGAAATATGTTTATTGTTCAGCGTTTTATCTGCTTCCAAATTTCATAATAAAACATTTTCATTACTTCACTTTCCACTATTTAGTATAAAATTTTTAGATTTTCTTAGATTTTACAATCTCTCTGGGGAGAGAGGCGAGGGGATTTTACTTTTAATTGAAACAATTAAATTTACATTAGTTATGGTAACTTTATTTTTATTTGATTGGGTTATTTTACGACGCTGTATCAACATCTAGGTTATTTAGCGTCTGAATGAAATGAAGGTGATACTGCCGGTGAAATGAGTCCGGGGTCCAGCACCGAAAGTTACCCAGCATTTGCTCGTATTGAGTTGAGGGGAAAACCCCGGAAAAAACCTCAACCAGATAACTTGCCCCGACCGGAATTCGAATACGGGCCACCTGGTTTCGCGGCCAGACGCGCTGACCGTTACTCCACAGGTGTGGACATTATGGTAACTAAGTCAGTATAAACAAGTAAATAGGAAGCAAGTATATTTCATTTTCCGTCATAGTTTTTGCGTCATTGTGGAAATGAGTGATACAACTGAAAATTTTGCCTCTGATAACGATATTGCAGCAAATTGCAAAGAAATTTGTTGTTAATGTGTATAATAAAATACTTTCCTTCTATTTCACCGCGGGATTCACTTTATCGCACTAGTGTGGTAAAGTGTCACTTTATTGCACTCCTGTGGTAAAGTATCTCATTATGAAATTCTTATGAATGTCAGTTTGTAGTTAAAATCTATAATATAATACTTTCCCCAGAAATGCTTATAGAGTGTTAGTTGGGAGGCCGGAGGGAAAAAGACCTTTGGGGAGGCCGAGACGTAGATGGAAGGATAATATTAAAATGGATTTGAGGGAGATTGGATATGATGATAGAGAATGGATCAATTTTGCACAGGATAGGGACCGATGGTGGTCTTATGTGAGGGCGGCAATGAATCTTCGGGTTCCTTAAAAGCCATTTGTACGTAAGTAAGTAATAAAATACTTTCCTTCTATTTCAACACGGAATTCAGTTTATCGCATTAGTGTGGTAAAGTGTCACTTTACTGCACTTCTGTGGTAAAGTATCTCATTATGAAATTCTTATGAATGTCATACCCGTTGTTTAATCTTATTATTTGGAAGCAGATGATAATTTTTATATCGAGGAGCAGTCCGCTTTTCAGTTGTGGACAACTGCATAGACCTTACTGTTTAATTATTATATCTGTTTTCGTATTCTTTACACTGTTTTCTGCCTTGTCTGTCAGAGGCCTTTGCGCTCTCTTGAAACCGTGTCCTACAGAAACACTTGCAGTCTTAACCGACTAGTAACTTTGCCTGTAACTCTCTTGTTCAAGAACAGGATAAATTGTTTTATATATATCGTGAATAAAGGACAAAAGATCATTAGCAAGTGGGAATGGTGGTACTGGATGCGTCTTTCATTCTTATAGATGGCTAGGATTTCTGAAAAACATAATTAATATAATGTGCTATAATGCAGAACAACGCTCAGGCATATAAATAATCTAATTATGTGTCCGTTTGATAGTTTTTTAATTGGTTTCAGCTTTGAGTGACAGAGGTCTATACGATTTAACAAAACTTTTCACCACAGAAATCTTTGCAGCCTCAAGCGAACTTTGACGGACAGTTTTTCCTGAAGGTCTCTTAATCAAAAACGATTTTACGTAGCGTAAATCTATATCGATGGTTCATCTAATTTGATGATAGTAGGTTTACTGATTTTGTTATAGAGCGGCTATTTTAAAACGTCTATATAAAATATATCTAGGTTTTATGTAAGATAGTGCGGTGGTGGGTATCAATCAGTCAATCAATCAATCATGTTTATTTGTCAGAATTACAATTGCGTAATTATAGACAATAGTCAATAAAAATATCAGTTTAAAATTTCAAGTTCATATGGCTGTCAAAAGATGGACAGACACCTACACTGGAAATATAACTTAATAATCCATTACAATATGATACCGTATCTCGTACCAGCTGTAGAATAAAATAAAACACAATATGAGTATATCTGTGTGTAGAAGATTTGATTATTTGGAAGCCGAAAGTGATTTTACTCTATGGATGACAGAACGGCAATAGATAATACTTCTGAGATATCTAATTTAATATAAGACATTGCAATACAATACAGTGGAAACCAATAGGCCTACTCTGTAACATACATACATACATACATACATACACGCACATACATGCACACACAACTTTTATATGAAGGTCAAATCAGAGCCTAGGTTTTTCGCGTGCTGCCGTCTGTACTTCTTTGCGAACATACACTAGGTCGTCGCTCGCCAAAGGCAAGGGTTCGGATCCCGTGTCTAGCGAGGATAGGGAAGTCCTCAAATGCATCGTTCTGTCCAGGTTTTTTAAATTTTCGGCGACTCTGCCCTGCTGGTATTGAGACGTACTTATGGCATTCTTCTCTTCATGTGGTAGCTATTAGATAGTCTAATTTCGGTTTTCCCTCTTCAAAAATTCTCCTAATTTTCTTCAACGGAACGGTGAAAAATGAAGTGGGACAAGTGACCAACAGTCTTGGAGCTCACATAGATTTTTCGTCACTAATTCAATTTTATTTGCAACAACGCACGTTCGTGTGTCTTTTAATTTTTCTCTATCATCATCATCATTATCATTATCATCGTCATCATCATCATAAAAGTCATGAATATATTGCATAATAATTTGTCTCTGAATATTAATAACATAGAATACTGTATTATAGAAAGTATATGGACATGTCAAATAATAATAATTGCGACGTTCTTAAATTTCATGTAATTTTTAATGATAATTTATGGTGTAGTATATGTGTATGTGTCTTTCTACGTACTTATTCGTATATTATAAATGTACATATCAACATAATAAAATAAAACATAATGTATAATATATCCTGAATGACGCATGCATAATATACTATATTTCACCACCTGTGTAGGTATCAGCATGCTGGTCTCTGACGCAGAGGTCCCGGGTTCCATTCCTGGTTGAGGTTTCTCAATTGTAAGGCAAATGCCAGGAAATTCGAGCCACAACATCCTTGAATATCACCGGCTTCATTCACCATCAAAATCATATTCATAACAAATCATAATACGTCTACATACGCCACTTAGTTCACAACAATAGAACCAGTCTCAACAATAGTACACAAGCATTCGGATTTCACCCAAAAGATTAACTCGCGATATGACCAAAGATGTTACAGCTAGTATAAATAACAGTAAAAAAGAAATTCTGTACTCGAATGTAGCATGATGCAACACTACTTCAAAATAGTTTCTTATTCATCCAAATTAGAGCACTTTTGTATTTAACACGTCTATTAAACTGCTATTATTATTGAAACCCTTCAATTTTTGTCCCAAGTTACGTCAACGCTCAGAAATGTAGTGAATGGTATAGTACCGCACCTGCACTTAAACGCCGGCCCACACGTGGAGATTCCAACGATAGAATAAGACATGAACTCATCATCGATTAAAACATGCCAGTGTCCTCTTCCATATATGATATCGTCGGATCAGACTTTATGCTTGAGTGCGTACATGCATATTAGCTGCAACAAAATATATATCAGGGTTTGTCATACATATCTTTAAGCCAATTTTCTTTTAGCTTTACCGACCTACTGCTAGACCAGGCATGTCAATTGATGCTCACAGGAGCAAGCGCGCGCTTTAGAGCCCAGGAGAGCCTGAGTGCTTTACAGCGGAAAGGAAAGAGACGAAAGAGGTGGTATATGCCGCTTGGTCGAGCTATATTCAGGGATGGCCAGCACTGATTCAATAGATAAAGGGAAGAGAACTTATTAAAGCTGTATCCATGTTAATTTTTAGATTTGCCTGAGAAGTATAAGTGCATTATAAGAATGTAAGTTTTAATTTTAATGCTCATTCTTCACAAGTTTGATTTTTTTATTCAAAAGAAATATTTTCTCAACTTTTCGTATAGAAAAGTGAAATTTTCTGGTATAGGTCTATTTATTTAGTAGCCTTGCAGAATGTTTTCGTAAATTTAATATACCGTATATACGTATTACTGAAGATAGTGTATTGACAATTTTGAAAATATTGGCATAGAAATTGTTTGGGAGGAAATGAATTAACAAAGTAACTGCTGTTACATCATAAGCAAACGATACGTGCCCATGTGTTGTAAAAATGTCAGCTTTATAGCTTCAGCAGATTTCGAGAAAATAATTTAATATTCTGATGATAGGAAGTTGCTCACAAATATCACCTTAAAAGCATAATGCGATAAGAGTTTTTTTTATGTAATATTAGTTACACTTAAAACAGATACAGTACCTAGGTAACTTTGCTTTGTACTGTAATATTGTTTTGATTAGTTTATTGATTACTTTTGTAAGGCTAAAGATACCATCAATATAAATTCCAACTTATCATGTAATACTCAATCTCTTTCTTTGGAATATCACTTTCTTTATGAATGATGTGTTTCATCCACTTAATATTATACTGCTATGGAATTTAAGTGAATATTCCTTCTTAACTCTCTATTATGTTATTAAGATTTAAAAAACAAGTGCAATATTACGAAATCAGTGTTAGTACTTTTGTTTTATAGACAATATAGATAATATTAAACAGAAAGAAGCCATATAAAAATAACGACATAAAATTTCACGTTCCGTTTGAAGTTTGTGCACCACTGTTTTCTTGATCCAACAGGTTGCTTATTCATATACACAACCCTTCCTCTTTCCATACTTAGCGCTTGCTGCCCGCGCAAGACGTCAAGGTCAGAAAAATGCGCTTGCTTTGACATCACTGCGCTAGAAAAACACAGACTGGGGTACTCGTGACAAAATATGAGCATGACGCTAGACTCCCGTCTAATGTAAGACGTGATTTTGATAACGGAAATAAAACCATTCACGGATTTCGGACTGAAGATCGAGCTTGTACAAACGTTAAAGCTGAGGAAATCATCAACAGTTGAGTGCAACACCGCCCTGCAAGGCCATTGTGGCCAGCTGGCTCAGTTTAGAACAACTGGCTATAGATTACGAAGTCAGGGGTTCAATCTCGGGTGGTGGCGGGACCTTTCTCGTTACCGAATCTCCAGGGTTCACTCCTCAGCCAGTTGTCATATCTAGTACCGTGTCTTTTTGGAGGTGGAAAGGCGATCGTTGGGTGGTGCCGATGACACAACCTCATTCTAGTGCCGAGGCGTCATAAGAACATTTATTATTATTGTAACGATATCACGATAATAATAATAATAATAATAATAATAATAATAATAATAATAATAATAATTTTATTTAACCTGGCAGAGTTAAGGCCGTAAGGCTTTCTCTTACACTCAATCAGGATTAAAACTTGCTTACACAGTTGAACATACAACTGGATCGGAATTAAGTAATTACATACTGATACAATTTAGGTACATAATGGGATCAAAAGAGATAGTTACATAAAAATTTACCTCATAAAATAAAAATAAACATAGTGGATACATATTAATGTTGATAGAATCAAATACGAATCACATAAAAACAGAAGCCGATAATTCAATAAAAAAAATGTACACAGTAAAAGTAAAAATAAACACATTACTATGCATATTAGTATTAGATTACAATTAAGTAGGATTCACATAATTAAACCAGAAACCGACAATTGAATTAAATGTACACAAAAAAATGGATTAATAATAAAAAACAACACAGTGGGGTACATATTGGCGTTAAGTGATAAATAAACACGATTTACATGATTACAAAAAAAAAATAAGAAAAAAAGATAAATAAATAAATACAGTGGAACACATTCCATTAAATATTTGCAACGCGTTAGATCTGGCAACTCATCATAAGATATTTTTCTAATTTACATTTAAAGGAAGTTAAAGTTCGGCAGCCCTTGACTTCAGGCGGCAGAGAATTCCAGTGACGAGAAGTAGCAACAGTGAAAGATGAAGAATAAAGAGATGATGTGTGGAGTGGAATTTCTAGCGTGTTATCATAGTGTGACCGAGTATTTAAGTTATGATACCGAGAAAGACTGTGGAATCGGACAGATAAGTAAGAGGGAGTAAAGGTGCGCAAAATTCGGTATAAGAGAGAAAGGGATTATTATTATTATTATTATTATTATTATTATTATTATTATTATTATTATTATTATTATTATTATTATATTACACTAAGAAATGTTTCATACACTCAAAGTTTCCTTTGCGTAAAGACGTATAATCTTCATCCAACTACCTCGGTTTATAAATCTTCAGCCTTTAATTTTCTGTTCTTGACACTTTCTTTGATTTCAAAAGCGCGGTAATTTAAAAACCAAAAAACCAAGGCCCTCCACCTTTGGGATTCTACCCGGTACGCAAGCTCCCTACTATTAACCATCGGTGTGGTCAGAAAAAAACCTCCATCAATATAAGCATGTACGGAAAGATACAGCTTACAGCAGTAAAATTTTGGAAATACTCAACATTTTTTTCCTCCATTATTGTATCTTGTACAAAAATGAAAATTAATATGTGTAAAACACTGTCCTTCTGCTATATGAAAAAAATATTTTTACGATTAAAAAAATATATATTAATTTAAAATGGTGGTAGTTCACTGCGCAGTGAAGAAGCTTTTCCCTCATAACTCAAAAACTATCCATCATTCTCTGATGAAATTTTTTCTGTGTATTTATGATGCAAAATCACTTCTCTGCCTTAGATAGATTGTATGATAAAAAATAAATTCATTTTAAAAAATGATCAAATATCAGTATTTTCTTCTAACACAAATTAAAAGAAAATATTTTCATCACTGCACAGTGAACTGCCACCATTTTTAATTTTGAAAAAAAAAAAAAAAATATATATATATATATATATATGTATATATAGATAATTTTTTAATCGTAAAAATATATATATATATTTTTTTCATATAGCAGAATACCCATACCAATTTCCATTATTGCACAAGATACAGTAATGGAGGAAAAAATGTTGAATTGTAAGCATGGACATAAAGGTGTGTGGATAAGCTTCAGGGCTTCTACCGCGTTGTCTTGGTGTTGGTGGCTGACGTTTCGACCGCTGTGTTGTGGTTATCTTCAGAGCAGTTGTTGGATAAGGAAATAGTCTGCGAGTTGGTACATATATAATAGTCTCGATGTGGGAGTACTTGCGGTGATAGGTCGTAGGGTCTCCTTCTGGCATCTGATTGGTCCTACGTTGTCCAATCCGGTTGAGGTCTGTATGAAGGGGAGCATTCATATTAAATACTGACCCTCATAAGGTCCGAAAGAGTGACCTTGATATGAATACTCCCTTAATACTTCCTTAACCCTTAAATTAGCAAAATTTCATTTCTCACACTAGTTTATTAAACTGTGTCGGACTGTAAAGAAAACAACTATCGCAATGTCCATATTTTATATGTTGTACAATATTATAGTATTGTGAAACAATTTTTCCTACCAAATTTTTTCTATTGTTCTATTAAAATTATAGCAGTATAGCCTATTAACCTGTTGTATCCTATAAGATACATTGTCAATTTAAGGGTTAATGTAAGCGTATTCAGAAAGGATCTTCATCAAAGTAAACACTAAAACAAAAAATCATCCTCAACGCGAAGATGATCACAAAGGAACTCCCTCATTGTAAGTATGACCGGAAAAGATCTCTTTCGAAGGAAACATGGTCAGAAAGATTCTTTTTCAAAACAGCCATTTTGAGAAAGGATCTTCCTCATTGTAAGCGTGGATAGAAAAGACCTGTTTAAATTACTTAAGTTAATGTCGGGTTCAAAACAAAACAAAGTAAATATATTGAAGCAAGGAAAAAATTACGGACAAATTAAGCCTGGAATCTTAATTGTCAGAAAAATTTTCCTTTATATATCATACATATTTTATGCTCGACCATCTCGAAATGTAGTAATTATACACCTAGTAGCAGCCCTTGAATGGACTTCATTAAAGTACACCTATTCATTAAAGTTCAGGTGTTCCACAAATCAGAAAAACACCATTGTAGCAATATGAAAGCGCAAGTATCGATTATTCTCGGATATGCAATCGAAAGACAACTAGCGAAACGTCACGGAGGCTGGAAACCCAATACTGTCGCAGAAGGTTATGTTCTGTTACTAAGTTATAATAATTAGCGTTAATTGTAAATAATATTCAAATAAATTCAATTTCTCATCTCGTTTTTCAATGTGTAAATCAATTTCAAGGTTATATCAAGATTAAAGTTTATTTTACTCTCTAGATTATATCAAGGTCAATTACATTTGTTTCTAGGAAAAAATCAATACTTTCGCGTCTGCGCACATGTCACAATTTACGAGATATTGCACAAGGTCAGTTCCGCTCGCCAGTCAGTTAAGAATAACGTGAATACTTATGAATAATTTCAAGTTAGAAATATGGACGAGCATAAAAAGTCGTATGAAACTTGCCTATAATGATAATTAAGACGCTCGTATGAAAATTATGAAACTCGCTTGCGCTCGTTTCATAAACATACTCGCGTCTTAATTACTACCATTATAGGCTCGTTGCATAATGTACTATTAAAGCATACCATTGTCTTCACTCGCCTTCTGGAGAAAATTTGTCGAAGATCTTTATCGCTTCTTAAGAACCCAACGTTCTCAATTGGGTTTGAACCAAAATGTCCGAGTACAATGGAATGTATGGTAACCAATAGATGACGAGAATGACTGTCTTCTTATACTGGAAGTGAATACATCCTTTCTTTGCCAAAAGAGTCGTGATAAGGTCGCTAAATAAGCACGATACTCATGTTGGTGTATTATGTGAGTGTAAATCGGAACATGTCTTTCAGGGCGTGCTCTATAAGACCACGTGACTCGCGTCCAACGTTATTGTACACCAAGATTAAGAGCGCTGATTACATACATTATTTATTTGTGAGCGGCGGGGAAGAAGGGAGGGAAGGAATGGTCACTCTCTGCGGTTTCAAGAAAGAGATAAAGTGCGCGTTTATGTTCGTCATTTTTGTTTGATAGCACGTTATGGAGGCCTTTCTGTTACATGTGATTGCCGGGTATGTGGAGCACGGACGAACCGATAGAGACTCGCCCGTGCCACATGTAATCCCAGATCACACATACTGCCACGAGGCGTAAAAATATATAAAAATACTTACATGCATATTATGGTTATAAACCTGCACATGGGGGCTGGCAACATACTGAGATTCGAGATGCAAATGGATCAAAAAAATTCAAGAAATATACGTTATGTTGTAATATTATATTAGAAAATTATTTATAGTTTTTTTTTTAAATATGAAAATAGCTTCGAGAGTAGATGAAAGCCTTCAAAATAATGCTGTCGTTAATATGCATATCTCTGAATTCTTCTCTCTTCATCATTCTTCGTATTTTCTTTAACATTCGTCCTACTTCTTGTCCAGTAACTTTTTCTGTTCCCTTTCTTTTGTCTTTTACATCATATTTTCCTTTTTTCTTAAAGGTACATTGTCAGTTGTGTTACTGCGTTATCGTAAATAAATAAATAAATAAATAAATAAATAAATAAATAAATAAATTCATGAAAAAAATAAATTAATTAATAAACAAATAAACAAACAAACTAATGAATAAATCAATAAATACATAAAAATAACTGAATAAATAAATAATTGAATAATTTTGAGGGAAAAAATGTTCCGGGGCCGGGCATCGAACCCGGGACCTTTGGTTTAACGTACCAACGCTCTACCAACTGAGCTACCCGGGAACTCTACCCGACACCGATCCAATTTTTCCCTCTATATCCACAGACCTCAAAGTGGGCTGACAGCTGTCAAGCAACCAAAGTTGAGTGCACACTAACTCTGTGTGACTTAAATTGTGGCTTTCTGTTAACTAACAGTGACGTGTATTATGCAAATCAAGTTTTCAGGTATAACTCCCTGTAAAGTTGATTTGAATAATTTTGAGGGAGAAATTGTTCCGGGGCCGGGCATCGAACCCGGGACCTTTGGTTTAACGTACCAACGCTCTACCAACTGAGCTACCGGGGAACTCTACCCGACACCGATCCAATTTTTCCCTCTATATCCTCAGACCTCAAAGTGGGCTGACAGCTGTCAAGCAACCAAAGTTGAGTGCACACTAACTCTGTGTGACTTAAATTGTGGCTTTCCGTTAACGAACAGTGACGTGTATTATGCAAATCAAGTTTTCAGGTATAACTCCCTGTAAAGTTGATTTGAATAATTTTGAGGGAAAAATTGTTCCGGGGCCGGGCATCGAACCCGGGACCTTTGGTTTAACGTACCAACGCTCTACCAACTGAGCTACCCGGGAACTCTACCCGACACCGATCCAATTTTTCCCTCTATATCCTCAGACCTCAAAGTGGGCTGACAGCTGTCAAGCAACCAAAGTTGAGTGCACACTAACTCTGTGTGACTTAAATTGTGGCTTTCTGTTAACTAACAGTGACGTGTATTATGCAAATCAAGTTTTCAGGTATAACTCCCTGTAAAGTTGATTTGAATAATTTTGAGGGAAAAATTGTTCCGGGGCCGGGCATCGAACCCGGGACTTTATACTTTACAGGGAGTTATACCTGAAAACTTGATTTGCAAATAAATAATTTATTAAATGGCGATCTTACTCTTGTTAATTATGTAAGCATGTGCGGCTTACAGCTGTTTCGGTGCTATTCGAAACCATCCTCAGAGCCTACTAGATCTCGGCGCTATCTCAACTTCGCTGCCTGTTGTGTGGGTGCGTTCGTGTGATGAAGAGTTGTGTCAAATAGTGTGTTGTTCTGAAATTGATCTGTGTGTTGAGAATTTGATTGGAGTGTGTTTTAGTGTGTCTGTATATTTCATATTGTTCTAGTGTGTTGAGTTTTTGGTTTTTGGTTTGTATGTGTTGGATTTCCATGTCTGTATTTATGTTATTGTACGTATGGTTAGCATTAGTTATGTGTTCGACATATGTAGATGTATTGTGTCCTCTGGTTATTGCTTTAATGTGTTCTTTGTATCGAGTTTGGAATGATCTGCCTGTCTGTCCAATGTAGAAACTGTCGCAACTATTGCATGTGAGTTTGTATACGCCTGTGTGGTTGTATTTATCTGTTTGTGTTGTTTGTGTGTTGAGATGTCTTTGTAGTGTGTTTTCTGTTCTGTATGCCATTTAATCAATTATTTATATTCAAGTGTTAAAAGTAGTGTATGAAATATTCAACATGGAATAAATAAATATTGATAAATAAGTAAACAAATAAATACAGCTAGCACGAAAGATCTGAAAGCTTCGAAACTTTTCACATTTAAAAGACAGGTACTGGTTCCTGTTTAGGCATAAAGTCCACTTGCAAAACGTTTGCCGGCCGTTCTCTCGCTGATAGGTGCTTGTAGTGAATCTCTTTGTGTTACTTTAGGCAAGTATTATAAATATTCAATGGATGCATTTATATATTAAATTGAATTAAATTAAATTATGGTTTATTTAACGACGCTCGCAACTGCAGAGGTTATATCAGCATCGCCGGTGTGCCGGAATTTTGTACCGCAGGAGTTCTTTTAAATGCCAGTAAATCTATACTGACATGAGCCTGTCGCATTTAAACACACTTAAATGCCATCGACCTGGGCCGGGATCGAACCCGCAACCTCGAGCACAGAAGGCCAGCGCTATACCGACTACGCTATCGAGGCCGACATGCATTTATAAGTGTATGTATTTAAATTATGTGTATAGAGCTTAAGTGTTTGTAGTTTGCAATTGTAGTTAAGGAAATTGTTCCAGCAGTTGTTTCAAAATTAAACGGGAAGAAGGTTCATAGTGAAACCATATAAAATATAAACGATGTATTGTTGTTTACATTCAAAGAAGTTTCTCAAAGAAATTAAATTCCTCTACACATAGTATAAACGTTAGTGGTAATGGCTACAGGCATGTCCTGTAGCAGTATGAAAACATGTTGGAGAAACGAGGAAAATTGAGACAGGCAAAGGTACGTCTTTCGAAACGCGTATATGAAGAGAATAATCATTTAAAACGAATATCTTCGGACTAGATGCATATGACGAAAGTGTAGTGCGAAGGACAGTGTATGACTTTACATAACCGAGAAATGTGCTACAAAAACTGCATTTAGAATGAAACTTAAAGACGTAATTGGCTGTAACAGGGTAATATTAGTGTTAGAACTCTACTGAAAAGTGGGATATTGTTGGGAGAAGCTAAAAACAAGTCGCTATAGGGCCCTATTTATAGACATTCTTAGCGCGATCTTTCGGTGGATGATCAGCGAACTAACGTTTTTCGTATTCCTAATCCAGTGTTAGCAAAATGATATGATATGAATCCTGTTTAGCACGCTCGTAGCGCGGGCTAGCGAAATGTCTATGAATAGCACCCTATTAGTTGAAAATCACGATATTAGACAAAGGAGGATACACCACCTAACATGATTTCCAATTATCGAATTGTGAGAAGAAATGAGGCGTAGATTTTAAAAAATCAGTTTGTCCAAAATAACAAAAATTGCTTTAATATGATCCTTATATACGGTCTTATTAATAAAAACTCTATATACAGACTTTTAACTGTCTTATACTTATACAATGAGTAGCTCGTTTATAAGTCGTGTGTAAATTCCTTACTAATAATCACTACATACGTCGTGTATAACAGTATAACTGTTACACAGCTACGTCATAGTTTCGTCATTACTTCGTTACGAAAGATAATAGAATATCTCAGGTTCTCTATTGCATCCGGTAGAGCGCTCTAGTGTGGCGTGTTAAGTATCGATAGTACAACTGGCTCTAATCGATTACCATACTGTATTTTGGTCAAAGAGTAGAAGCTACAGCAATAATATTCTAATTATTCTGTGCTCTTTGGTTTGTTCTTCTTTGGTTAGTAGGCAACCATCATCATAAAATGACTGTCGATACGAACAGCTGTTAGAGGGGCGGCCATTTTTTCTCTATATACAACGTTTAAACAAGGGGTTTCGTGTATATAACTACTGCAAAGCAATTCCCATTGTATAGTTACAGGCTGTTTATACGTCCATCGCTTCTGCAAGGTTTATTAGTAATGTTTTCTGTCTCAACTCTGCATAAGTCTCGTATAAAAACTGTACACGGTTTATTAGTAAGACTGATAGGCTATAAGCTTCCATATTATACAAACGATTTTCGGATCAACATACAGAACTTCTGTAGTTAAGTAGGTATGAAGTTGGTTTCGATATTTTTAATTTTCCATACAGTGGTTTTTTTTTTTGCAGTAAAAGACCTGCTCTTGGGCAGAAAACTATGAATGAATGAATATGTCATTATTTATGATTTGTGTATTGGTCTTTGCAATTTATCCTCAGATAGCCTATGCTAATGTAGTCTGAAATTCTTGAAGTATTAATAACTTTAATGTTGTTTCCTTTCCATTTCAATATTATGTCATATGAGCTGTTCAGAGCAGTAGTGGTGTAAGTCAAAATTGGATGATGAGTTTAAAGTAAACATTCTGTAAAATACAGCGCAAAGTAGCAATTAATATTCAATTTATTTAAACTATTAGTAGTCAGTACATAAGACCAAGTGGCGTTTGTAATAAAGATATTATAATAAATGGACAGAAATATGAGGAAGTAGATTCTTTTAAGTATCTAGGAGTTCTAATTACCCAAGAAAACACTGCAGATGCGGATATGAGGCAAAAATTGCTGTGGAAAATAGATGCCTGAGAGCCCTTAACAAAACTTTGAGAGCAAGATGCATAAGTAAAAAAGCAAAACTTACATTATATAAAACAGTCGTAAGACCAATTGTGCTTTATGGCAGTGAAACTTGGACTCTGTCGAAGAAAATGGAACAACAACTGATGACATGGGAAAGGAAAATTCTAAGGAAAATCTATGGTCCTAAATATGAGAATGGGCACTGGAGAATTAGATATAATACAGAACTGAAAACTCAATATAAATCTCCAGATATTGTTGCTGAAATCAAAGCCCGTAGGTTGGTATGGTTAGGACATCTAATCAGGATGAATGATCAGAGAATACCAAAAAAGATTCTAAACACAAAACCAGAAG
Organism: Periplaneta americana; assembly: GCA_025594305.2. Taxonomy (NCBI): domain Eukaryota; kingdom Metazoa; phylum Arthropoda; class Insecta; order Blattodea; family Blattidae; genus Periplaneta; species Periplaneta americana. The sequence goes on along the minus strand of JAJSOF020000011.1, from coordinate 20,780,265 downwards.
GCAGGCGCAATATTGGCAGACAGAAACTAAGATGGTTGGATGGAGTGGAGGAAGATTTAAGGACTCTAGGCGTGAGAAGATGGAGGCAGAAGGCTCTGGTTGGACAGGAATGGACCAAGATCCTAAGGGAGGCCAAGGCTAGACTACAAGGGCCGTAGTGCCAAAGAAGAAGAAGAAGAAGAAGATTAGTAGTCAGTGGATAGCACGAAGGACATATTAATTGCTACTTTCTATTTTTTAGAATTTTTACTTTAAACGTCATCACCCAACTTTGACTTACACCATTTCTGCTCTGAATGGCTCATATATACAAAGATACGTCCGATTGAGGTTCTGACTGATACGTACATCTATTATCAGTCAATACTTCTCACTTGACGATTTGTGTCAGAGGAAGAATAATTGTTTGTATACCTCTGAAGTCTGATTGTAATATGTTACTAATCAGCGATGTATGCAATGGAGGGGGAAAGGAACTGACCACCCTGCCTCATTATATCCTGGCTTAGTTGCCCATGAGTGATGCCTCATTATGGTCCGCCCCAGGAATCTGTAGAGTGACTTGGCGCATATGGGGGCGGAGTCTATCTGTGCCGAAGTGTATTGCGGGCAGCATCAGCTCGAAGAGCTAAGGGGTAAGATGCTCGCGGTGGAGACTTCAGATAGAAATGATACGCTCCCTGCAAGCGATTGGTAGCTTCGTTCAACCAAGCCTTCCCCAGAGCGGTCATTGGCTCTACCCCTCCCACGCACTCTACTGTATAGATTCCTGGGACGGACTATAGTGTCACTTATGAGATTTAAACCTGCCTTCGAACAGTTGACCAAATAACAATATACAAAGATTACAGAATCTTTTTGCCTTTCTCTCTGCAAGTGAACTTTCTTAGGAGAAATGATAATATGATAATGATTTATTTTAGCTGGCAGAGTTAAGGCCGTAAGGCCTTCTCTTCCACTCAACCAGCAAAAAGTATACATACATATGTATGAACTTACAAAGAATTCAACAATTTCATTTAGATAAGTGCTCATGTATACAAGAGTTATTTACGAATTAAACAACAAAATACTATGAACTATTAATTAAACACTGAAATACAAACTATATAGCAGAATTAAGCTAAAATACATAGAATGTTAATATATTTCAAATAATGTTAGATAATAGAAAGAAATTATTATGAGACAACTTTGAAAATACAGCACTATCAGGATGCATGTCTAAAGGAAAGAGTAACAATGTAGACAGTGATAGTTTAAGTCAGTATGATTGGAGTGAAAAGCTAAGAAGGTTATCCTTTGAGCTGTTTTTAAAAGTGTTTATTGTCTTGCAGCCCATAATACTTTGTGACAGGGAATTCCATTGTCGCAAGATGGAAACTGTAAAAGATGATGAATAGCGAGATGTTCTATGAAGACATATACTTAACGCGCCACAGATAAGTGATCTGGTATTTACGTCGTGGTTAGTGTATAGATAGGAGAAACGAGACGAAAGGTAATTTGGTGTTGTGTGCAGAATTCGAAAGAGTAAAGACAAAGTGTGTAAAGTTCTACGTTCTTTAAGTCGGAGCCACGAAAGACTTGCGAAGGACGGTGATATGTGATCATATCGTCGGATGTTGCATACGTATCTGACGCACATATTCTGAACTCGCTGTAACTTGACTGACAGTTCAGAACTTAGATCACTTAACAAAACGTCACAATAATCGAAGTGCGGCATTACTAGGGCTTGTACTAGGGTAAGTTTTAGTTCCTGGGGCAGAAAGTTTCTTAAGGGTATATGTACGTGAAAGACCACACATGTTATCAGAAAATGCATGCTCTAAATATTTTAATTTTATAAGGAAATGAACTCAGAATGGACAAAAATTACAAGGTACCACAACAAGACTTATTAGAACTTAAATATCTGATAAAAGTATAAAAAAGTTACTAATAATATTTTTTAGAATTCACTTTTTACTTTAAGTTAAATTTTCCAAAATTTGAAAATTTTCACACATATTATTTCATAAATCCACAACCATTAGAGATGGAATTATGAAATTTTGTACACTGATTTAACATGCATTTATGCAAAAGGTACACTAAAATGATGCCAATTTCTTTTAAAATAGAAAAATTAGGTCACAAAACGTTATGTAAATGTTAATATATTTAATATAGAACAAATAAAAAATTAATTGTATTAAAATAAACATCTCTGCATGTCTGAAAGTAGTCTACTTTTCAGAAATAAGTGTTTATTACATGCTGGAAAAATATTTTAAATGTCAGAGAAATCATAACAATGTTATGGTTACCAAATGATGTAACTGCAGAATTTTTTTGTTTTCTATTTTTTTTTTTTTTCATACTTTGATAAAACTGGTTTGAAAAATATTATTAGTAACCTTTCTTTATAATTTTATCAGATATTTAAGTTCTAATAAGTCTCGTTGTGGTTCCTTGTAATTTTGGTCCAATTGTGAGTTCATTTTCTTTTTTTTTTTTTAGAAATTTAGAGCCTGCATTTTCTAATAATATTTGTCGTCGTTCACGTACATATACCCTTAAGCGACTCAAACAGTGAATGGAGGAACATATTTTTTTATCGCGTCTTTAACTTGAAAATTCCAATTTAGATTATTATCGAAAAAGAAGCCAAGATTTTTTACGACAGATGAATAAGGGATTACGACAGATGAATAAGGGATTAGCTCAGAATATGACAGACTTTGGAATTTTAAACCTTTCGCGTCTTTTTTTGCCACCCTCAAGACAATTTGAAATATTTTTATACAATGGAAGTGAACTCTTGAACAGAATATTGTTCATAATATACTCTTTTCGTCTGATGACTAGAGATAAGTTGATATTCTGTATTTAAAACACACCTAGTCGGTATGTCGAGTAAATCAGTGTATACACATGTTGAGGTGAAGTGAATAACTACGAGTTTGAAATCAATATCTGCTATTGTAAGTGAAACATAAAATAAATAAAACAAAGGAAATCAGTTGAAGGTGTAATTTGAACGCCTGTTAGGACTAGATGGACACGAAACACAACTGATATTCATTACGACTTACAGACTTGAGGATTCACAGGTCGACAGTGAACTGAAGTCAAGTTAGTATCAAATGTTAGATTAAGAAATAAGATAAGTTGAGGATGCTGCGTAACTTGAAGCACGATGTTAATGACGTGCAGCAGATTATTGGCATATTACGCACAAAAAAACACGCACACAGCAACTTTACGTGTTTCACCGGTCACAGGGTTCATGCGATGCAGAGAGAGTCAATGGACACTGAGCTTTAAGCTTGCACTGCAGAATTCCTATGCGCGGCGCAGGTACTTGAGGGACACTTTATCGCCCGACCGAGTGGTAGCTTAATCAGTTGAAGGAGATAGGGCAGGGGTACGATTCTCGGAATATGTGAAGAGGAGTCATCAAGCTCTATTTCACTAAAGTTAAAACAGCTATATTAATGACCCTTTATGTCAGAACGTACTAGATATTGAAATGTGATATTTTAAAGGGTCTTTATGAATTCCTTCTTAGTGCACCGATTCGTTTTGATGATAAAATGTCTAATAGAAAAAATATATGGTCCTTTTAAAAAAAACCTCCTAAAAGTTTCATTAAAAAATTAGACAGTTCATTATTTTAAAAATAAGCTCTTAAGGGTATATGTACGTGAACGACCACAATTATTATAAAAAAAATGCAGGCTCTAAATTTCTAAAATTTTATAAGGAAATGAACTCATAATTGAACAAAAATTACAAGGTACCACAACAAGACTTATTAGAATTTAAATATCTGATAAAAGTATAAAAAAGGTTACTAATAATATTTTTAAGAATTCACTTTTTACTTTAAATTAAATTATCCAAAATTTGAAAATTTTCACACCCATTATTTCACAACTCCACAACCATTAGAGATAGAATTCTGAAATTTTGTACACTGATTTAACATGGATTGATCCAAAAGGTAGGCTATAATAATGCCCATTTCTTTGAAAAAAAAAAATTAGGTCACAAAACATTATGTAAACTTTAATATATTTTATATAGGATAAATAAAAAATTAATTGTATCAAAATAAACAACTCTACATGTCTGAGAGTAGTCTGCTTTTCAGAAATAAGTGTTTATTACATGCAGGAAAAATATTAAAGATGTCAGAGAGACTATAGCAATGTTATGGTTACCAAATGATGCAACTGCAACATTTTTTTTTCATACTCTGATAAAACTGGTTTGAAAAATATTATTAGTAACCTTTTTTTTATACTTTTATCAGATATTTAAGTTCTAATAAGTCTTGTTGTTTTACTTTTTAATTTTTGTCCAATTGTGAGTTCATTTTCTTATAAAATTTTAGAAATTTAGAGCCTGCATTTTCTGATAATATTTGTGGTCGTTCACGTACATATACTCTTAAATCAAACCCACTTAAAGTGTTATCTGAAATGTAGAGTAAACATTTAATGTAGATAGACGTAGTAGGCCTAGTTTCTGGGAAAACGAGTCATTTATGTTGAAAAATCACGTTTAAAGTAAACATTTTCATAAAAACTCACCTGTTACAGAAAAAAAAGTTTTAAAACCCTCGTGATTGGTAGTCCTCATCTTCTTCTCCATCCTGCTCTTCTTCTCTTGGATCTTGCCTCTTTGGTTGTGTTTTTTAGTGCGATTTCTGCCTTCCTTATTCGCATTGTGTTCAAGTTCGCCATGTTTTAGAAGTATTCTGCCTATTAGAATACCTAGATCCTTCAACACCTGTATTCTTGCAATGTATCCATCATTAAATGTGAGTACAGCATCTAGTACACCAAGTTCCAACGTTGACATACCAACAAACACATTTTTGGAACACGATACCAAGCAATGTTATTGAACGATTCATTAGTATTCTGAGTTCTTGGTCAAACATGTTTGTTAGTAAATCAAGATGGTCAATATCTTAAAGCACAGGCTTTAAGAAGCATTAATTTTACTACAAAACAAGCCCAACCACAGCCTTCTAAGATAATTACTTCCTGAGATAATATTTTTTTTTTGTGAAAAGTGGTAATTTTTTTTTCTAAAACATAAATGCACTCATATTTAAAATATATATATATATATATATATATATATATATATATATATATATATATATATATATATTTAAAATAGTAAATATTAGAACATTTTAATAAACCAAACACTAAATTAAGCAGAATGAAACATATTTTCATTAGGTGTAAAAGAAATGTCAATTTTCTTTTTCATTTTGGGTCTTGATGACTCCTCTTAATTCAATTCAACTTATTAGGGTGTTAACTATAGAAGTAACTATAAAATTACTTATATTCCATTTTCTTTAACAACGAAAGGTTTACCTCCACCTATGAATAATTATCACTTAGTAACACATAATATTTCATGTAATGAATTAACAAATAAATCTTGTAATTGCCCACATCTAACACCTTCCACACAAGTCAAATATTTAGGAATTATTATAGATCAGAATTTACGTTGGGATAAACAAATTGATTTTATGTGTACAAGTATAAGAAAACCAATTTATAAATTCATAATACTTCGAAATTTTATCAGTAAGGAGGTATTGAGAATAATACTTTTAGCTTTAGTACAATCATCAGTACAATATGGTATAATAAATTGGGGTGGAGCAGCATTATCTGTACTTAATCCATTAATTTTATTACACAGAAGATTAATAAAAATTTGTCTAACCAAAAATATGGATTACCCAACAAATTTAATTCATACAGATTTCAAAGTATTAACTATTGAAGAAATTTATAAATATAGTTTATTAACTTACTACCACAGAAATCAAATAAAACATAAATCTAATAGACATGAATTTCGTACTCGAAGACAAAAGTCTACTTTCCCATTAATTGAGCCTAAATATCATACAAGTGCAACTCTTAAACATGGTGCTAGTTTCGGCCCAAGACTTTATAATAAAATTACAAACAATTTTCCAAATTTGAAATATTTTAAAATTGAAGCTTTTAAAAAAAGGAATTTATGAAATTATTCATGATATATAATATTTAAAAATGTGTGTATTTTTTACCTTTTATTTCTATCGATTATTCATGGCTACTGTCTGATTGTCAATTTATATATTAAATGGTGTTTTTCTTCCTCTTTTTTTTTTTTTTTTTGGTCTTGTGTGTTATTTATCGGTTTGAATTAAGTTACTTACTATATTTAGTAAACTGTCCTTGTAAATTTTATGTTACATTATTGGCTAAGACCACGACGTACACGAGCCTGGCTCTTATGGTAGTGGCTAGAAACATTTTCGTTTTATAATTTTAATTTGTACCCGCTAGCTGGCTAGCTATTTAAATTAATTAATTAATTAAATTAAATAGGCTTCGTCAATACAATCAAACCCTCTCTGTTATCCTGGACTTTCTTAATAGCGTGTTCTAGAGCAAAGTTAAAAAGTTAAGGTGACAGTGCATCTCTTTGCTTTAGCCCGCAGTGAATTAGAAAAGCATCTGACAGAGACTTATTGCATTTGTGTAGAGTCTACGACAATTCGGCAGGCGGTAGTCTGCTAGCGTTTGCGTCGAGAGAGACAGATAGAGAGAGCAAGGCAGCGTACAGTATTGCCACATCGTACTGCAATACAAATAACGCAGGAGAGAACTTAAATTATCAAAAGACAATAATGACCTTAGCCGTTGATTACTGTAAGCATGACACCAAACAAACCCTCTTTCCTTCACTAACAATATTCTTTGCACGTTTCTCAATCCCACACCACATGCTTCTGCAATCGTTTCTTGCGCGTTGGCAACGTTGCAGTTAGCATCAAGAAGGCCGGCAGCGTTCTGCTCGTCAACGTTTTTAAAATAATTATCCACCTTAAACACTATTTTCTGCGCCTGCCTGTGCAATACTTGTCTTTTTACAGTCTCTCCTTCCATTTATTTATCTTACACACACATACTAAATGTTAGTTTTACTTATTCAGTGTATTGAAACACTCACATGCGAACAGACGAACTCGGGAAGTACTAGGTACAGACTGATTCCGATTGGTTCTATTGTACAATCTTGTGACGTCGCATGCCAGAAATGCTACGGCGCATATAGCAGCTGACCGTCTTCCGAAATGCCGTCTAGTCTAGTAGGTATTAATAGCTACAAAGGTAAAGTTCTCTTAAACAAGTTCGTCTTGTATTCTTAAACACAATAATTTTATATTTCACTTATTTATTCCCACTAAACATGCAGTGTCAGTGTTATATTTGAAGAAATAACAAAAAAATACTACAATGTGTTAATTGCTCTTCTGTTTGATAAGTTCTGTTGACCGTGCCGGATTATTCCAATCGTTACCGACCACGCAAAAACCGAATGAACTTTCTTGGTCGTGTAATGTGAGGAAAGAAAATCAGAAAAAGAGACAGACGTGTCGAAATATATAGTGTTTTTCGCTTCTATTCTGTGTACGTAACCGCACCTAAAAACGAATTTATTATCAATTCTGGAAAATTAAATGAAACTGTGGTCATTAAAGTTATGAGAAAATCATGATGCTGTAAAGCACTCATAAAGCCGCAATAAATACTTCACAGAGGAATTTCCAGCACCAGGTCTGAGGCACAATTAAACTCTTCACACCCTCTCAGCTGCCATGGTAAATATTTCACTGCGCTCAACTTGACAGCTATCCCAGCTCCTCCAGTCGTTTAACGACTCAATGCAACGGCTTAGGGCTAGAGCATCTCTCTATGTCTACTTTGCTTCAACCTTTCGTATTCGCATATTTCAAAAGAATCTTGTATCTTCATCATAAAAATGCGTCCCTCCGTTTGCCTCCATATATGAAAAGTAGAAGTCGAACTTGGGCTAGAAATGACAGACGAATTTTGCTTGGATCCCTTTATCAGCGACGTGGTTTTGACGTGTAACATCTATTATTCCACCTACATTAATAGAAAGAAAAGGAATCATGTTTAATAATTGTTAAGTTCTTGGAGTATCTGCTACAGTTTCTGCAGTATAAATAATAACAGTTGTAATAGTAGCTTTACAAATCCTTATTTTTGGTTCATTTCTCAGGTAGGCTTACTTGCTCTTCCATAATATGATGTTATTTAAGTTTCGTTAGTCTGCTGTCAAACCTCCCTCAGTTCTATTTCCTAATACCGTAGTGTACTTATTTGTTAATGTTTGTTGGGTAATTTTACCTTGAACTTCTAATTAACATAAAGCAGGATTTCTCAAACTATGGTCCGCGGACCACCTGTGGTCCTCGAGGTCTGCCCTTGTTGTCCAGAAAAGACAGAAGAAAAAATAAAATTCAAACGAATTGCGTATCACACTGTAGCTTAAAATCTCAGAGTTTTGAAATGATACATGGCAATCGAATTTCACTTTTTCTCCCAGTACAGATATTTTATGAAATTATTACCCTATCCGTCTACTGACTTCCCACTCTACTCTCAGCAACAAAAGAGGGATTTAAAGAACTACACACGTGGTGTTTCTCGCCATCTTTCCCTGCACATCTGGCGCCGTGCCTGTAACCCAGCCAGGGACCACCCGAATTCATAACAGAGGACCAAAGTACCGAACCTTAATTCAATTTTAAAATATAAGTATACTGGTATTAAAATATGCTACGAAAATGATAAATTTGCTTTCTTAGGGAACAAGAGTAAGGTGATCCGCCGAACTGTTCTGACTTTAAAAAGTGGTCCCCACTTCAAAAAAGTTTGAGAAACACTGACATAAAGGATAGTCTTTGTTTTCTTACAAGGGCACCGTCCCAAGTCATGAGGCTTGAATTTAATGAAAATGCTTATTTAATATAATTTTCGTTCGTTAAAAGAAACGTGGTGATAGTTGTTCTTTTCGCTTTTTCCTCGTTTACGAAATATCATGACTTGAAAATCGATGTCCCTTATACCGCTTCTTGCGCGCACTCGCATCCTCATAGTTCCGCGACACCGCTCATCAGAGCTCTCGCATTAATGCTCTGTCTATTTTATTTTTCTCTTAACTCAGATTAATACAGTACTCTTGCTAAAACACAAATTAAATTTGAATTTAAAATATGTACTGTATTAACTTTGTTACTCACCTTAAATGTGGTAGTGGGATTCGAAATGAAGTGGTCGGGACAAAGAGACATTGAACAATTACTTACTTACTTACTTACTTATTTACTGGCTTTTAAGAAACCCGGAGGTTCATTGCCACCCTCACATAAGCCCGCCATTGGTCCCTATCCTGAGCAAGATTAATCCAGTCTCTACCATCATACCCCACCTCCCTCAAATCCATTTTAATATTATTCTCCCATCTACGTCTCGGTTCCCCAAAGGTCTTTTTTTTTCCCTCAGGCCTCCCAACAAACACTATATGGATTTCTGGATTCGCCCATACGTGCTACATGCCCTGCCCATCTCAAACGTCTGGATTTTATGTTCCTAATTATGTCAGGTGAAGAATACAATGCGTGCAGCTCTGCGTTGTGTAACTTTCTCCACTCTTCTGTAACTTCATCCCTCTTAGCCCCAAATATTTTCCTAAGAACCTTATTCTCAAACACCCTTAATCTCTGTTCATCTCTCAAAATGAGAGTCCAAGTTTCACAGCCATGCAGAACAACCGGTAATATAACTGTTTTATAAATTCTAACCTTCAGATTTTTTGACAGCAGACTAGATGACAAAAGCTTCTCAACTGAATAATAACAGGCATTTCCCATATTTATTCTGCGTTTAATTTCCTCCCGAGTGTCATTTATATTTGTTACTGTTGCTCCAAGATATTTGAATTTTTCTATCTCTTCGAAGGATAAATCTCCAATTTTTATAGTTCCATTTCGTACAATATTCTGGTCACGAGACATAATCATATTCTTAGTCTTATCGGGATTTACTTCCAACCCTGTCGCTTTACTTGCTTCAAGTAGAATTTCCGCGTGTTCCCTAATCCTTTGTGGATTTTCTCCTAACATATTCATATCATCCGCATAGACAAGAAGCTGATGTAACCCGTTCAATTCCAAACCCTCTCTGTTATCCTAAACTTTCCTAATGACATTGAACAGTACAAACATTATATATAGAGTGGTTTTTCACACACTGTTTTTAACATGCAACATTGTTGTAAGAACGTTATCAAACTTTCTAACATGTTTCTCCGTCACATATTCACACCTCTGCCACGCGTATATTAGCATGTCTTTGAAGACAGGTGAATAAAACTGATGATACACAACTAAATGTAATGTCATTATGAAGCCCTTAACGTGAAATATGTCTGGAATGTTTTCGTAGATACTTTTATGTCTGAAATACTCTTCTAGCCTTCTAATTACTATTTAATATTATCTAAAAAATACACATCCAAATGTTGCACAAATCTTGTAGTTTTTCGAGGAACCATTTGTGTTTTAATTGTTTTATTACGTAAAGTATTATTTACTTCTTCATAAGTAAATATAGTGTCATCTACCTGACCACTCCAGGAATCCAGACGTAGTAGTATGTCTTTCTTAACAACCGGGATAAATACATCTCTTAAGTTGGATTATGTTAGTTTTGTTATAATTTAATACTAATTTATTGACTGAAAACCAATTAATATATTTTGAGGAGAATTGCCTCTCTTGAAGATTGGAATGTGTTTGAGTTACTGGCTGTAATTACTATACTTGTGTCATCTGCAAATAAAATGGGATGACCTACGTATTTCAGTGGTGAAATGTGATTTTAATCGTAGGCCTATTTACTAACGGTCTTACTAATAAACCGTGTATAGTTTTTATACGAGACTTATGCATCGTTGAAACAGAAAACGTTACTAATAAACCATGCATAAGCGATGGACGTATAAACAGTCTATAACTATGCATTGGGAATTGCTTTGCAGTAGTTATATACACGAAACCCCTTGTTTAAGCGTTGTATATAGAGAAAAAATGGCCGCCCCTCTAACAGCTGTTCGTATCGACTGTCATTTTATGATGATGGATGCCTTGTAACCACAGAAAAACACACCAAAGATCACAGAAAAAGTAGAATATTATTGCTGTAGCTTGTACTCTTTGACCAAAATATAGCGTGGTAATCGATCAGAGCCAGTTGTTCTATCGATACTTGGTACGGTACACTAGAGCGCTCTACCGGATGCAATAGAGAACCTCAGTTATTCTATTACCTTTCGTAATGAAGTAATTACGAAACTATGACGTAGCTGTGTAACAGTTATACTGTTATACACGACGTATGTAGTGATTATTAGTAAGGAATTTACACACGACTTATAAACGAGGTACTCATTGTATAAGTATAAGAGAGTTAAACATCTGTATGTAGAGTTTTTATTAGTAAGACCGTAATTCTGCATTCTATAGTTCTCACACTGTGCTCAGTCTTAGATACGTACTGTGCTAGTAATCTATAGGAATATCTGTTTGAATTGTCACGTACGTGCTTGTAACTTCCTCGAAGTTTTACTATAGTGCTTAAATGTAAGAATACCACCCTGTTGCAAATTTATAATTGCACATTAATACAATTTTGAACTTCCACTGTGCCATTGAAATAAAAGCATACGCCGAATATATTATTACCAATTTCGTGTTCTACTTTTGTGTAACGTACACGGACTTATAGCCTTCGGATATGTAAATGTTTATTCTCCTAGTTGTCGCAAGATCTTTGTAGCCGCGAAATTGTAAATTCAAACGGCGATGGTTTGATACGGACCATTTTATTATTTGTGTTACACCACTTGAATATCACATGCTGCAAGTGTCTCATAGTCTGTGAACTTTCACCAGGAAGCCCGAGAGTTTTAGATTTATTACTCAATGATTAATATTGCGTTTGTTCTCTTTCCATATTTGAAGAGTCATATTTATCCTCACTGACATCACAATTACATGCATTCATAAAAGAAATAGAACGAGCAAACACAGTCCAGTGTCCTGGTTTCAAATTCGACTACAATCTTAGATTTATTCAGTATAAATTTCTCTACATTAATGCAGTATTGTTATCAGGTTTATATTCTGAAATAAGTACATACTAATTTCAGGGAAATGTAACTTAAAATTTTAACTATTCCTAATTCCGGGTTCTGTATCATCTTTGATGGGTTAGGTACAGCTTACAGCAGTAAAATTTTGAAAATATTACTGTATCTTATGCAATACTGAAAATTGATAAGTGTAAAACACTGTCCTTCTGATATATGAAAAAAAATATTTTTACGATTTAAAAAAAATACATTTTTGTTTTCAAAATTCAGTTTACTGTGCAGTGATGAAGTGTTTCCCACATAACTCAAAAACTATCCAATATTCTGTGATGAAATATTTTTTGTGTATTTATGCATGTCACATCTACAATATGATGCAAGATCACTTCTCTATCTTTGATAGATTGTCTGATAAAAAAATAAATTCATTTAAAAATGGCCAAATATCAGTACTTTCTTCTAACGCAAAATAAAAATATATATTATTTATTAAGGAATCTAGTTGAAAGAGCATGATATTGTAAACACGAGTTTCAGCAGTAAAATAAAAGAGAGAGAACATGAAAAAGTTAACAAGTTTATGAGTGACGAAGGAAAAGCTTCATCACTACACAGTAAACTGCCACCATTTTGAATTTAAAAAATATATAGATAATTTTTTTTAAATCGTAAAATATATATATATATATATATATATATATATATATATATATATATATTTCATATAGCAGAAGTACAATGTTTTACACATACCAATTTTCATTATTGTATAAAATATAGTAATGGCGGAAAAAAATATTGAATATTTCCAAAAATTTTACTGCTGTAAGCTGTACCTAAACTCTTAATGTCAAAACGTTACAATTTTTCTCCCCTTGTAGATCGAATATAGATCTTTTACGTCATAAAAGGAAGGGCGAAAAAATTGAAAACGTAAATGAAAGACACAGAGAAATAATTTAAGACGAAGTATGGAACTTTAGACATTCAATTGCCTTTATTAGTACCCGGTTTACTCCTTGGGAACTAAAATATAATGGTTACTACGTCTACGAGAATAATCTACACATTGAAGTTTTTTGTGTTGTTTTCTTTTTGCCACTTTTTCAGCTTTTGTAGTGTTAGAACCCTCATTCCTGCAATCATTTCCTGCGGGAGGAACTGGACGACGTGAAATTCGCCCATACATTTTCTCTCACACTTAAGATGGGCTCCACATGTCAGCGGGAAGGTGTCGAGTGATTTTTCCTTCCTGTGTCGCAGGAAGGCACAGTGCAACAGTTGGGAAGACGTTTGAGATGTTAGGCTAGGAACTGAACACTTCTCAACGATAGATTTGGGTTGTGTTAGCAGGGCTGTTTGTTTTTCCTTCACCCGTATGTTGTACATTAAACCAAATAAATTTGGACAAAAGATAATGTAAGCATTGACTGTTTTAAACGATGTTTAGCTCCATTTGTAAATATTTCTGTACATCTCTTCCATTAGCGTTTAGATGTCGGTTTGAGCTCCTATATAATTCTTGTTTAAACAAACGTGGCAAACCGTATATTTTAGACTTATAGAAACAATGTCAAAAGTCTGCAGATAATATTCTAGAAGCAGATATAACTAAAACATCTCAATAATATTGAAACTTCCTAGGCTAAAGAAATTTACACCGGAAGTTTGTAATTATGAGACTATCTTATTATTAAATATTTGCTTCATATCACATCAGGTTCTGAAAAGGATATGAACATTTTAATTCTCTTTATTTCGCTGTCGTCCTCATCATCATCTTCATCATAATCATCACCATGAACAATAATTTAGGTTCGGTTTCATTTGAGCATGTTCTTATGTCTCACAATTCTCTTCATTTGACATAGTCAAAACCATTTTCTCTATCAGGAGTGCTGTAAACGTGTATTTTCGCAAATATTTTTATTTAAAAGGTGGAGAAAAAAATTAATTTAAGAAGTAGGAAAATAGGGTAGAAAAAAGTAAGGAGAAAAGAAGGAAATATTAGGGAGGTGAAGAAAACGTAAATGTAAGATGGGAATATAGGGTGAAAAGAAGTAGAAAAGTAAAGAGGAAATGAGAAGCAAAACATTAAAAAGATGAAGAAAAAGTCAATTAAGAGGTAGGAAAGTAGGGTGGAAAGAAGCAGAGAGGTAAGGAGGAAATGACAAGGAAAATACTGAGGAGGTGACGAAAAAGTAAAAAAAGTAAATAAAGAGGTAGGAGGGTGGAGAATAAAGAGGAAGAAGTAGGAAGAACAGGAAGAAATGGAAGGAAAATATGGAGGAGGTGAAGGAAAAAGTGAATAAAGAGGTAGGAGGGTAGAGTAGGAAGAAGTAGAACAGGAAGAAATGGAAAGGAAAATATGGAGGAGGTGAAGGTAAAAAAAGTGAATAAAGAGGAACAGGAAGAAATGAAAAGGAAAATAAAGAATAAAGAGGTGAGGAGGGTAGAGAAAAAAGTAGGAAGTAGGAAGAAGTAGAACAGGAAGAAATGGAAAGGAAAATATGGAGGAGGAATAAAGAAGGAAGAAGTAGAAAAGAAATAAAGGAAAAAAAGTGAATAAAGTAGGAGGGTAGAGTAGGAAGAAGTAGAACAGGAAGAAATAAGAAGGAAAATATGGAGGAGAAGGAAAAAAGTGAATAAAGAGGTAGGAAAGTAGGAAGAAGTAGAACAGGAAGAAATAAGAAGGAAAATATGGAGGAGGTGAAGGAAAAAGTGAATAAAGAGGTAGGAGGGTAGAGTAGGAAGAAGTAGAACAGGAAGAAATAAGAAGGAAAATATGGAGGAGGTGAAGGAAAAAAGTAGGAATAAAGAGGAACAGGAAGAAATAAGAAGGAAAAAGAAGTAGAACAGGAAGAAATAAGAAGGAAAATATGGAGGAGGTGAAGGAAAAAGTGAATAAAGAGGTAGGAGGGTAGAGTAGGAAGAAGTAGAACAGGAAGAAATAAGAAGGAAAATATGGAGGAGGTGAAGGAAAAAGTGAATAAAGAGGTAGGAGGGTAGAGTAGGAAGAAGTAGAACAGGAAGAAATAAGAAGGAAAATATGGAGGAGGTGAAGGAAAAAGTGAATAAGAGAATAAAGAGGGTAGGAGGGTAGAGAGTAGGGAAGAGGTAGGGGAGGGAACAGGAAGAAATAAGAAGGAAAATATGG
This sequence comes from Periplaneta americana, assembly GCA_025594305.2. NCBI lineage: Eukaryota > Metazoa > Arthropoda > Insecta > Blattodea > Blattidae > Periplaneta > Periplaneta americana. The sequence goes on along the minus strand of JAJSOF020000011.1, from coordinate 20,765,066 downwards.
AGGAGGTGAAGGAAAAAGTGAATAAAGAGGTAGGAGGGTAGAGTAGGAAGAAGAACACAGGAAGAAATAAGAAGGAAAATATGGAGGAGGTGAAGGAAAAAGTGAATAAAGAGGTAGGAGGGTAGAGTAGGAAGAAGTAGAACAGGAAGAAATAAGAAGGAAAATATGGAGGAGGTGAAGGGAAAAGAGTAGGAAGAATAGAACAGGAAGAAAAGAGGAAAATATGGAGGAGGGTGAAATAAAGAGGAGGGTAGAGGAAGAAGTAGAACAGGAAGAAATAAGAAGGAAAATATGGAGGAGGTGAAGGAAAAAGTGAATAAAGAGGTAGGAGGGTAGAGTAGGAAGAAGTAGAACAGGAAGAAATAAGAAGGAAAATATGGAGGAGGTGAAGGAAAAAGTGAATAAAGAGGTAGGAGGGTAGAGTAGGAAGAAGTAGAACAGGAAGAAATAAGAAGGAAAATATGGAGGAGGTGAAGGAAAAAGGAATAAAAAGTAGGAATAAAGAAGGTAGAACAGGAAGAAATAAGAAGGAAAATATGGAGGAGGTGAAGGAAAAAGTGAATAAAGAGGTAGGAGGGGAAGAAGTAGAACAGGAAGAAATAAGAAGGAAAATATGGAGGAGGTGAAGGAAAAAGTGAATAAAGAGGTAGGAGGGTAGAGTAGGAAGAAGTAGAACAGGAAGAAATAAGAAGGAAAATATGGAGGAGGTGAAGGAAAAAGTGAATAAAGAGGTAGGAGGGTAGAGTAGGAAGAAGTAGAACAGGAAGAAAAAAGGAAAAATGGAGGAGGTGAAGGAAAATGAATGGAGGAGGGTGAAGGAAAAAGTAGAAAGGAAGAAAAAGAGGAAAATATGGAGGGTGAAGGAAAAGTGAATAAAGAGGTAGGAGAAGTAGAACAGGAAGAAATAAGAAGGAAAATATGGAGGAGGTGAAGGAAAAAGTGAATAAAGAGGTAGGAGGGTAGAGTAGGAAGAAGTAGAACAGGAAGAAATAAGAAGGAAAATATGGAGGAGGTGAAGGAAAAAGTGAATAAAGAGGTAGGAGGGTAGAGTAGGAAGAAGTAGAACAGGAAGAAATAAGAAGGAAAATATGGAGGAGGTGAAGGAAAAAGTGAATAAAGAGGTAGGAGGGTAGAGTAGGAAGAAGTAGAACAGGAAGAAATAAGAAGGAAAATATGGAGGAGGTGAAGGAAAATGAAAGGAGAAGAAGTAGAACAGGAAGAAATAAGAAGGAAAATATAGGAGGTGAAGGAAAAAGTGAATAAAGAGGAAGAAGAAGTAGAACAGGAAGAAATAAGAAGGAAAATATGGAGGAGGTGAAGGAAAAAAAGTGAATAAAGAGGTAGGAGGGTAGAGTAGGAAGAAGTAGAACAGGAAAAGAAGGAAAATATGGAGGAGGTGAAGGAAAAAGTGAATAAAGAGGTAGGAGGGTAGAGTAGGAAGAAGTAGAACAGGAAGAAATAAGAAGGAAAATATGGAGGAGGTGAAGGAAAAAGTGAATAAAGAGGTAGGAGGGTAGAGTAGGAAGAAGTAGAACAGGAAGAAATAAGAAGGAAAATATGGAGGAGGTGAAGGAAAAAGTGAATAAAGAGGTAGGAGGGTAGAGTAGGAAGAAGTAGAACAGGAAGAAATAAGAAGGAAAATATGGAGGAGGTGAAGGAAAAAGTGAATAAAGAGGTAGGAGGGTAGAGTAGGAAGAAGTAGAACAGGAAGAAATAAGAAGGAAAATATGGAGGAAAGGAAAAAGTGAATAAAGAGGTAGGAGGGTAGAGTAGGAAGAAGTAGAACAGGAAGAAATAAGAAGGAAAAAGGAAAATGAATGGAGGAGGTGAAGGAAAAAGTGAATAAAGAGGTAGGAGGGTGAAGGAGAATAAAGAGGAAGAAGTAGGAAGAAGAACAGGAAGAAATAAGAAGGAAAATATGGAGGAGAAGAAGGAAAAATGAATAAAGAGGTAGGGGGTAGAAGGAAAAAGAACAGGAAGAAATAAGAAGGAAAATATGGAGGAGGTGAAGGAGAAAGTGAATAAAGAGGTAGGAGGGTAGAGTAGGAAGAAGTAGAACAGGAAGAAATAAGAAGGAAAAAGGAAAATAAAAAGTGAATAAAGAGTAGAGAGGTGAAGGTGAAGGAAAAGTAGAACAGGAAGAAATGGAAAGGAAAAAGAGGTAGGAGGGAATAAAGAGGAGGGGAAGAAGTAGAACAGGAAGAAATGGAAGGAAAATATGGAGGAGGTGAAGGAAAAGTGAATAAAGAGGTAGGAGGGTGAGAGTAGGAAGAAGTAGAACAGGAAGAAATAAAAGGAAAATATGGAGGAGGTGAAGGAAAAAGTGAATAAAGAGGTAGGAGGGTAGAGTAGGAAGAAGTAGAACAGGAAGAAATGGAAAGGAAAATATGGAGGAGGTGAAGGAAAAGTGAATAAAGAGGTAGGAGGGTAGAGTAGGAAGAAGTAGAACAGGAAGAAATAAGAAGGAAAATATGGAGGAGGTGAAGGAAAAAGTGAATAAAGAGGTAGGAGGGTAGAGTAGGAAGAAGTAGAACAGGAAGAAATAAGAAGGAAAATATGGAGGAGGTGAAGGAAAAAGTGAATAAAGAGGTAGGAGGGTAGAGTAGGAAGAAGTAGAACAGGAAGAAATAAGAAGGAAAATATGGAGGAGGTGAAGGAAAAAGTGAATAAAGAGGTAGGAGGGTAGAGTAGGAAGAAGTAGAACAGGAAGAAATAAGGAAAAAGGAAAATATGGAGGAGGTGAAGGAAAAAGTGAATAAAGAGGTAGGAGGGTAGAGTAGGAAGAAGTAGAACAGGAAGAAATAAGAAGGAAAATATGGAGGAGGTGAAGGAAAAAGTGAATAAAGAGGTAGGAGGGTAGAGTAGGAAGAAGTAGAACAGGAAGAAATAAGAAGGAAAATATGGAGGAGGTGAAGGAAAAAGTGAATAAAGAGGTAGGAGGGTAGAGTAGAAGAAGTAGAACAGGAAGAAATAAGAAAGGAAGAAATGGAGGAGGTGAAGGAAAATATGGAGGAGGTGAAGAAGTAGAAAAAATAAGAAATAAAGAGGTAGGAAAAAGTGAATAAAGAGTAGGAAGAAGTAGAACAGGAAGAAATAAGAAGGAAAATATGGAGGAGGTGAAGAAAAAGTGAATAAAGAGGTAGGAGGGTAGAGAGGAAGAAGTAGAACAGGAAGAAATGAGAAGGAAAATATGGAGGAGGTGAAGGAAAAAGTAAATAAAGAGGTAGGAAAGTAGAGTAGGAAGAAGTAGAACAGGAAGAAATAAGAAGGAAAATATGGAGGAGGTGAAGGAAAAAGTGAATAAAGAGGTAAAGTAGAGTAGGAAAAGTAGAACAGGAAGAAATGAGGAAGGAAAATATGGAGGAGGTGAAGGAAAAAGTAAATAAAGAGGTAGGAAAGTAGAGAAGAAGAAAAACAGGAAGAAATAAGAAGGAAAATATGGAGGAGGTGAAGGTAAAAAAAAATAAAAGGAAAAAGGAGGAAAGTAGAGTAGGAAAGAAGTAGAACAGGAAGAAATGAGAAGGAAAATATGGAGGAGGTGAAGGAAAAAGTAAATAAAGAGGTGGGAAAGTAGAGTCGGAAAAAGTAGAACAGGAAGAAATGAGAAGGAAAATATGGAGGAGGTGAAGGAAAAGGTAAGTAAAGAGGTAGAAAAATAGGATAGAAAGAAGTAGAAAAATAAGAAAGGGAGAAGGAAAAATTGAGGAAGTGAAGAAAAATAAGCCTAAATAAAGGAGGTAGAAAAATATGAGGAAAGAAGTGAAAGGCAAAAATTGGAAGGAAAATATTGAGAGGTGAAGAAAAGTTAAATAAAGAGGTAGGAAAAGTAAAAAAGTAAAAAAGAGAGAAATTGGAAGGAAAATATTGAGGAAGTGAAGAAAAAGTAGTGCTTAAATAAAGAGGTAGAAAAGTAGAGTGAAAAGAAGTAGAAAATAAGAAATGAGAAGGAAAACATTGAGGAGGTGAAGAAAAAAAAAATAAAGGTAGAAAAAGAAAGAAGTAAACAAAGAAAAAGTAAACAAAGAAGTAGGAAAAATAGGGTGAAGAAAAAGTAAAGGAAAGTAAGAAATGGGAAGGAAAAGTAAGAATTGAGAAAACATTGAGGTGAATAAGAAAATTAAGTAAAAAGAGGTAGAAGGAAAAGTGAAGAAAAAGTAAACGAAAGAAGTAAAAGGGAGAAATTAAGAAATGGGAAGGAAAACAAAGGTGAATAAAAATTTAGAGGAGGATCGAAAGAGGAGAAAAAGGAAAATATTGAGGACAAAGAAAAAGTAAAAAAAAGTAGGAAAATAGGGTCGAAAGAAGTAGGAAAGTAAGAAATGGGAAGGAAAACATTGAGGAGGTGAATAAAAAATTAAGTAGAGGTAGAAAAGTAGGATCGAAAGAAGTAAAAAAGGAGAAATTGGAAGGAAAATATTGAGGAGGTGAAGAAAAAGTAAACAAAGAAGTAGGAAAATAGGGTCGAAAGAAGTAGGAAAGTAAGAAATGGGAAGGAAAACATTGAGGAGGTGAATAAAAATTAAGTAGAGGTAGAAAAGTAGGATCGAAAGAAGTAAAAAAGGGAGAAATTGGAAGGAAAATATTGAGGAGGTGAAGAAAAAGTAAACAAAGAAGTAGGAAAATAGGGTCGAAAGAAGTAGGAAAGTAAAATTGAGGAGGTGAATAAAAATTAAGTAGAGGTAGAAAAGTGGATCGAAAGAAGTAAAAAAGGGAGAAATTGGAAGGAAAATATTGAGGAGGTGAAGTAAACAAAGAAGTAGGAAAATAGGGTCGAAAGAAGTAAGAAAGAAAAAAGTAAGAAAACATTGAGGAGGTGAATAAAAAATGGAAGAAGGAAAGAAGGAAAAAACATTGAGGAGGTGAAAAAAAAAATTAAGTAAAGGAAGAAAAGTGGATAAAAAGAAGTAAAAAAGGAGAAATTGGAAGGAAAATATTGAGGAGGTGAAGAAAAAGTAAACAAAGAAGTAGGAAAATAGGGTCGAAAGAAGTAGGAAAGTAAGAAATGGGAAGGAAAACATTGAGGAGGTGAATAAAAAATTAAGTAGAGGTAGAAAAGTGGATCGAAAGAAGTAAAAAGGGAGAAATTGGAAGGAAAATATTGAGGAGGTGAAGAAAAAGTAAACAAAGAAGTAGGAAAATAGGGTCGAAAGAAGTAGGAAAGTAAGAAATGGGAAGGAAAACATTGAGGAGGTGAATAAAAAATAGAAAAAATTCGAAAAAGTAAAAAAGGAGAAATGGAAGGAAAATATTGAGGAGGTGAAGAAAAAGAAGTAGGAAAATAGGGTCGAAAGAAGTAGGAAAGTAAGAAATGGGAAGGAAAACATTGAGGAGGTGAATAAAAAATTAAATAAAGGGATAGGAAAGTAGGGTCGAAAGAAGTAGAAGAAGAATAAATGGGAAGGAAAATATTCAGAGGGTTGAGGAAAACGTAAATAAAGAGGTAGGAAAGTAGAGTCGAAAGAAGTAAAAAAAAAAAAGAAATGAGTATGAAAATATTGAGGAGTTGAAGAAAAAAGTAAATAAGTAGATGGGGAAATAGAGTGGAAAAAAATAGAGAAGGAAGAAATGAGAAGGAAACTATTGAAATGAAGGAAAAAGTAAATAAAGAGATGAGAATGTAGGATGGAATGAAATAGAAAAGGAAGGAGAGAATTGTGAGGAAAATATTGAGGAGGTGAAGTATTGAAAAAATAGTAGAATGAAATATTTGAAGAAGGGTGAGCTAGAGAAGTGTGAAAGAATAAAAGTTGAGCGAATGAAATGTGAAAAAGCTGAAGAAGTAAAACCAAAGCGTGTTAAGGAAAAGAAAAAATTAAGATATAGAGGGAAAGGAAAAGTTGAGGAGACGAGGGAAAAGAAACGATAGAACATAATGAATGGGGGGAAGTAGATGATGTTGATACGCTTTTGTCTGTTCGTGAAATCAGGCCATTTTATAGGCACACCTTAATACGGAATGTGGACGGAATGCGCGTGTGATATACGAGGTTCGAGTGGCAGACCAATAAAAGAGAAGTAATGTGGGAATGTACTGTTGCGTGCAGTATTAACAGTTCGTTTTCTTATCACAGGTGAGTGCTTTGTCTACATAATGTGCAAGAAACGGGAGGGAGCCGATCGGTTTTACGACCAAGTTAATGTCGCGCATCGCGAACACGGAACCCGACAACTGGAATCGAGTTCGCTCGGACTACCGCCGTGTTAACAGGTTCGCTGCCGTAACTCTCGTCTGATGATTTGACGACGTTATATCTATTACTTGCACAACATTTTCAGAGCACATGGTAGAGGTATCACAGTAAATATTTGCAAAATAGCATTTCTTTATAATTCTCAAAATTTTTGTCCCCTTTTCCCCCTTCTTAGGCCCGATTGTATAAACCATTTAATCTTAGATCAGAGGTTAAATTGATCCTTGTTTCAGCTGAACTTGGAATTTTGTGTTGTATAAAGTCTAATCTGAGATTAATTTGTCTCAAACTAAAGTCAACTTTGACTGAAGAAATTTCTCCGATTAAGTTAGACGATCCAAGTTCAGTTATTTCGTTTCTGTTTGAAATATACGAGTGACAGATTGTGCAAATAAAATATCCATTATTATTAATTTTAATAGATATGTTAGGTACATTTATATATATTTCTTTCAATTTCTTGCCTTAATACACAAACATTCTTATATTTTATAAGGCTCTATCGTGTTCAGCAGTATCAAATAACATAACCTATAATTATATTATGTTTATAACAACCATTAATTATTAATGGATATGACAGGTACATTCATAAATGTTCAATTAACTGTATTACTAAAGGAAAATTGTCGTTTTATAAAGCTTTATTATGTTTAGCAGTATCAAACACCATAACATGATAACAACTTGGAGAACAGTCAACCTTCTTCTTATTGTCCGCCATTATTTACATAGCACAAAAAACCAGTGTCTCCAACAGAATGTAATACGGAAAGTCGCCAAAAAGTAGCTGTAAAGTCGCTAGATTTCTCATTATCAACAAAGAAAGATTAAATTTTGTCACTATGGGATGCTAAAAAGGTCTCTAAATCCCTATTTAAGCAATATAAAAGTTAAAAGAAATTGGTGAAAAAGAGTTAAAGTCGCTAGATTGGCAACACTGAACAAACCTGTGTAACATGGTCCGCGCATCATGTATTTCACCTGTTTATCCGATGTTGCCAAATCCTTTTCACGTGAACTTAGATTGCATTTGAACCAAGGTAGTTTGATCGCAGAAAAGTTTTATACAATAGAAGAAGTGTCTGAACTCGGTTCACTTCTCGATCTTCGATCAAAGTTGATCTTTAGTCAGGAGTTTTATACAATTGGGCCTTAGTGTTATTCTTATTGCCATTTATAATTTTAATATCTTTACTTTGTCTTCACAGAGGGCAAAGAAATTATCTTTTAATTGGTTATTTTACGACGCTTTATCAACTGCTATGGTTATCTAGTGTCTGAATGGAATGAAGGTGATAATTAGGGGACGGATGTTGATGGCCTAAAAATCTACTTAAAATGATCATTAAAATGCCCTTAAATTAATGGAAAAATGACATAAAACTAAAAGAAAATGACATTTAAATAATTATTATTCACCGTACTCGCATCACAACTTCTTACAAATTAGTCACCTTGTTTCAATGACTGCCCTGCAAATCTCGGAGAGAGGAGGCAACTTCCTGGAATTGGGCTAAGATAAAGGAAACCAACATGCAACAAAATTAAGTTTTAAGGGAAAACGATTAGATTTTAATGAGGGTTTACAATGTGTTTAAATCGGGGTGGTCCATGTCAGTGCCTTCATTCTCCGTCTCCTTCCGCGCTTCACTTTTGTTACCAAATCTTCCAGATGAGGGAGTGTAAATGACAAAACGAATTGTGAGCGAAGCGTGCATTCTTGCAATCTTTGTATTAAAAATACTGTCTTCTACAGTAGACATCCCTTCCGAACCATGTTGAGGGCACAACGTCCTGTACAGGACATGGTGAAAGTTTCCCCCCTTCCAAACATAAATTCTAAAGACATCGTCGTACCGACAAAAGAACAGTAGCGGTCAAAATCCTCACTTTTAAACTAAGCTACTGTCAAGCATTTTATATTACTTCCATTGTGAGAAATGAAGCCTTCAGCGGAATGAGGGATGGACTTTAGAGTTTGTTCCAAACCATAATACTCAAACTTCACTGTTATTCACTTATTCAGTAGGTAATTACTACTGACCTATTTGATTAGAAAATGATTAACACACCTATCGGTAAAGAAGAAAGTAAAATGCATTCCAAATGAACTAACAGTTCATCAAAGTATTAAAAATTACCAAAAAATTGTCGAAAAAATGTTAAAATGACCTATTAGTTCAAAAACGCCAAAAAATGCAATATAAGAGATTACTTTTTTACTTTGATATTAACATAGAAAGGGTTTGTATATTAAAAGGCATCGTCCTAATGTGAAAAATAATAAGATGACTTTTCATCAACATCCACCCCCAAGTGATAATACTAGTGAAATGAATCCAGGGTCCAGCATCGAAAGTTACCCAGCATTTGCTGTTTTCGCTAAGTCTTTGAATAATGGGCTGGACTCGTAATCTGACGCTACTCTCAGGCGTAGGTTCAAATCCTTCAAGCATTTTTTACGTCATCATCATTATCATCTACTTCTTCTTCTACGGGACATTATAAAATGTCCATCATCTGACTCTGTGTGTAGCTAAATTCTCAACTTTTCCCCAAGATTTTCCGAATTGAAAGTCAAGTTCTTTCTTACTCTCTCCTGCGAGTCTCTTGTGGATTCCAGCCTACAGCTCTTTCTATAGCTGCATTGCGCATTTGCACCATATTACCAATTCAACGCCATTTTCCTCTGTTTTATTTTACGAGGCAGTATTGAAAAGCTCCTCGTAGCCTAACATGAGAAAAGTTACCATTTCTCAAAATACAATTTTATTTCAAGGGTAATATGAAACGTGGTGTTGGTGAAAAAAAAAAGTGGTTTGTGGTATGTGGTATGTTAATATTTGAACTTCCTGTTTAATTAAAATTAGATGATTTTAGGTATTTTTAATAAACATTTTTAATTATGTTACTACACGACCTTTTTTTTCATGAGCACTTGTTCAGTTAAAATTTAATAATTCAAAACTCTTCAATCTATACTTCGTTCCATAATGCCTGACAGCAGATGTAAACATTGCCGGCAGGGGAGGAAAGAAGAATAATTGCTAGTGAACCAATGGCAGAGATTTCATTCCAGGATTGTCTTGAAGTAGGGCGGTCTGAAGCGTTCTACCCTCACCCAATTGTCAGGGTCTGTTTGAACTGTTATTCTTTATATATATCATGACTCATTTCTTCTAAACCAAGATAACATTTCTGATAGTTCGGTTACAGTCCAAATTTAAATGAATCTTATGTTGGACAGTTTCAATTTATCCCACATTTTTCGCTCTTTGTATTTACTTATACCTTCATTGTGTGGAATATCAATCTCCAAGTGTCTTGTGTAAAAGAAAAAAAAGAGCCGTACGAATTATCATGAATTCTGAGTTAAAGAAGTCCGAATTAGTGGGATTTTACTGTATTTGTCTCTTATGAAGATCTGACGATATGCTCACTTTAAGGGAAGGTTTTGACATGAGCTCATCAGTAGGCCTACTTCCCTTGTAACTAATTTTTACAAGAATCACTGCAACAAAGCCAGCAACTTTACAGGTAAAAAAAGTTCAAGAAATCGACTGAATACGTCTGGACTCCAATTAGAGTTGAAAGCTAGCTTAATGGCGTACTTTCATATCTGTGTTTTATGAGAGAAAAGATGACGTTTTCCTCTTATCATGAGTCATTTAACGATATTATAACATTATTTATAGAATTCATTAACACTTACTGAGTGTCACTTATTGCGTAACTGAAACTGTTTGCCAATTAAGATTTAGCTAGAAAGAAAACAGAAATCAACTTTGAAGTACAGAGTAGTGGTCATATTTCTGCTCCACTAACAACAAAATGAGTTTGCATCAAGAAGGCAGCGCGTTTGTGGTGTTGTTTCGTAACTAGTGGTATTGCTGTTACGGAAAAGAGGAGCTTAAACCGACAGAGAAAGAAAGAAAGAAACAGAAAGGAAAGAAAGAAAGAGATAAATAAAGAAAGAAAAAAGAGAGGAAGAAAGAAAGGAAGGAAAAAGAAAGAGAGAGAGAGAAAGAAAGACAGGAAGAAAAAAAGAAAGAAAGAGAGAAAGAAAGGAAGGAAAAAAGAAAGAAAGAAAGAAAGACAGGAAGAAAAAAAGAAAGAGAGAAAGAAAGAAAGGAAGGAAAAAAGAAAGAAAAAAGAAAGAAGAAAAGAAAGAAAGGAAGAAAAAGAAAGAAAGAGAGAAAGAAAAAAAGAAAGAAAGAGAGAAAGAAACAAAAAAGAACGAAAGAAGGAAAGGAACAAAAAAGACAGAAAGGAAAGAAAGAAAGAAAAGAAGAAAAAAGAAAGAGAGAAAGAAAAAGAAAGAAAGGAAGAAAAAGGAAAGGAAAGAAGGAGAGGAAGAAAGAAAGAAAGAAAGAAAGAAAGAAGAAAGAAGGGAATATAGGGTGAATATAAATTTAACCGACAAACTGTGTTGACTGATGGGAGAAATAATTTGAAATATTTTCAGGTAGTAAACCACATACTGGAAATCCTTCGTTTCTTAACAACAGAATGCGAAAATATGCAGGAAAGAATCAATAATAAAGTTTCTTCCTGTACAACGTAACCTTAGTGTAGTCAGCCGGTGTGAGTTTGGAAATGCGCCTAGCTTGAGAGTTAGAGCAATAGATCATTAAAAGTCGTAATGCTGGGTCAAAGCTCCCATCCCGAAAATTCCATTCCATTCCTATAGAATGTATGCACTCACATTGTACCTCAACTTAGTTCGCAATGTACGACACTCTGTTTATAAATCACCTACCCCAACATTGCAGTGGCTTTGAGTACCTTGACAATACTTTTCGTGATAGGTGGATTGGGCGTGATGGTCCAGTATCCTGGCTTGCTAGTTCACCTGATCTAAGTCCCTTAGGATTTTTTCGTATGGGGTCACATGAAGACCGAAGTTTATCGTGTTCCAGTTGCTTCAGACGGAGGTTTTGTGGTACAGGTTGTTGCTGCTGCCCATGGGTTACGAGAAATTCGTGATATGTTTGCGATGGTCAGGCAGGAAATGGTTGAGATGCAGAGCTTGTATCGAATCAAGAGGATCACACTTTGAGCAAAATCTACAGTAACTTTATTTTGTTAGATAGTTTTGCAATTAAATCCATTTTTTTGTATGTACAATTCTGCAGTATAAATTTGTTTTTTAACTAATTGTGGGTTGATACTGTAAATTGTAACGTGTTAGAAGTAAAATTAATATTATGGTGATAAAGCATAAATAGGTTTCAAATAAAAGAATTAACATTCTGTATTTTGTGAACAATTGGATTTTGATCATTGGTTTCCTATTTCTGATTATTCAGGTGGGTTCCCTCTATAACTCCTGGAAATTTGTTGGTTGGATTCAGATTCACCCTATACAGGGTGTTAAAAAAAGTATCCAATATTTTAGGAGGTGCTAGTGTGCATCAAAACAAGAAAAAAAGTCTAATAAACATGGGTCCTACAACACATACTTCCTGAGAATCTGAACACTTGTTCATAGAAGGTGCTCAATGTGACGTCCTTTCATGACAATGCATTCCTCTGCCCTTCGGCGTAAGGAATCACACACTCTTTGAAATGGACCTGGTTGTGAGTTCTAGGGGATTTAGGTTTGAGGAACGAGCAGGCCAAGGTGTGGTGCCTCCCCAATCAATCCAGCGGTCCTGAAATATCAGCGTCAGGTGTTCACGTTCATTGCGGAAAAAAATGTGCTGGTGCGTCCTCATGCATGAACCACATCTGTAGTCTTTGCTGACATGGCACATACTCCAGCAAGGTAGGCAATACGTTAATAAGAAAGTCCTGATAACGAGCCCCAATTAATCTCTGTGGTACCACGTATGGCCTTTAAACTATCGCCAAGAACGCCTGTCCATACGTTGATTGAGAATCGATGCTGATGCTTTGTTTCTTCAAGTGCATGGGAATTTTCATCAGCCCACACATGCTGATTACAAAAATTCACAACACCATCTGTGCTAAACCCCGCTCATATCCGGAACGAAACTTTTGCTTTCAGTATTCCTTGCGACGTATCAGTATTCCATCAACTACGGTATGATTATCAGGTAGTCTGCTGTATTGTAGGACAGAAAAATGCATTGCCAAAAATGGACGTCACATTGAGCACCTCCCATGATCAAGTGTTCATATCTCAGAAAGTATGTGTTGTAGGACCCATGTTTATTAGATATTTTTTTCTTGTTTTGATGCATACTCATTATCATCATTATTATCGTTGACTCTACAGCCCAAAACGGGCCCTGGCCTTCTTGATTCTCTGCCTCCAATCTTCTCTATCCCGGGCTCTCACTTCCCAATTCCTACACTCAGTAGCTGCTGACAATCTTCCTTGATTGAGTCCTTCCATCTTTTCCTAGGTTTTCCAATAGGCCTTTTGCCATATATCTGATCCTGCATAACCATCTTCGGTATGCTTGAATTGTCCATTCTCTGAACATGTCCAGACAATTCTAATTTTTTGAGTTTCACTATTACTGTAATCTCCAAATCTTTGTATCTATTGTAAATTTCTTTGTTATATCTTATTCTCCAGATCCCCTTATCTCTAACGGGTCCGATTTCATGCATACTATCACCTCCTAAATATCGTATACTTTTTAACATCCTGTATATAAACCTATGGAAAATTCGTTGAATTCCATCCTCAGCTGCTTGGAGTACCCAGGCAATAAGCAGTTCCAACATAGTAGGTAACCCTTTAGATATTCTTATATTTCCTTGAAGATGAATCCTGTATGTAGTTTCTAAACTTATGTTCTACCACACAATGTTCTTCTGAACAGTTACCGTCAAACCTGAAATCTCATAACAGTTTTCCTCTTATTGTATCACAGCAATATTTTCTCGATAGAAGTCTGTAGCATGCAAAGCACTGCATGTCCTAGTGTAGACGTATCTTTATTAGCAGCTTGCTGATTCTTAGCTGCACCAGACAAGCCATACTACGTGTGATCGGGTCGTGAGAACTCTCTATTGAACTCTTGTCTCATTTGCATAGTGTAGGACGTCTTTACCAGTTCAACGTTCTGTAACTTTTGCTCAGTATTTCAAAACATAATTTGTGGATACAGCAAATAGACTTGACGGCCATCGGAAGTTTCCTTGTCTTCATATTGATATCCTATGTCTACAACAGCTTTGAAACTCACTTCATCAGCCACAAGACAAAACTGGCAATATGAAATCGACAATATTGCAGTAATAGATGACTCTGATTAGTTGGAATTTAACGGATTCTTAGACTTGACTAATGAAATGATACATGAGCGAAATAGTAAAAATGTAATGGTACGGTAGATGTTAATTTTACCATTAAAGGCTGGTTCACAATAAACCGGAAACGAGAATCGGAACGAAAACGAAAACAGTAAAATTGTTAAAATGTGTACATTTAAATGTGAGCATTCACAATTAACGAAAAGCTTGCCGGAGCCCGGGATCGGGAACGGAGAGTTTGCCAAGTTTCAACTTTGGCGTTCACGTTTCCGATCACAGCCCACTAGATTCATTTTATTGCCATCTAAAAGGTATTTTGTCGTCGTATATTTTGTAGTAAGAAGACCGTGACATAACCTATGCATTATTTTGTTCTGTGCTGTGCATCATGGAGCAAGTTTTATTTGATGAGATTCTAATATTGAGTGTTGAGGAAAATCCTCACGTTTACTATAAGCGGCGCCCCTCGTATAAAGATGAGAAAATGAAGGGGAATACGTGGCTTTTAAAAGCTGCATCTTTGAACACCGATCGTAAGTGAATCATATTTTATTACTGTTTTGGTTGTATTACACACTACATATTAATGCTTCAATTCAATAACTACTGTTGTTTTCATTTTTGTTCTGTTACAAATGTTTCTTCTCTAATTATTTTACGTTATGGTAGACTTAAAATAGGTTGTGATAATAAAGATGCATGAGCATATTTATAGTACCGTACCTAATGAAATGTTTCAGTTGAAATTTCGAAGTTTGTTAACTTGTGTTTATGTTGGCTGCCTTATACTCATGAGAGAACGCCATTGGTCAATTATACACAAATAACATCAGAATGCGTAATATCGACTTTACATATCGTTATTGACATGCATATCGATATACATAGTCGTCTACGTTCTCGGTTTATTGTGAATCAAAAATGTTCATATTCACGTCCTCTGCTTCTCGTTTTCATTCTGGTTCTCGTTCCCGGTTTATTGTGAACCAGCCTTAACTTACGAGTGACTTCAGTTGATCGTAAATTTATCTATGGAAAATCAAAACTTCGAGTACTATTCGATCTATTTTGTGAATAGAATAATTAATTAATTAATTAATTACAATGGGAGAAACATTTTAGAGGTACGTGAAAACCCGTTGTTGCAAGGGAATTCGGGTCTGAGAAAAGAACTGAATATGTGGGTTCCAAGCCTGTTGGCCGATTTTCGCTGTTCTACCACCTCGAGGCAGATTAAATAAAGAATGGAGTGAAACGAACCTTGAGGTACGTACGAACTTCTGGTTGTATGATACTGCGAGTTACGTTAGAGTTTACAGAAAGCATTTAATATCAAAACGTTACAATTTTTCTCTCCTTGTAGGTCGAGTAGGCCTATAGACGTTTCATATGAATGGAGCAAATTGTTTACTAAGGGTGCTATTCATAGACATTTCGCAGCACGCGCTACGAGCGTACTAAGCTAGCCCCGGCTATCCACTGGTTACTTGTACAGAATTCAAATCATATCCTATCGCTAACACTGGTTTATGAATACGAAAAACGCTGATCATCCACCGGAAGCCCGCGCTAAAAATATCTATGAATACGGCCCTAAGCTACTAATACATTTTATTGAATGACATGTCTTTAGCCTCTTCCAATATGAAGTTCATACGTAAACATTTGACAGTAGCTACAGAAATGACGGTGCCAAAACCATCATACGATTGCCTGATAGTTTCCATATCTGGAGGTTCCGGGTTCGATTCTCGGACTCAGCTCTTGGGGAATTTTCCTTGAAGAAAAAAAGTTCCGTGGGTGTCTAGAGTCTGGACATTTGTATGGATGTGGGTATGTCGGATTATAATTTAACCTATTTAAAAATAAAAATATAATATATAAGGACTGTCGCTGGATAGACACTTGAATAGTCTACGCTTTTCAATACCCCATTTTATATGAAAGTCTCAACATCAGTTAGCTCAACCAGAAAGCAGAAAGAGTTTCTAGGAAGTTAACTATGAATTTGAAGTTAAGTTATATAGCATTTCATTCCGAATTAGATCCTTTCATTTATTGATAGTAGGTCTTTAAATCATTCCTGAGCTATGTCTGCCTTTATAGTCCCCATATTTATTAATCATCCCCATTTGTGTACAAATAATATTTCTTTTATTAAATTAAAATTAAGTTGATATTGATTCACAAAGATTAACGGCGGCAGAAATGAGATTTATGCGTCGTACAGCGGGGTACACGAGAATGGATCACATTAAAAATTTTGACATTATGAAAGAACTGCAGATTAAACCGATTACGGAATACCTACAGAAATACAGACAAAACTGGAGATCACATGTCATCAGAATGCCTCGTTCTAGAATTCTACGCCAAATTTTAAATGACCATCCTGTGGGCAAGAGATCCTTGGGCAGACCGTTCAAGCGTTGGCAAGAGACCGTAACGGGCCACTAGGCCGAATACATGCAAGGATGATGATGATGATGATGATGATGATGATGATCATGATCATGATGATGAAATTAAGTTGAATATTTCGTTAAGCTTTTACATTTACTCTACACATTCCCGATCTGAGCAGAAGAGCGCTGCTCTTATCGTTTGCGTGACGTAGCGGGCTTTGATGACGTCACAGTATTAATGAGAAACTGTGACCAGATTTCTCGAATGTCAGACGCATAAAGTATAAGGTGAAACGGCACTGTATTTTGTAAACTAAAATGTGAATCACAGAAACCATCAGGAAGCGGAAATGAAGAAGTTTATTCCTCAAAATGGTTCAAAATTGCAGCACGTTTTCTTATCTCAGCATTCTGATCTCAAGTAAATTCTGAACATTTGTTGTCAACATTCGTAAATGATAATTTCAGATCTTGGATTTTTTTTTCCTTTATATGGAGGGGGATCCTAAGGCTAGCACTGCAATCTGGAATATACTTATTGTATGTTACCACTATTTGATTAAGAATATTGTTGAAGTCCAATGGCTATATTCTTTTTAGAGCTGTGTCGTACCATCTGGCATCCTGCCTAGGACGCGCGTTACGGAATGCGTGCTGGTTCAAGTCCTCATGGGGGAAGAAATTTTCTCATGACATTTCGGCCAGTGTATGGGTCTGGTGCCCACCCAGCATTGTGATGCACTTGGGGAGCTACGATAGGTAGCGAAATCCGGTTGCGAATGCCAGCTATAATGACTGGGGGGGATCATCGTGCTAACCACACGATACCTCCATTCTGGTTGGATGATCGTCCACCTCTGCTTCGACATGTGGGCGTGAGGCCAGCAGCCAGCTGGTCGGTCTAGGCCCTTCACGGGCTGTAGCGCCACGGATTATTATTATTATTATTATTATTATTATTATTATTATTATTATTATTATTATTCGTAAATGATTTATTGTCAACTTAAGTTGCCAACAATGTTACATCGGGGTAAACGTGCCTGAAGAAATCCCACACTCCCACATAGTATCACGAAATGCGCTCGAAGACAACTGACGGAACTTGTCCGTCTCTGTCCTCTTCCGACCGCGTTCCAGTCTGCGGTTCACCGCAGTCAGTTGTTCGGTGTGTCCTGCAGTAGAAGTGGCGCTTGCTGCAAACGCGTCTCCTGCAGTGCAAGACGGATCCTCTCTGTATCTGTTTGACGACTCCTCGCTTGCCGTCTGCCCACATTCCTCAAATTCCATACTACAACAGCCGGCAGAGTGCGGGCCTGCTCCAATCTGCCTCCTTTCTCCGCTGTCGTGACGTCACTGAGGAGGCAATACATCATCTGCCAGTTCTTCGGAATTGAATGTCCCTCTTACCAGTGCTATAAATCGGACCAATTTTTCTGCTTTAGTATTCATACTGCAGGGACATCATTTTATTTTTACTAACATTTCTAATATTAACCTGGCCTGGAGAGAAATAAAAAATAGGTTGCAGCCGCCAAATTACTCTTCAAGGAACGACCACTCATATAAATTGAGGGAAAGAAGACAGAGGACGGACACTGGACAGTTTTATTTTCTCAATCGTACTATCAGGGAATGCTTTACCTGCAGACTTACTAAAGGCTTTACCAACAACCAAAAATGTATTTAAAAATAGGCTTAAGGACCTTACTAATAGACGGTAATTATACACAGTAGTTAAAGGGTGTAAATGATATATTGTTATTGAAGTGTTGTATCAGTGAAGAATTATGTTGTGTCAGTGAAGTGTGTTGTATCAGTGAAGAAGTATGTCGTGTCAGTGAAGTGTGTTGTATCAGTGAAGAAGTATATCGTGTCAGTGAAGTGTGCTGTGTAAGTGAAACGTGTTCCTGTCAGTGAAGCTTTATAGTTTATAGTGGCAGTGCACAGTATTTGAACAGTGAAATGTTTTTGAAGTGTTAGTGAAATCAGGATAGAATCAGTGAAATGTGTCGTAGTTCCATTGCAGTGAGTGAGTTGACAGCGAAATGAGTGTAATTTGAAAGGTACTTGTGCAGATATGAACATATCATACTCGTGGGTTTTAGTTCGATCTTAGTTTTAAGATACAAATTAGATTTATTTCAAATGTTATTTTAAGTGATCGTTTCATTTAATTTAGTATATTCCCTGTTATTATTATTATTATTATTATTATTATTATTATTATTATTATTATTAATTATTGTTAGTATTAATTATTAGTATTATTATTAATTGTATTTTTAATTAATAAGTTTATTATTGTCATTATTAAGTGTAATTAGTTACCACTGCCACCGGGTATATACCCACTGCAGTGTGAATAAATACATACATACATACATACATACATACATACATACATACATACATACATACATACATACATACATACATACATACATACATACATACCTTTGGATCAACGATTAAGAACCGGAAACACGTTTCCTACCCCCTTCCACGATTGGAGTTCGATGATACTGGCGTAATATACAAACAAATCACTTTACTAGGTATAGCAGGGTAGAAAAGTAGTTCATCCATTTACGTAAAGTAGGAAATATCGCGATTTTGAGTTTGATAATTTTCATTAGGTTTTTGTTTAATCAAAATACAGTACTGTATTAACAATAAGTGTTTTTACTCACGAATTGAGCTATCCATGTGGACGTATTCATTATGCAGTGTATATTATACTGTCTACAGGACATTAGCATAGACTATAGAGAAAGAAGTTAAATTGAAAAATAATCATAATGTGGATATTTAAACACATTTTTGAAAATGATGGCCGTTCATTTCGATACAGGCTTCAGTTTTTTGTGCATATTATCGCACTATAGACTATTGTACGTAATTCCAATTACCAGGTTCCTACTTCGTATCAGTAACTCATGTTGAAATAATTCTGTACCTACTCTACAAAAAAGAATTCCTTACGTACTGTAAATTCAATCTTCACTTCTGCCCGATCCGAAAGATAAAATTACTCAGACATGCTATCTACTGTCCGTTCAACTGGTTATGTCGTAGGGTCGTAGAAAGGGGGGAAATCACGTGACAGTTAATTACTTAACGAGGCCCTTTTATTTAAGTTATTTTAAACAATAGTATGGATATAATATTACGTAGACGTCCAATTCCTAACAGAAATTAATGTTCCCAGAAAAGAGCTAAGACAGCCCAGCCACTAGCATTTACAGAGGCGCGAATAGAAGGAGGAGGGGGAAACCGGGATGCGACGTAGGCAAATGGAAAATGATGCAATATTGAAAGCTCTTTCGTCACTGGAAAACGCGAACATATTTTTGGAACGTACTGTTTACTATGACCGTAAGGCTACTATGACTGTATGTGCGGTTTTGGATCTGTGTGGAGGACTGTTGAACTTCATTAGTAGAAGGGGTGGGAGTGAAGTACATTTAAAAACTCAGATACAATAAAAATTGAAGTGAAAATAAAATGATGTCCCTGTACATACGGTACTAGCAACACTTTTATCGTCACCAATATTGCTACGAAAATTTGGTGATGATATCTTAAAGTACTTTACGGTCTATAAATTAAAGGAAAGATAAGTAAAAGATAAATATAAATATTGAACAGATGGTAGGGAAACTAGAAGAACAACAACAACAACAACAACAACAACAAGAACAAGAACAAGAAGAAGGAAAATGCTCACATGGATTATTATTTTAATAGAAATAACAGGAAAGTAAACTTAAGACGGATATTGTAAGTAGAAATGGTAGATTTTCTCTATCACGATATACGCGAAATGTGCCTAAATCCTGCCAAAAATTTAGTAATTTTATATTTAAGGTACTTACCTAACCTTGGGAGAAAAATTTGCAGTTTTTATTCAAAATTTTTAAACTTTTTTTTTTCCTATTACTTGACACGCAATTAAAAATGTTCACAAAATAAACGCCTCAAATATTTTTGAGAGTGCAAGGGAGCAACTTTTTAAAGAGACAACTGAAATTTGTTTGTTTTAGTCCTTGTCCCACAGTTTGAACAAAATTTCTTTCACTGTCTTACTCCTATAAAAAAAAAAAAAAAAACAGAGAATAAGCTGTGAAAACAGGTTTTCCCTACCTTATTCCACTAAGGAAAAATGTATTTTTTTTTTTAAACTTCAAACATAAAAATAAAAATTTAAGATCTTGGAGTTCTAAATTAACTTTTTTAAGCTGTAGAACACTGTTTGTAGTTTGGCACTTAGCTGCATTAATCAGCTTCATTTTGATGCAAGAATGATGAAAATATTTCAATTCTAAGTGCCCTTTGTGTTAACATTATTGTTGTAAAGTGCTGCAAAACTGAACATGGAGAAAATTCAACTACATCCTGAGGGTGTGAAAACTTGTAAAACCAAATATACAGCTTCCTAACTGAAAATAGTACATTATGCAACGAGCCTATAATGGTAGTAATTAAGACGCGAGTATATTTATGAAACGAGCGCAAGCGAGTTTCATAATTTTCATACGAGTGTCTTAATTACCATTATAGGCAAGTTTCATATGACTTTTTATGCTCGACCATATTTCTATCTTGAAATTATTCATAAGTATTCATGTTATTCTTATCTGACTGGGGAGCGGAAGTGACCTTGTGCAATATCTGGTAAATTGTGAGATGTGCGCAGACGCGAAAGTATTGATTTTTTCCTAGAAACAAATGTTATTGACCGTCATATAATCTGGAGAGTAAAATAAAGATTAATCTTGATATAACCTTGAAATTGATTTAGACATTGAAAAACGAGATGGCAAATTGAATTTATTTGAATATTATTTACAATTAACGCTAATTATTTTAGTAACAGAACATAACCTTCTGCGACAGTATTGGATTTCCAGCCTCCGTGACGTTTCGCTAGTTGTCTTTCGATTGCATATCCGAGAATAATCGATACTTGCGCTTTCATATTGCTACAATGGTGTTTTCTGATTGGTGGAACACTTGAACTTTAATGAATAGGTGTACTTTAATGAGGTCCATTAAAGGGCTGCTACCAGGTGTATAATTACTACATTTCGGCATGGTCGAGCATAAATAATACAGTCAAACTCTACTGCAAAATTCGAATTATTACACCAAAAATATTTAAAGCTGGCAGAATATGACGGATTGACACTTGCAGAACTGCACTTCCGGTTTAAAGAAAGAGTGCTTCCGGTCAATTAAAAATTCAGCTAATTAATTAACCAAACTTCATAGCTACAAAACTGATATATTTTTTAAAACTACAAACTTCAAGCTCTCAGATGAATAGAAAATAAAAATAGAAAATATTTTTTTAAGAAAAATTAAAAATGAAGGGTAGATGAGTACCTGAAAAGCATGTTAAGTATATTACTGTAGCGTTTAATTCGCGAAATGTGTGTGTTTCTGTGAAATAAGAGGGAAATTACGTTTTACGAGTACGATACATTTTTTAACGAGCGAAAGGAAGCCGTGTTGGAAAGATTGGATGAAGAAAGGATGATGCTGAAACTGATTAGAAAGAGGAAAAAGAATTAACTGGGTCACCGGTTGGGAAGAATCTGCCTTCTCAAAGATGAACTGGAAGGAATGGTGAACGGGAGAAGAGTTCGTGGTAGAAGAAGATATCAGATGATAGACAACATTAAGATATATGGATCATACGAGGAGACAAAGAGGAAGCAGAAAATAGGAAAGACTGGAGAATGCTGGGTTTGCAGTGAAAGATCTGCCCTTGGGTAGAACGACTATGAATGAATTTGAAGGAGCATCTTTTGCGGATATTTGGAAAAAGAACTAAGGAAGAGACTAATGTAGTGCTTTGTTTGGAGTGGAGTGTGGGAGAAACCCAAAGCTGCAATGTTATCAGATAAGACCCACAAGCAACTTACCCCACTACTGTTCATTACAACACCCCAACAGCATTGTTAGAAAGTCTTAAATAATGTAGGAGAATATAATTATTATTAATTTCTACCTTCTACTGATCTCAAATAAAAACTTTTGTCACGGAAAAAAAAAATCACGTATTGTTGAAACGGAGCTTCCGGGCTAAGATGCCGTGGTCTCCTGGTGCAGATATTCCCAGACGTTTCGTCTACTACTGCGGCAGACATCTTCAGTGGTTAGGTATCCTAGGTCGAAGTCTCCTGCTAGGGGTACCTGTAGCAGTTGCTAAAAGAATCGTATTTTATGAAGATGTTACAAATATTGGCTAACTCTTAATTGTAATATTGTTAACAACGATGATGTTGATAATGGCAATAACGAAGCAGAAGACTAGGAAGAAGAGAGCTTTATTGTACCTCATAGCTCAGAACTTTACCAATAAAACACACAAAAAAAACTTCAATAAAGACTATCGGCTCGAATTTCGACGTCCAAATCTCTCGAATACCAAGTCAGATGATGGAAATCGTGATTAGCCTTTGAAAGGATGGTGATTAAGACGAAGGTGATGATATTGTTGTCCCTTTCCGGTACAAAAATGCATCGAATTCCACCTCCGAAGTTGAGAGACACTCTCGCTGGAGAGGGACCTGTTGATCTGGCCGAATACACAAAATGGTGTCAAGTCGTGTGTTCGAATGGAGTGCACGCATTGTTGTCCATGTGACTGGCTTTCAAGGGCGGCGCGGCGGAAATGTTTCCCACATTACGTTTGAAGCGTCAGTGGACGGGTTTAGATGTCAGATTTTCCATAGACGAAACGATTGTAATCCCTTTTCTGAGGGTCCCCCCATTATCTGTCCGTGACCGCGCTTCGGGACCTTTTCAGTCGCCATTGTGTGCAACAAAGCTCTATGGCACCTTCTTCAACGCGCTACAGAAACGAACGTTTCCTTTTATCCTTTCTTGTTCTGAAGATAATGTTCACCATTTTCTCAGACCGACTGCCTCGTCTGTAAAGCTTGAATACCTTAATTAACTATTATTATTATTATTATTATTATTATTATTATTATTATTATTATTATTATTATTATTATTAGTCGACCTGATTGACGAGTTGGTATAGCGCTGGCCTTCTATGCCCAAGGTTGCGAGTTCGATAGTATTTAATTGTGCTTAAATGCGACAGGCTCATGTCAGTAGATTTACTGGCATGTAAAATAACTCTTGCGGGACAAAATTCCGGCACATCCGACGACGCTCATATAACCTCTGCAGTTGCGAGCGTCGTTAAATAAAACATAACATTAAAAACATTATTATTATTATTATTATTATTATTATTATTATTATTATTATTATTATTATTATTATGCCGATATTAATATTATTTTTTATTATTATTTTGCTATTAGGAAAGTTCAGGAAGACAGAATGGGTTTGGAACTGAACGGATAAAATTGTCCCTTTTTTTTAGTAATACCATGACGTCACCGCCTGACGTCACTTGAGGTACCATAGAATTAGAGTGACTTGTAAGATGAATTTCGTGCCTCTGGTTTTCCACACAGTAACCATGGAAACATTGAATACAGGCCTATGTGTTATTAAACTTATAGGCCTATTCCACAAGGGTTCCACAAGGATCAATATTAGGTCCCCTACTTTTCTAGTAGGCTATTCATAAATGATCTTGCGCCCTCCTAATAAAACATACAGGTCATCCCATTTTATTTGCAGATGACAAAAGTATAGTAATTATAGCCAATAACCCCAACACATTGCAATCTTCAACCCGCTTGCCTGCTGATCCGGAGCTGCGCTCGGGTTCGGGTTAGATTCCCGTTTCTGCTGATTACCTCGTTGCGTTTTTTCCGAGGCTTTCCCCAACAATAAGGCTAATGCCAGGTAATCTATGGCGAATTCTCGGCCTCACCTCTCTTCATCTCGCAAAAAAATTGTAATCTTGACTTGTTTTAAATGTTAAAGCTTCAAAGCTAATATAAGGTCTGTAATTCGTTCATAGTGTTCTGCCCAGAGGGCAGGTCTTTCACTGTAAACTCAGCATTCTCTAGTCTTTCCTATTTTCTGCCTTCCTCTTAGTCTCTGCATATGATCCATATATCTTAATGTCGCCTATCATCTGATACCTTCTTCTGTTCCGAACTCTTCTCTCGTTCACCATTCCTTCTAGTGCACCCTTCAGAAGGTAGTTTCTTCTCAACCAGTGACCCAGCCAATTTCTTTTCTTCTTCAGCATCATTCTTTCTTCACCCACTCTTTCCAACACAGCTTCGTTTCTTATTCTGTCTCTCCATTTCACACGTTCCATTCTTCTCTATATCCACATTTCAAATACTTCTATTCGCTTCTCTTCACTTCGTCGTAATGTCCATGTTTCTGCCCCATACAATGCCACACTCCAAACAAAGCACTTCACTTCCTCAGTTTTCTCCAGAGGTCCGCAGAAGATGCTCCTTTTTCAATTAAAAGTTTCCTTGGCCATTGCTATTCTCTTTTTGACTTCCTGGCAGCAGCTCATGTTATGCTTATAGTACACCCCAAGTATTTGAATCTGTCGACTTGCTCTACTGCCTCATTTAGAATTCGCAACTTTACCTTCTTTACTTTTCTTCCTATAGGCGTAACCATGGTATTCGTCTTGTTGGCTTTTATCTTCATGCAATGGAATACAATAAAGAAATGCAGGATGAGCACCTTTGCCAAACACTAGTCGAACGAAGACTGAAGGCTGGTTCACAATAAACCGGGAACGGAAAAGACAACGAGAACGGAAATATTTAAATGTGAGGATTCACAATAGTTAATTACATTACATAGGCCTATAGCTCACATTTAAATACATTTACTTTAACATTAACTCCGTTCTCGTTCTCGTTGCTGTTTCCGTTCCCGGTTTATTGTGAACCAGCCTTAAGACAGCACATGCATTTATTATATTTTTAAGAAATAATCGAGAGCCTAACCCAACATTTAACATGGATTCTAAGCGATATAAGCGTAAGAGAGTGAAAATGTCTAGAAGCACGAACGCTAAATCGTACAGTTTTGGACGTTCTTAAATACTGTTCCGTCGTGAAGGGAATAGTAATATGCGTTACAAGAGCGGTATGTTGAAGTTTTCATGTTCGAGGAAAAGTTTGAAAAAGCGAAACGTAGTTGAGCTTTTTTAATTTCCGAGAATTGAAAGAAAACATACCGCTCGTGTATCGTACATTATTTTGTGCGAAGATCGTTTATTACATACCTGAAAGAGGAATTTCTAATTAGTTGCAATGATATCTCCATCTTGGTTTCTGTTCAATGACAGCAAATTAGCAAAACAAAAAGATCTATCTTCAACATTGTTGCTTTAAAATGTTTTCTGTGTTTACTATACTCCAGCAGGCCCTGATATACATCCGTTTTTTTCCCCCCAGTCAATAAATGCGAACTTAAAACAAACGGTAAGGTTATGTAACGATTTATTTTTCATTTTAATATTTTAACAATACTATTTATATAACATATTGCAGTAATAACATCGGCATCTGGAATCTTGTTGATTTTTTCACGAATGCAGTAACTTTAGTGGAGTTGTAGAGTTTACTTAATTTTTGCAAATATTTAAAAACAATAATTAACAGTGCAATTTAGGTGAAATTGCAGTGGTAAGTTTCCAATTTATGATTATTACTATATTGAACGTCTCTAAAAATAATATGTTAAAAGCCTAAAACAGTAAAATCAATATGGCACTTAAGCGGTAAGAAGAGGGAAATTGTTATGTGTGTTAGGTTGGGAATACTGAATGTGGAATTTTAGACTTACCGCGGATTGGTTTTGTGCGGAAACCAAGCAAATACGCACGATCTCGCACAAAATATCTTTTACGTAAGTTCCTTGTTAATGTGCTCTAACCGTCCGCAAATGAGACTAGTGTAGAAGAGAACAATGCGTTGCTTCAGTAGTAAACAGTGCAGCAAAATGGCGCTGTGAGACCTGAAGTCGTTTACGCGGATATCGAAA
Organism: Periplaneta americana; assembly: GCA_025594305.2. Classification (NCBI taxonomy): domain Eukaryota; kingdom Metazoa; phylum Arthropoda; class Insecta; order Blattodea; family Blattidae; genus Periplaneta; species Periplaneta americana. The sequence continues at coordinate 20,739,277 of JAJSOF020000011.1, read as the reverse complement.
CCGGTACCCTCTGTTCCGCAGCCTCTATGTGTACCGTGTGATAATTATTTTCACGCAGCCAATCGGCAGCGGACGGCAGTACGGCGAACCCGTTCTCCTGGCTGGACAAATAACAAACAAACAATGAGAATGCCGCTCGCTGGCTAGGCCGGCCGGGTCTTCCGTAACGGCGCTGCTGTTCCGCGTTATTTTAATTGATGCTACACCTGCGTCGTGTTGTTTCCTGAAACGAGCGGTAGTTCCTCGCAAGGAAGCGACAACCACATGGGTTTGCAGTAATGTTCATATCCGTAATCATCATCTTCATCGTCCGTCATTGTCATCATTAAACCACGGAAATTTATGCACCAAGAAACCTCAAAATATGCATGCAAATATGCAGTAATAGTTAATTATGCAACAAATGTATAATCTTGATGATTATGGCATGAGTGCGACAATTTTCACTAGTGTCATAATAAGATTATACACGAGTTGTACAGGGACATCATTTTATTTTTACTAACATTTTTAATATTAACCTGGCTATATCTTCGGATTAAAGATCTAGAACTGGAAACACCGCTTGCTCACCCTTCCAAGACTAGAGTTCGATGATACTGGCGAAAAATACAAACAAATCACTTTTCTAGGTATAGGAGGGAAGAAAAGTAGTTCATCCATTTATGTAAACTAGGAAATATCGCAATTTTGAGTGTGATAATTTTAATTACGTTTTTGTTTAACCAAAGTACAGTACTGTATTAACACTTAGTGTTTTTACTCACGAATTGAGCTATCCATTCGGACGTATTAATTATGCAGTGTATATTGTACTGTTTCAGCACATTAGCGTACAATATAGAGAATGAAGTTAAATTGAAAAATAATCATAATATGGATATTTAAACACATTTTTTAAAATGGTGGCCGTTCATTTCGATACAGGCTTCAGTTTTAATGTGTGTAATTCCAATTACCAGTTTCGTCTTTCGTACTAGTAACTCATGTTGAAATAATTCTCTACCTACTCTGTAAAAGGGTACCTTACGTACTATAAATTCAATCTTCACTTCTGCTCGATCCGAAAAGATAAAATTACTCAGACATGCTATCTAATATCCGTCCAAGTTATGTCGCAGGATCGTAGAAAGGGGCGAAATCACGTGACAGTTAATTACTTAACGAGGCCCTTTTATTTAAGTTATTTTAAACAGTTTTATAATATTACATACACGTCCAATTCCTAACAGAAATTAAGTTTCTCAGAAAAGAGCTAAGACACTAGGGACATGTGGAAAACATTAGGGACATGTGGAAAAATATTAACTCAATGGGATTTGGAAATACAAAAGGACAGACACAACAAATCAACATCTCATTAGAACGCCTCAATGAACACTTCACTACTCCGCCAACTAACAGTACTGACCATACCACACAGCGACAGACAATGGCAGAACCTCAGGTAGTTGACCCACTCAGAGACAGATTTTACTTTTCATACGTTTCACCTATTGACGTGAAGAAAGCTCTTAAACGCTACAAATCCAAAGCGACAGGTTCTGACGACATTAGTATCACAATGATAAACAAACTTATTGACGTAATCTTACCAACACTGACACACATGTTCAACGCTTCGCTGACGACATCCATTTTTCCTAAAGCTTGGAAAAATGCCTTTGTGCGCCCTATACCCAAAGTTAAAACGCCGACTACTCCCAACGACTATCGACCTATTAGTATTCTACCTACCTTATCGAAGGCGTTAGAGAAGATAGTACACAGACAACTCATTGACTACCTACTGTAAATAGATATGAACTCTTGGACACATATCAGTCAGGTTTTAGGACTCGACACAGTACAGCGACTGCACTGTTGGAAGTAACGGAAGACATCCGAAAAGCTATGGACGAATGTAAAATTACAATACTGACACTACTTGACTTCAGCAAAGCGTTTGACACTGTAAATATCGACTTACTGACGAGAAAATGACGATCACTCGAACTATCAGAAAGCACAGTCTCTTGGTTCTCCTCTTATCTCAGCGAACGTCAGCAGTGTGTTTCCATTGGAAGTCGAACTTCCTCGTGGCGTATCGTTGATTCTGGAATCACACAGGGATCTGTTCTATCACCACTACTATTCACTATTTACGTAAATGACATCCCTTCGACTCCACTGCACTGTAAGCATCACCTTTACGCAGACGATTTACAAATCTATATCCATACAACCCCTGACTCACTCAATGACGCAATACACAATCTTAACGAGGACCTTCAATCCATATCTTCATGGGCCAGAAAGTTTGGTTTGACTCTCAATGCAAGAAAATCACAAGCAATCCTAGTGGGACACCAACGTCTATTATGCAACATTACTCCTGCTCTTTCTGTCAAGTTAAACGACACAATAATCCCTTTTGCTTCCTGTGTTAAAAACCTTGGAGTTTACTTTGACACGCATTTAAACTGGAATTATCAAGTAACCCATATTATCAAAAAAGTGCTTTCCATACTACATTCCTTAAACAGCATTCGAAAATTCCTCCCGCTATCACTCAAGAAAATACTAGTGGAAACACTAGTAATGCCCCACTTCGATTATTGTGATTCTCTACTGACCGACCTCAATGTCAACCAGTCGCAAAGATTACAACGTGTTCATAATTCTTGTGTTCGCTTCGTCTGCGATGTCCGTCGCGCTGACCTCATTACCCCATCCTTCCAAACTCTAAACTGGCTACGGCTTAACGAACGTAGAAATATTCATTCTCTTGTTCTTCTTTTCCAAGTCCTTCACACCTCTACACCTACCTACCTTGCCTCCCGTTTCAGTTACCTGTCATCATATCATAATCTCTTCACACGCACGCAAAATAGCCTCATACTATACCTGGTGAGGTTTAACTTGTCTCAGTAGCAATAAAACCAAGTCCCTTGAAATGAGGTGGAGATTATAGGAGGGTTGTAAATTCTCAGTATTCCTTTCAAAACCTTGTTATTGTGCAGGCTACCGGAACTCAGTTTCTTGAAAGACAAGCTCAGTGACGGAACTACACAGTACGAAGAGAGATATTTTGTTACCGAGTATTTTATTTTGTGCTACAGAATTTATCAACTTGTAAGTGATTTTTACATCCCTTTTAATTTATTTGTTTTATTTGTGCTTTTAATTTTGGTGCTCCTAGCTGGTGTAGGCAAACAAGGGAAATCGTTACAGTCAGACGCTAGGGAAATCGTATGTTTGGTGCATAAGTTCTTTGAAGAAGAATTAGACGCACTGAAAAACGGAAGAGAAACAATATCAGTATCAAATGTATTAGGTAGAACGGCGGTTGCGACTGGTGTATCTAGGCGAACAGTTTCTCGTATTTTAAATCAAAAACAACAGGCGGAAAAAAAGTGGAAACGTTTTGTCAACACCAGGAAAGAAGAGACCCAACAGAACACCAAATAAAACTGCTATAGATTCGTTTACCGGTTCTGCTATTCGCCGTACAATTTACAATTTGTATCAATCAAAGTTTTTGCCAAGTTTAGATAATATGAGGGAGGCTCTAAAAGAGGCGAAATTGTTTGATGGTAGCAAATGGACTCTTCGTCAGATATTGAAGAAAATGAAATTTCGCTACGTCAAAAATAATCAAGGACGGAAAATGCTAATGCGAAGGAGTGATGTTGTAGTAAAGAGATTTCATTTTTGAAGAAAATAAGAGAATATCGATCTTCTAACCGCCCCATTATCTATTTGGACGAGACCTGGATCAACGTAAATCACACTAAAGATAAAATATGGATGTGTGAAAATTCTGAGGACGACCTAGAATCATCACTACGAGTCCCCATAGGCAAAGGCCAACGATTTATCGTGCTTCACGCTGGATCGCAGACTGGATTTGTACCTAATGGTTTATTGTGTTTCAAATCCAAATCTACACGAGACTACCATGAAGAAATGGACGGGAATGTTTTTAAGAACTGGTTTATTAATACTCTCCTCCCTAATATACCACAGAATTCAGTGATAGTAATAGACAATGCATCTTACCATTCAGTTGAACTAAATAAAGCTCCCGTTTCTTCCACTAAAAAAAAAAGAAATGCAAGCATGGTTACGCTATCACAATATTCCGTACGATCCGTGTTATACTAAACCAGTTTTATATGATATTGTTAAAAGATCAAAAGACAGATTCAGAACATACGAAATCGAAACAGTTGCTGTTCAACATGGACACACCGTACTGCGTTTGCCACCATACCATTGTGACTTTAATCCAATAGAACTGATATGGACGCAAGTAAAAAGTGACGTAGCAAAACACAACACTGATTTCAAAATTAGCAAAACTAAGGAACTGTTTGAAGCCGCGTTGGAAAAAATAACACCTGAAAATTGGAATAGTGCGTGTGAACAAGTTCGGTATATTGAAGATTTTTATAGGAGCAAAGATGGTATCGTGGATGAGCTCTTGGACAGTTTTGTAATAAATTTAGAAGAATCGGATACAGGTACAGATACAGATGAGTGTGAGGAGACTGACGACATCTCTATTTTCATGGAAGCAGGCCCTTCCGCCACTGGATGTATGGACGGCATCGCTCCATTGCCCCAATCACCATAACAATACAGACGAGGTAAGACATATCTCCTTTCTCTCTCTTCTCACAGTGAGACAAGATACATCACATCTAGTATAGGCATACCAACACATAAGACTTCATCGTATTCATCATCATACACTATCTCGCTTTCGCGCTTGTGGAATACCCTACCCAGTGACATCAGAGACTGTCGGAATTTAGTAGCGTTCAAAAGCAAACTTATTAAGCATTTTCTTACTGCGTAGAGTAGGTTTAATTTTTACTTAGTTAATAAAAAAAATTCTCTCTTCTTAATTTTTACAATGAACTGTCTAGCTTTTATTAGTCTGTTAATTCTTTTAGTACTTTGATTTTTATTGTATTTGTAAATTCAATATTAATTGTAATTATAATTATAATTGTATTCTTTATATTGTAGTTGTAATCCCCTGGTAGAGGGGAAGAGAAGGCCTGATGGCCTTATCTCTACCAGGTTAAATAAATAAATAAATAAATAAATAAATAAATAAATAAATAAATAAATAAATAAAGACAGCCCAGCCACTAGCTTTCACAGAGAGGCGAATAGAAGCAGGTGGGGAAAACCGGAATGCGACGTAGGCAAATGGACGACAGTACCTGTGCGAAAATAATGCAATATATAAAGCTCACTGGAAAACGCGAACATATTTTTGAAACGTACAGTTTACTGTGACCGTAAGGCTACTAGGACTATATGCGGTCTTGGATCTGTGTGGAGAACGGTTGAACTTCATTAGTAGAAGGGGTGGGAGTGAAGTAGGCTACATTCAAAAACTCAGGTACAATAAAAATTGAAGTAAAAATAAAATGATGTCCCGGTATATACAATACTTTATGGCAGTGATGTCAAAGAAAGCGCATTTTCTGACCTTGATGTCGGGCGTGGGCATCAAGCGCTAAGTATGGAAGGAGGAAGGATTATGTATATGAATAAGCAGCCTGTTGGATTAAGAAAACAGTGGTGCACGAACTTCAAACGTAACATGAAAGTTTATGTCGTTATTTTTATATGCCTTCTTTCTGTTTGATATTATCATTTTCTGTAAAACAAAAGTAGCCTACTAAAACCAATTTCTTAATATTGCAGCTATGTTTTAAACGTTAATAACATAATGAAAAGCTAAGAGGAAATATTCACATAAATTCCAAAGTAGTAGGTCTACAAGTACTACTATGGACTATACTGTACTCAATGAATGAAACACATCATTCATAAAGAAAGTGATATCGCCCCCAAAAAGAGATAGATAGAGAGAGAGAGAGAGAGAGAGGGAGGGAGAGATTGAGTATGACATGATAAGTGGGAAATGATAGTCTATTGATGGTATGTTTAATCTTATAAAAGTAATCAATAAACTATCAAAACAATATTATAGTACAAAGCAAAGTTACCTATGTACTTATAGGGCTATGTTTTAAGTGTAACTAATATTCCATAACAAAACTCTTATCGCATTATGTTTTTAAGGTGATATAGATGCTCAACTTCCTATCATCAGAATATTACATTATTTTCTCGAAATCTGCTGAAGCTATAGAGCTGACGTTTTTACAACATATGGGCATATATTTTTTGTTTATGATGTAACAGTTGTTGCTTTCTTAATTCATTTCCGTACAAACATTTTCCATGCGAATATTTTCAAAAATTTCAATACACTATCTTCAGTAATACGTATATACGATGTATTAGATTTGCGAAAACATTGTTTCAGTACCTGTAAGACTACTAAATAATTTCACTTTCCTGTAAGATAGTTACGAAAATACTCCTTTTAAATAAAAAGGCAAACTTGTGAAAAATCACCATTAAAATTAAAACTTATAGTCTTATAATGCATTTATATTATATTATATCATATCATTTTTGTTATATATTTTTTTTCAAGTGGTACATTAGTGTTCAAAGATGTTTGGCCTCCAATTTTATGATCATGTAACCGAACTTTCTAATCACGGGAAAAGTCAGTTCTCAATAGGTAGCACTATTATTGAGACGGGTGGGGGAAATTTTGATATATATTAAATATAAATTATTCTCATAATTGACAGTATGAGCGGTTTCCCGCTAAACCTAGAGTTTTTTTTTTCTTTACAATCATTAGAGTGGGATGAAATTTTGAATTTTATAATGCGGGTATATTTACGCACTATTGGCGACACTGACGGTTACCTTCGCCATCTATTCGTAGAAGTAATAACTAAAGACGCCACACTTACACCAACAAATGATCGATCACTATCGATTAGTAGGAGTCAGGTATCTTCGAACGCCAGTGCGTAGAAATGCTCTCCATGTTAATCCGACACACAATAATCACAATTTTTATCAAAGGACATACTATCGGAGCTACTGATATTGAAACTCATTGTTTGAAAAGAAACTCTGTGTCAATATATTATACAGAAACGTTTCAAAGTGGGCCGGAAATGAGACCACTATAATAGGAACTTAGTATTCCTTAGTCATGTGATCAGTGGAGCCCGGATATTAGGCAAAATGCCTTTTTTTTAACTGAGTGTATGTATGAAAGACCTATTAGAGATAAACACGTTTTCACACATTTGGGGACGATATCTCAATTTTTATTTTACCTTTTTTGCGTATTTTAGCTCCCGTTGCCTATTTTAAGGTTAAATGCCTCTTTTTTAGCCTTTTTACGCCGTTATTGTACATTTCCTGTATTTTTAATACATTTAAAATAAACCGCACATAAAGTATATTAAAAAAAAAAAAAGAACGGTTGTACAAATTAAAAATATATATTCATCTCACACAAATATTTGCTGAGAATCTTATTCTCCAGCAATACATATGTTTCCAAAAGTCGTAAACTTTTCTCCCATACCGATTCCATCTTTTAAGTCACTTAACAAAGATGTTTGAACAGTATAAGCCACAGTGCTCAGGTCACTTCGGGGTTTACCAGCGAAAGAAAGGAGATGAGAGAAGTATTAAAAGCAAGTCTCCAGGTCCCGTTACTGTTGTCGCTTGCACGCACAAGTCGCGCGTACTTTGAAGTCTCTAATCCGTTCTCACACCACTCTTTTTGAGACAATACACAGTCGGTTTTTCGCGATCTCTGAAAGAAAGTAGAGACTGTCCTTCTGAAATTAGTTGTTTTAAGTTTGCTCCAATCACTTCAGTAGAAGTAGAAAGATCTTTTTCCGCCATGAAAAACGTTCTCTCTGACAGGCGGCTCACAATGACAGTTGACAATTTAAAAAAGCATCTTGTTGTGACATGTAACCAAGGAGAGTGAGAACCGTATGGGATAGTTTATTAAGTATTTGTCTATTTTTTATCTGTTTCCATGAATAATAAAAGCCTATTTCACTGTCTATTTTTACTATTTTAGTGCCTATATGCCTGCCTATTTTAACCAAAATAAATGCCTAAACATCCTGGCTCTAGTGACCAGAATGTGCAAAGGAATCTCCTGAGACAACATAGAACAAACACAAGAAGAAAGTTATTTTCATTCTCTATGGAAGAAAGATAAACCGCCGAGAATCGAAGCAAGTTCATCTGAATTTGAAGTCATATTATGCAACTACTTAAGTGCACCTGAGTAAACTATTGGTTGGCCATAGAATTCGTTCACTTTCTTTAATATTTTGGTGAAGGGTAAATCAAAAACGTGGTCTGTACTCTCATACGTTACGACTGGACAAGACAATGACTTTTATCTGGATAAACCTTTATGCTGATACGTTTTTACAATTCCACTTTACAGGCCCATTGTAGTAGTAGGACATAATGACTGTGACAAAAACAGGGCATCTGCTACTCAAAACAGCTAAATTAATGGTGTGCTTCTCTTTTGTTCCAGAGATTGGTGCGATTCGGAGCGGCAGTGAATGCAAGATTGGCATAAAGGTAAGACACTGGTATTTTGTGACTGCATTTTTGTGGCCCTGCTGTAGCTTAATCAGTAGGGCTAGGATTTTGATGATCTATAAATCATGAAAAAATGTAATAAAAACAGTGCATTTATGACCTAAAAATCTTTCAAAAATGTTCTTAAAAATGCCCTAAAATTGATCTTACATAATTGCCTTAGTAGGAAAAGAGGTTTTGTACTACTTAATATTTAGACTAGTAATTAAATTAAATTTTACATATTTTTTTAAGTACTACACTTTAATTAATTATTTTATCTGATGTAGTTTCCATGTATGATCGTTCACCTCTGCGTCGGCATGTGGACGTGAGGTCAGCAGTCGGCTGGTCGGTCTTGGCCCTTCATGGGCTGTAGTACTATGGATTTACTTTACTTTTAGTTTCCGTGTAGTCTGCCACAAGGCCACTCTTAGTAGTAGTAGTAGTATTTATTTATTTAACCTGGTAGAGATAAGGCCGTCAGGCCTTCTCTGCCCCTCTACCAGGAGATTCCAACTACAATATCAACAATAAAATTACAATTAGTATTAAATTTACAATTACAATTACAAATAATATTACAGTTAGTATTAAATTTACAATTACAGTAAAATCAAAGTACGAAAAGATTACCTGAATAATTAAAGCTAGATAATTTATCATAGAGAAACAAAGAATATTTTATATTTACTGAATTACAAATTAAATCTAGAATAACAAAATTGTATAGTGATGAAATTACTGGATATTGAAATATTTTGTGATAGATTAAAGAAACTATTTACAAGTAATCAATTACTGACCAAGTGCCTAGTAAGTTTTCGTTTGAATTCAATTTTATTTCGACAGTCCCTGATGCTAGCAGGTAGCGAATTCCAGAGTCTTGGCAGGGCTATTGTGAAAGAAGATGAGTATGAGGAGGTGCGATGGGATGGTATTGTTAGTATTGTTTCATGACGAGAGCGTGTGTTCAGATTATGGTGGGAAGAGAGGTAAGTGAAGCGAGACGACAGGTACGAAGGAATAGAAGAGTTCAAGATTTCGAAGAGAAAGAGAAGTGAATGTAAATTTATTTTCTTATCTAGTTTAAGCCAACCTATTGCTTCCAGGGATGGGGTAATATGATCATATTTACGAACATTGCTTACAAAACGTACACACAAATTATGAGCACGTTGAAGTTTCGTTTTGTTGTCGCTGGAGAGGTCAGTCAGTAAAATGTCCGCATAGTCGAAATAGGGAAATGCAAGTGTCTGCACAAGGGACTTTTTAAGCAAGAGGGGAGATGAACATTTATCCTTTTTAGCACATGGATAATAGAATATACTTTTCTGCAGGTTTCTGTGATTTGCATGTCCCAGTTGAGATTATTATCCATGTGAATGCCAAGATTTTTACTGAAGAACTGAAAGGGATATGCACTGTACTTACTTTAACAGGGGAAATGTCGAGGTGTTTTACAGCGTCGGTTTGCCGTTTGTGTCCTAATATAATTGCTTGTGTCTTTCCAGGATTGATTTTAAGACGAAGTTTCTTTGTCCATGTCACAATCGAGTCAATGTCTTCGTTCAATTTATCTATAGCGTCATTTACTCGGTCTAAGCGGGAAGAGATGTAGCATTGAAGGTCGTCAGCATACAAGTGATAGTTACAATGCCTTACAAGAGATGTAATATCATTGACATATATTGTGAACAACAATGGTCCGAGTACCGACCCCTGTGGTATACCTGATGTTATGTCAAGCCAGGAGGAGCTTCGATTCCCGGATACAACACATTGTTGTCTTTCCCGTAAGTAGGATTCGAACCAACTCACAGCAGTCTCTGACAAATACATATTTCTCAATTTATGGGTGAGCAGGTCAAAATTTACAGAGTTGAAAGCTTTGCTAAGGTCAAGAAGTGTTAGTATTGTTACTTTATTAGAGTCGATTGCTTCACGAATGTCTTCGGTCACTTTAAGTAGAGCAGTGCTTGTGTTGTGTCCAGCTCTGAAACCTGACTGATACTCGTCGAATAGTTTGTGTTCGTTCATGTAGTTAGTAATTTGTCTGTGTACGATTCTTTCCAGTGCTTTTGAAATGGCTGGCAGGATACTGATTGGTCTATAGTCGTTCGGGTCGGTGGGAACTTTGACTTTTGGAAGAGGAAGAACGAAAGCTTGCTTCCATATTTTAGGGAAAGTTGAAGTGATTAAGGAACTATTGAATATATGTGCAATCGTAGGTATTACTATCTCTTGTATTTTCTGTATAAGTATTATGCTAATGTTGTCTGGCCCTTGGGCTTTTGTCTTGATGCGTCGGATGGCTTTCATTACTCTTATTTCTTATTCATTACTCTTATGTGGAATTAGCAGGTATAGAGGAGTCTATATTGAAGGGATGGTTGGACTGATCCATTACGTGGGGTGTACTACGTTAAAATGACAATATTTGTGTAGAAAAATGAGTAAAATATTATACAAAATAATGAGTATTAATGGACAAAATATGTAAAGAAAATATCAAAGGAAATAGACATTATTTTACAATAATAACGGGGATTTATGGCCAAAATTAAATGAAAATGCCTAAAAAATGACCGAATAAAACAAAAGATGCTCTTATGAGTTGAAACAGGCAAAAAATGCAAAAAAATGCCTTAACAATAGGTCTTAAAACATTCAGTTTGTCACATAACATATAAATACTAAAGCAGCTATGTTTCTGGCTTACTAGAAAAAAGATGCAATTTCATCAAAATCCTAGCCCTAGTAATCAGTTATAATACAGCTACGACTAGCTGTTTCTCACAGAACTGTTCAGATTCGGTTTATTGCGACGTGCAATGAAATTTATTTTTGACAAAGGGGTAGGTTTCCTCAGACAATTTTGACTCTCTATACAGGGTGTAAGTTATATAACTCTGCAGATTGAAGAGCGCAATATAACACATATAAATAAAAAAAAAGTATATTATGGGTTTTGTAATTAAATGCATGGTTAATTAGAAAATTAGGCTCAAGATCTGCCGACTTTGGCAACAGCTCATCGCCGGCTCAACTCGGTTTGAACAGCAGAGTTACGTCCATCAGGTCTCGTCACCCCAGTATGGTTTCCAGTAGAGATGAACAAAACTATAGTCCGGGTCAGCTTACTTGATATCTTAAGTGTGAAACCTAACCATTTTCCCCCCCATTACTACATATGCTAGTGGATTACAATTATTTTCTAGATGTCAGGTTGAATTTTCTTTTGCCAACTTCGTTTCTAATTTCGATACTGACAAATACAACGAGTTAGATACTATAGAGAGGCTGAAGACCTCTGATAAGCGCTCCCTGCGGAGGCCAACAGTACTATGGATCGTTCCCTAAAAACATGGCGGTCTATAGTACCGCCAGCCTCCGCAAGGAGTGCTTATCAAAGGTACACTGCAATTAAGACTTTAAAATTTCCAAAAATGTCTCATTCCCTCGGATTTAAATGAAATGTACCGTAAATCATAATATTCGTTGCTGGATAATTAAACCCTCTCAATACAGGTACCATTGCCGCAGAGAATTATAAGATAAGACGGACTGAGCATAAGTGAAATATCTGTATTAATAAGTTTGTACCATCAAGAGTTTAGTATTTATTGTGTTTATAGGGTCTACTCCAATTTTCTTTTTATTAATGCGTAGGGCTCTTTTTGTTAACAAAGAGGAAAGTTAGCACTTGCATCACACACAATTTGTCATTATTGTTCAAAATAATCTAAAAACAGTTTTATTCTGCAAAAGCCTCTGCCTAGTTGCGAGACACGTGTGAGACCAATGTTTGTTTCAAATTATATTAGATTACACGATGTCTCCATCACGCGACAATATTTGTTTCAAATTATATTAGAGTACACGATGTCTCCATCACGCGAAAAGAAGTGTACCTAGCTGTGGCTCCTGTTGTTTCTGATAACAATGTTAATCGTAAGTATCTTATCGTTTCAATAAATGTGGTGAGTTATGATCACGAGTAACTTTCTATTAGTGTCATTCTTTAATTATTATGTTGCATGCTAAGAGGTTATTTGTAGTTTTAATAATTGCAGTTTTCAAAATTTCTCTGTATTAATTCCAATTTCAAATGAATTTTTCTCAATAACTTAATTACTGGATATTTTTTTTTTTTTTAATTTTCGCCACTACCTTTCCTATATTTTACTCCTATTAGTTACATACATCATCTCTCTTGAAATCACCTGGTGAGCACTGAATTACATGATTTCATATTAGGTTAGATTAGCTGTAAGGTAATTAAATTTGTGACGAAGTCAAAAAATTATTTATTTTTCTTCTGCCGATTAAATTCATCCGTCTTTAGGTGCGTTGCTTTGGTTGCATCGAGTATAGCTTGTCGTTTAATATCTGGCCTATATTTAGTGAAACTAATAAAACATAGGCCTACAGCTGTTATAAAACGTAAAGTTTTGTGTGTATTTTACTTTTTACTTATTAACATAGTCTTAATGTATAACTCAATTCACAATAATACTAACTTCATCACAGTCATTTCCTACAACATCCGAGCCACGCCCCTTTATTTTGACTAACCGAAACATGGCGGACCAATGTTCAATTGTCTTCAACTTTCTGAGGTCTTTGGCCTCTCTTTGGTACCTAACTCGTTGGACAAATACTACAAATGGTACTGATTTTGCAACTGGTATGTTGGCAGCTCAGACAAATATTGACAATATTTGTCGTTACTGGAGTTCCATGAAATTAAAATTGTACTAGATTTCTAAGCCGGTTACTGGAAGCTAGTGAAATTTGAACATACTATTAATTAATTAATATCAGTATTAATATTAATACATAATGGTTATTTTATATGTTACGTTGTGGTTATAATTCACGACTATAGTCAGGTAAGTTTTCGGAGTTAGTACTAATAATTTCATGTGGTCAAACAAAATACATTTTTAGGTTAGGTCTCGTGAGTCAATTGTTTAGTCAAACCAATGAATTTCGTATTGCCAGACAAAATACTTGACATGTTGATCCCTTTCCCGTATAGTTTGCCTATGAAAATATGTTACAAATTATTGAATTATTTAGAATATCCTTCCAACATAAAATACGGTAAGTAGCTAAATAAATCATTTAGTACATAGAATCGTGTGATGTCTGGTAATAGTTGGCAACACTGACAAGACGGCAATATTTGCTGTTTAAAAACTGTTCTTATGTGACCCTCACTATAACTGCCGCTCTCGCTCGCTGTGTTCGTTGCATTTGTCTTTCGAGTCTCGTCTCGTCATTCTCGAAATAGCATTTGGTCGACGTGGAAAGATTTCGTAACTTTGAATAACATACAACATTGAAATAAATAACATTATAAATGTTTAAATGAGACAAAAAGACAAAACAGAACAGTATCTTAGTTATCAAAATGTTCTGGTTCTATTATATGATATTACCTATGGTTATATAAATAGAAAAAAACAATTCTCAAATAAATTTGCATTTCTTAAGAAACATAAAACACAACGTTAACATCTTTTTACTTGAGATTGCACACTTGATCTCAAACATATGAAAAGAAAATCCCTAGCCTTTTATAATAATAATAATAATAATAATAATAATAATAATAATAATAATAATAATTTATTTTAGCTGGCAGAGTTAAGGCCGTAAGGCCTTCTCTTCCACTCAACCAGCAAAAAGTGTATATACATATGCATGAACTTGCAAAGAATTCAACAATTTGATTTAGATGAGAGTTACATGTATACAAGAGTTATTTACAAATTAAACAACAAAATACTATGAACTATTAATTAAACACTGAAATAAACTGTGTATCAGAATTAAACTAAAATACATAGAATGTTAATATATTTCAAATAATGTTAGATAATAGAAAGAGATTATTATGAGACAATTAAAATACAGCACAATCAGGATGATGTCTAAAGAAAAAAGTAACAATGTAGTCAGTGATATTTTAAATCAGTATGATTGGAGTGAAATGGTAATAAGGTTATCTTTTAAGCTGTTCTTAAAGGTGTTTGTTGTCTTGCAGCCCCTAATACTTTGTGACAAGGAATTCCATTGACGCGAGGTGGATATTGTAAAAGATGATGAATAACAAGATGTTCTATGAAGAGGTATACTTAGCGTGCCACAGATAAGTGATCTGGTATTTACGTCGTGGTTAGAGTATAGATAAGAGAAACGAGACGAAAGGTAATTTGGTGTTGAAGTGTGCAGAATTTGAAAGAGTAAAGACAAAGTGTGTAAAGTTCTACGTTCTTTAAGTCGGAGCCACGAGAGACTTGCGAAGGACGGTGATATGTGATCATACCGTCGGATGTTGCACACGTATCTGACGCACATATTCTGAGCTCGCTGTAACTTGACTGACAGTTCAGAACTTAGGCCACTTAACAAAACGTCACAATAATCGAAGTGCGGCATTACTAGGGTTTGTACTAGAGTAAGTTTTAGTTGCTGGGGTAAGAAGTTTCTCAAGCGACTCAAACAGTGAATGGAGAAACAGATTTTTTTTATCGTTTCTTTAACTTGAAAATTCCAACTTAGACTGTTATCAAAAGAAGAAGGGCCTAGTAATTAAATAAAGACTGAGGCACGGATTATTATACACTGAAAGGTAGAGATGATGTTCCAAATAGGCTACTTGATTGTGTGTGTTTTTGTGTGTGTGTGTGTGTGTGTGTGTATGTATATGTACACACAGGGACATCATTTTATTTTTACTTCAATTTTTATTGTACCTGAGTTTTTTTAATGTACTTCACTCCCACCCCTTCTTCTAGTAAACTTCCAACCAATGCAGAACATGCAGTCAAAGTCAGATGGAAGAATTACTTTGGGCAGCTACTAAATATACATAGGCCAAATAGAAATGATCGGGACTATATTCAAATACAAACTGCTGGGCCATTTATACCCGAACCCATACTTTCTGAAGTCTGTTTGTTCTATATTATCTTAAGAGGCGATATTAACCAGAGAATTCCGTCTCACATTCTTCTTCTTCTTCTTCTTCTTCACTGCTATTGGCGCTACAGACATGTACAAGAGCTTGGCTTCTTCAACGATTTTACACCATTCTGTCCGATTTTGTGCTACTTTTCTTCAACCGCAATCGAGCTTGGTTCCATAATGTACACGGACCTGAAAACGAAACGGGTCAAAGGGACCCAAACGTTGAAAGTGGATGTTCAGGGTGATGATGATGATGAGGACGACTATCACGACAACGTTTTCAGTTAAGAAGATACAAGTAGAGATAATGAATCACAGTTCTCAGTATTTAATTAAATTTTTAGGTTGAGAAGTAGGCATAAAAAGACTTTGGTAGAATGAAGACTGAAAGCCTTCCTTTCGTAGAACGCATTACGCGCTTTCAGTCACTTAAAGCAAAGAAACACGCTTCACACCACAGACCAAAGCAGCCGTCAATTACTTAACTGTCGCGCTGTCAAACAATGTCAAGTCAAGTTAAAAACAAGTGTCACGAGAATACGGCGACGTATTGGGTCCCACGGTGACATCTGCGGCCGGCCTGTTTGCTTCCCCAACCAAATTTGAAAGTCAAAACATATTGCCTCTTGTAGTCTAAGTGTGCTCTTCGAAATAAGCACCTTCTTTTAACGTCCACCCCATCGCGTCGACCTGCTTCATAGCGTTAAACATGTAATAATTAATAATAATAATAATAATAATAATAATAATAATAATAATAATAATAATAATAATTTATTTATTTAATCTGGCAGAGCTAAGGCCAGTAGGCCTTCTCTTCCGCCCAACCAGACTCTAATTCTAATAGAATACAATTGGTTACATAGTTACTACATTAATATTTAGACCATAAAACAACATGAAAGTAAATAATGAAAGTTGGATATGTAATGTTAGTGTGACAATAATAAACATTGGTAAGAAATAGTGATAATAATAATAATAATAATAATAATAATAATAATAATAATAATAATAATAATTTATTTATTTAATCTGGCAGAGCTAAGGCCAGTAGGCCTTCTCTTCCGCCCAGCCAGACTCTAATTCTAATTGAATACAATTGCTTACATAGTTACTACATTAATATTTAGACCATAAAACAACATGAAAGTAAATAATGAAAGTTGGATAAGTAATGTTAGTGTGACAATAATAAACATTGGTAAGAAATAGTTATAATAATAATAATAATAATAATAATAATAATAATAATAATAATAATAATGAGATAATTTAGATGTTTATCTGTGATATATATAACCATTAAACATTGAGAAACCTGAAACAGCTATTATTGTTAACAAGAATTGTTAGAAAAATAATTCGTTAGTCTAAATTGGTTTGATGTCTGACAGTCCCTGACATTACTCGGTAGGGAATTCCAAAGCCGAGGAACAGCCACAGTGAAAGAAGATGAATATGAGGATGTTCGGTGGGAGGGAATTGATAAAAATGAGGAGTGTTGTGATCGTGTGTCTAGGTTATGATGGGTGGATAAATTTTGAAAACGAGACGCAATATAGACAGGAGTGGAGAAATGCAATATGTGAAAGAGAAGGGAAAGACAGTGGATTTTCCTACGATCTTCTAGACGGAGCGAGGACAACATTTCGAGGGATGGTGTTAAGTGATCAGCCCGGCGAATATTGCAGACGAAACGGACGCACATATTATGAACACGTTGTAGTCTGCGCCGAAGTAACGCTTAGGTCAGTAAACAGAATATCACAGTAATCGAAGTGGGGCATCACGAGTGTTTGCACTAACATTTTTTTTTAATGGAAAAGGGTAGAAAATTCTTCAATCGCCTAAACGTGTGGATTAATGAGAATACTTTTTTGCAGGTTTGTGCAACTTGAATGTTCCTATTTAAACTTTTATCCATATAAATACCTAGATTCTTTACTGATTCACTGAACGGAATTTCGGTGCCGTATATTTTAATCGGGCCAAGTTTATAAAATTTGATTCGTTAAATAGACTTGGAAAAGTATAGCGAACTAGATGACACAATAATGATGACTAATGGACTTTTGGAAATTATTAGGCACAAACAACCCAAAATTAAAAATGAAATTAATACAAAAATGCCTTCATTGTATGATTTTCCAAAATTTTCTCCATATCATCTACGGAAATATAGATTTGTAACATTTAAGTAATGAACCTTGAAATTAATATAAATGCCACTATTCATTTCAATACAAAATGAACACAACGAGTGATGTCCTTAATTTAACAGTATATAAATAAATATTCAATATACAGTTCATAATAATGAACTTGCCCGAAATTTGTCTATTCCATAATTCTTAATATGGGGTTTCTTGAAATGTGGTTTAATATTGCAATGACGAGTAGAAAAAATTGGATGGAACACAGTAAATAAGCAATTCTTTCGTCTTCTTCAACAACAAAATAATCATATTCCCACTTCCTTTTGAAGTAGTATTTCTTCACGGGTTTCGATTTTGCCATGTTCCAGTTCTCTTCAAACTGCAGTATGCGTATTGTGTATTTATTTATTTGGCTGCAGTGCGTTACCTTCTTACACTATATGCACACTTACCTTTCTTCCCACCACAATCTGAACACACGCTCTCGCCATGAAACAATACTAACAATACCATCCCATCGCACCTCCTCATACTCATCCTCTTTCACAATAGCCCTGTCAAGACTCTGGAATTCGTTACCTGCTAGCATCAGGGACTGTCGAAATAAAATTGAATTCAAACGCAAACTTACTAGGCACTTGGTCAGTAATTGAGACTCGTTCAGACATGGTTTCTTGTAAATAGTTCTCTTAATCTATCACAAAATATTTCAATATCCGGTAATTTCATTACTATAGATTTTTGTTATTGTAATTTTAATTTGTAATTCAGTAAATACAAAAATATTCTTTGTTCTTAACTTCTATGATAAAATGTCTAGCTTTCATTAATCAGGTAATCTTGTCGTACTTTAATTTTTATTGTAATTGTAATTGTAAATTTAATGTTAATTGTAATTTTATTGTTCATATTATAGTTGTAATCCCCTGGTAGAGGGGCAGAGAGGGCCTGACGGCCTTATCTCTACCAGATTAAATAAATAAATGCTAAATAAAATAATCCGTGGCGCTACAGCCCGTGAAGAGCCTATACCGACCAGCCGGCTGCTGGCCTCACGCCCACATGCCGAAGCAGAGGTGGACGATCATCCAACCAGAATGAAGGTATTGTGTGGTTAGCACGATGATCCCCCCAGCCGTTATAGCTGGCATTCGCAACCGGATTTCGCTACCTATCGTAGCTCCCCAAGTGCATCACGATGCTGAGTGGGCACCGGTCCCATACACTGGCCGAAACTTCATGAGAAAATTTCTTCTCCCACGAGGACTCGCATTCCGTAACGCGAGTCCTAGGCAGGATGCCTTAGACCGCGACGCCACGGCGAGGGACTATATGCACACATACATTTTAAAATTTATTTTACATGCCTTTTAACTTATTTATTTCTCTCATTCGCTTTTTAATTTTTTTACTTGGTTATTTAACGACGCTGAATCAACTACGATGAGATTGGTGATAGTGAGATGATATTTAACGATATGAGGCCGAGGATTCGCCATAGATTACCTGACATTTGCCTTACGGTTGGGAAAAACCTCAGGAAAAACCCAACCAGGGAATCAGCCCACGCGGGAATCGAACCCGGGCCCGAGCGTAACTCCTCATTTGTTTTTCTCTTACTTTCCAAAGGTATGTTCCTAAAGATTTTATTATCTGTTCATTTGTAATTCTTGATAGCTTATTGTGTACCTGCCCCCGCGAGAATGAATGTTGATATAGCAGAACGCAACTAGAACGCTATGACCACACTGCACTGGTATAAAAGGTGGGTGGGGTGGAAGGTGTACGAAGGCAGTCGCTCTGAGGAGCTACAGTTCTGCAGGTCTGAATTTGCCTATGATTTGTCTTATGTTAATAACTAGCCGTACCCGTGCGCTCCGCTGCACCTGTTAGAAATAAATATAAAGTAATTACGTAATTAAAATAGGACATTCGTGTTTGATAAAATAAATGTGTACATAAACATTATTTTAAGAAATACAGGAAACGAATGTACAGAATAGCCTATCAAGTTTTCTGTGCATAAGAAGCTATTTTAATCTAACCTGTCCTCCATTCACTCAAAAGTTACTGAAATAACATTATAGCATTATGTCCATCTAGAGAAACTACACTTTCCAATGGTGAAATAATAATTAATTATACAAATCTGTTAATTTAGCTTCCGATATTACTTCATACAAACACCAGAAACATTCTCTGTAGGCTATGTTTCATAGCTTTCGATTGTAATTGTCTAAGGCCCCATTTGTTTTCATTTCATTATACCGCCTTAGATGGCATTGTATTTTAATTTTAAAGCTCATTTATCTCATTAAATATCAGTCCTATCAAAATTTTGCAAAGAATAAAACTTATCGGAAATCATTTTCAAAGAAACTTTTGTTATGTAACACATTTCACAAAAATCAATAATAAGCGAGATATTTCGATTTATAACCCCCCTTTTAAATAACGTATTTTGAATGTCATATAGCCTAAAATCTAAGTTACAACGAACTTAATTTATATTCCAATTTTCATCGAAATCCGTTCAGCCATTATTGCGTGAAAAGGCAACAAACATCCAGACAGACAGACATACAAACAAAAATTTCAAAAAAGCTATTTTCGGTTTCAGGATGATTAATTGTACATGTTAACACCTATTAATTTTGGAAAATCGAAAATTACCAGAAAAATGTTGGATACAGATTTATTATTAGTATAGATATGAAAAATTCTTATTTAATATTACAATCTGCGGAAGGATCATATATATATATATATATATATATATATATATATATATATATATATATATATAAATGAGATTGACACATAGCAGGACTTCTGTTCCAAGGGCTACTGTATACTCACAGTGACTTCAGAACTGTTGGAAGTCCACCTTAGGCAGAATAGAACAACACATTTACAACAAACATTCTTGTTCTGCGTGAGCTCTAAACCACGAAGATGGCTTCCATGTAGCTCCAAACCTGCTTTTTAACCAATGGGGAAGAAATTTGTACCGAAATTTTACGATGAATGTGTGTGTGGCATACAACAAAAGTCCTTTCAAAGCCAAGCAACTCAAAATGAAACGTCTGTCTTAGAAGTCGGGAATGACAGTTGACGAAAATACAACTTCACCCTTACAAGAGTTAATGGCCTCCCTTTAGTATAGAGTTGTAAATATGTCTGTCAGAAGAATGCCTCACTATATTCAGAGGAACGGAAGGTTGTGAAGGGTGGGTATGCAATAAAAACATTAGCAGGCTCATGCTCCTCGAGGCAAGGTCATACTCAGAGGGTTGTTAAAAGGGGCTTTCAACCCTGAAGCATACGCTCCGTTTAAACCTACAAGGGTGGGGTAAAAAGACCCGTTATGAGTTATAAATTTTATTTAATGTACATGGAATAATTCTATAACAGTCAGGTCTAAACGGCCTAAATTATCCTTAATGGACTCGGAGATATAGAGAGAGACTGATGAATATGCTTATAATGTGTTAACAGAATTAGTGAATTTTATGATGTGTCGGGAGATCCTTTAACACCATTATAGTAGGTTTCACTTTACAACGTGTTAGACTCGTTCAGAATCCTTGCTTGGAGAATGACTCATACAAAAATGATACGAGGCCTCTATTTAAAGATGATTTTAAACTACATTAACTCTACAGCAGCCGTGGCGAAAATGCCATCGTGCGCCGAGCCACTGTGTAAGCTGCAACGTGCATAGCACCTATGGAGAGAGGCGGACAACCGAAGGGGAAGTCAAGCAACTGTCTGACTCATTAACGGTTTTTCATTTTCCTTACGTTAAGCACTTAAATAAAATTATATACAGTACAAGGCTACAAACTAATGTTTAGTACGTGTAACGAAGAAAGAAATAAACAAGAACACATGGGACACATTATCACAACCTAAAATTAACTGTCTTCAGAATGTCTCTGCGATAGAGTTTCAAAATCAAGAATTATGTCACTTACTGCCAGTCGTAGTTGATCACGAAGGTACTTGTCTGTCAGTCGTGATCTAAATTTGATTTTTACTATTTTCATTGTTGAAAATAATTTTTCACAAACGTAAGTTACAGCGAACATGGCTTCAACAGAGCAAGCGAAAGAACGAAGCTTCAAATATTTATTTTTTGGCAAAGATTTGAGAAGTTCAACATTTGTCAAGTCCTTACATCTAGCTTTCATTTAACATCACATTGTAAATCTGTGCATTTAAATTGAAGATCTAACCGCATTATTCGTACATCTACTGAAAAAGGATCGACGTACAGAGATGATAATAATTATGATAATAATAATAATAATAATAATAATAATAATAATATAATAATAATAATAACACTAAACCTTTTAATGTGTCATCAGTAACATGTAGTAACTTATAATGCCGTTTTATGTTATACAACCGTTTTCCTCGTAATACTTGTTAACAAATCATACATTTAATATTCTCATCATATTGTCAGCAAAAAAATGCATCCTCCCATCCTACTTGAAAGTTTCGTTTTTATAGAAGTACATGGTTTCGAGAGAGATATTGCGACGATAGACTACTCACAGGTCAGAGACAAATACAAATGGAACGGAGTTTGACTCCAGTGAGTGAGAGGATGGGGGTTGTAGGTAGGAAGCAAGGGAAATGCACTGCGAGCCACAATGTGCTCGTGAGTCGCATTTTCGCCACGGCTGCTCTACAGTGTTTGAGATGATGCGTTGACGTTGAAACGAAAAGATAGGGATAAAAGAAAATACTAGCCGGCTGGCTATACTGTCCGCAACTAGAATACGCAGGTCCCTAATTGATGGGAGCCACGGCCTGAGTTTGTATCCCAACTAAGGCATGATTGTTTGTTCGTAGTCAATGAAGACTCGGTTGGTTTCAACTTATTTACAGACGTCCTATTCAACCAATAAGCACTGAATTTTAACCTATTTTTAACTCAAATTAAGGAACGAAAAACACGTTTAGTATAGAATATACAGAATTCAGGAGGTTGTTATTATTATTATTATTATTACATACTTACTTACAAATGGCTTTTAAGGAACACGCAGGTTCATTGCCGCCCTCACATAAACCCGCCATCGGTCCCTAATCTGTGACAGATTAATCAAGTCTCCATCATCATACGCCACCTCCCTAAAATCCATTTTAATATTATCCTCCCATCTACGTCTCGGCCTCCCCAAAGGTCTTTTCCCTCCGGCCTCCCAACTAACACACTATATGCATTTCTGGATTCGTCCATACGTGCTATATGCCCTTCCCATCTCTAACGTCTGGATTTAATGTTCCTAATTATGTCAGGTGAAGAATACAATGCGTGCAGTTCTGTGTTGTGTAACTATGTTCCTTCTCCTGTAACTTCATTCCTCTTAGCACCAAGTATATTTCTAAGACACTTATTCTCAAAGACCCTTAATCTCTGTTCCTCTCTCAAAGTGAGAGTCCAAGTTTCACAACCAAACAGAGCAACCGGTAATATAATTGTTTTATAAATTCTAACTTTCAGATTTTTTGACAGCAGACTAGATGACAAAAGCTTCTCAACCGAATAATAACACGCATTTCTCATGTTTATTCTGCGTTTAATTTCCTCCCCAGTGTCATTTATATATTTTGTTACTGTTGCTCCAAGAAATTCGAATTTTTCCACTTCTTCGAAAGATAAATCTCCAATTTTTATATTTCCATTTCGTAGAATATTCTCGTCACGAGACATAATCATATCCTTCTTCTTTTCGGGGTTTACTTCCAAATCTATCGCTTTACTTGCTTCAAGTAAAATTTCCGTGTTTTCCCTAATCGTTTGTAGATTTTCTCCTAACATATTCACGTCATTCGTATAGACAAGAAGCTGATGTAACCCGTTCAGTTCCAAACCTTCTCTGTTATCCTAAACTTACCTAATGGCATATTCTAGAGCGAAGTTAAAAAGTAAAGATGATAGTGCATCTCCCTGCTTTAGCCCGCAGTGAATTGGAAAAGCATCAGACAGATGCTGGCCTATACGGACTATCCTGTAAGTTTCACTGAGACACATTTTAATTAATCGAACTAGTTTCTTGGGAATACCAAATTCAGTAAGAATGTTATATGACACTTCTCTCTTAATCGAGTCATATGCCTTTTCGAAATCTATGAATAACTGATGTGCTGAACCCTTATACTCCCATTTTTTCTCCATTATAATCTGTCGAATACAAAAAATATTATCAATAGTCGATCTATTACGCCTAAAACCACATTGATGATCTGCAATAATTTCATCTACATATGGAGTTAATCTTCTCAAAAGAATATTGGACAAAATTTTGTACGACGTCAACAAAAGTGATATTCCTCGAAAGTTACTACAGTTAGTCTTGTCACCCTTCTTAAAAATAAGTACAATTATGGACTCCTTCCATTGTTTTGGTACAATTTCCTTTTCCCAAATAGCAAGTACAAGGTTATAAATTTCGCTAGATAATGCGCTTCCACCCTCTTGTATTAATTCTGATGGAATTTGACCGATATCTGGAGACTTGTACTTTTACAGACTTTCTATCGCAATTTCGACTTCAGAAAGTATGGGTTCGAGTATAAATGGATATTGATTCAGTTCTTAACGAAGATAAATACCCCTACATGTGTATTTTCCTACCGAAAATCGAAGCTCTTCCCAGAATTTGTACCTAGAAATGCTACCACTTGCGTCATACTCGAAGGCTGATTCAATACAAAGTCTAACGATTAATAATTCCAGACTATAAAATAACAAGGAAAGAATGTGAACCTGACAACTTCGTTTTGTTAGCTGTAAGATAATATTGGAGGTTAAGTTCAAGTTATGACATTAAAATCTTGTTGGACTATTTTTTTATACGTAACAACCGGTTGGAAACTCTTTACTTACATTAAGACAGAAAACTTGTTTACAAACACAGTCCGTGCGGTATTTACACATAAAAGACAGATATGATTAACTTATTCCCCAAATATAGGAACAAAAGCTGAACAAGTGAACCATACTTTTAAAAATTCAATACGTAATATTAAGCTCATAATATGTAATAATATCAGCTATCTTGTTGTCATTAGATACGAAACTCGGAGTTAGAAATCGAACATAAATATGTTTTAAAAGGCAATTGAAAATCTATAGTATTCCGTATGACTCACAGCACATAAACGGATCTAAGCAAAATTTCACTGCAATTTTTCGCCAAATTCTGATCTCTTATCCACCATTCTAGTTCTACTCGGTTATTTTAAGACGCTTTATTAACAACAATTGTTATCTAACGTCTGAATGAGATGAAGGTGATAATTGCAGCGAATTGAGTCCGAGGTCCAACGCTGAAAGTTACCCAGTATTTGCTCTTAATGGGTTGAGGGAAAACCCCGGAAAAAACTCAACCACGTAACGTGTCCCAATCAGGATTTGAATCCGAGCCCCGCTCGTTTCACGGTTAGACAGGTTACTCCACAGCGATGGACGCCGGAAGTTACCCAGCATTTGTTCCTCATGGATTGAGGGAAAACTCCGGAAAAAACGTCAACCAGGTAACTTGTCCCAACTAGAATTTGAACCGGATTGTTCAATCTATCACACTTGTAAAGGAGAAAACACTTCTGTTGTCTCAAGTAGTATTGACTATTGTAGCCAGCCATGCATTTTACAAATCATTAGGTTATAAGAACGTTTCAGTGATGGAAAAACATTTTAATGACGAAGGAATGAACGTTGTTTGAATAATGGAGGAGGAACTTTTTAATAATAAAGGAAATAACATTTTAATGATGAAATGAAAAACGTTTGAATGACGAAGGAAAGAACATTTTAAAGATTAGGAAAAGAATACTTTAATGGTGAAAAACGTTGTTATGTTGAAGAAGAAAGAACGTTTCAGTAATGAAGGAAGGAACGAGTAAATAATGAAAGAAATTACATTCAAAAGGTGAAGGGAAAACGATTTAATAATGAACATAAGAATGTTTAATTAATGAAGAAGGGTAATAAAATAATAGTAAATTAAGGAACTTTTTAATGGTGAAGGAAATAACGTTTTAATGAAAAAATTGAAGAATGTTAGAATGTTGAAGGAAAAGCGTTCGAATGATGAATCAAAAGACATTTTCATGATGAAGAAAAGAACAGTTCGTCGATGAAGAAAGCGATTTGATGCTGAAGTAAAGATTATTTTAAAATGTTCAAAACCAAAACTTTTTATTGATGAAGGAAAATATATTTTAATAATGAAGAAAATTAAACTTGAATGTCGAAGAAGGATAATGAAAGAACAATAAAAGAAATATTTTATAATGATGAAGGAAAAGAAGCTTTAACGACGAATGAAAGAACATCCAAATGAAAAAGAAAGAAAGTTTTAATGATGAAGAAAAACGCTCGAATGATGAAAGGAAGAGCATTTTAATGATGGAGAAAGAACGTTTTATTCATGAAGAAAGTGTTTTGATGATGGAGTAAGAGCTTTAATGATGAAGGAAAGAGCGTTTTGATGATGAAAGGACGCTTTATTGATGGAGGAAGAACTTTTGAATGGAGAAAGGACGCTTCATTGATGGAGAAATAACGTTTTAATGATGAAAGAAAAGGGTTTTAATGGTGAACAAAAAGAACGGTTTCATGATGATCAAAGGAAAGGAATATATTTTTGGATGATTAAAAGTTCATTTTTAATTGTTTATTTTACGACGCTTTAACAACTGCTATGGCTACCTGGCGTCTGTACGAGATGAAGGTGATAATGTCAGCGAAATGAATCCAGGTCCACCGCCCAAAGTTAGCCAACATTTGCTCGTAATGAGTTGAGAGAAAACGACGGAAAAAACCATAACCAGATATAGATGAGGAGGTGAAACCTGGCATATGGGTATGCGAGAGGAAAAAGCGTGAGCTATCAGAGAGTTTGTTTCATGATGGTTAATATTATACGAGTACGAATCTACGGAAGTTCATCTCAGACTAAAACCTATCTTCCTCCTCCCACCCATACCCATTGATGATATTGCCACGGTACGGCTACAGATCTTGCCTCTACTGTAACTTGTCCCAATGAGGATTTGAACCCGGGCCTGCTCGTTTCATCTTGCTGACCGTTACTCCCCATCGGTGTACTCATTTTATTGTAGTGTGATGTCGATAATTATTGGTTGGTTATTTAAAATAGGATCTTACACACGCACGCACGCACGCACGCGCGCACACACACACACACACACACACACACACACACACACACACACACACACACACACACACACACACACACACACACACACACACACACACACACACACACACACACACACACACACACACACACACACACACACACACACACACACACACACACACACACACACACACACACACACACACACACACACACACACACACACACACACACACACACACACACACACACACACACACACACACACACACACACACACACACACACACACACACACACACACACACACACACACACACACACACACACACACACACACACACACACACACACACACACACACACACACACACACACACACACACACACACACACACACACACACACACACACACACACACACACACACACACACACACACACACACACACACACACACACACACACACACACACACACACACACACACACACACACACACACACACACACACACACACACACACACACACACACACACACACACACACACACACACACACACACACACACACACACACACACACACACACACACACACACACACACACACACACACACACACACACACACACACACACACACACACACACACACACACACACACACACACACACACACACACACACACACACACACACACACACACACACACACACACACACACACACACACACACACACACACACACACACACACACACACACACACACACACACACACACACACACACACACACACACACACACACACACACACACACACACACACACACACACACACACACACACACACACACACACACACACACACACACACACACACACACACACACACACACACACACACACACACACACACACACACACACACACACACACACACACACACACACACACACACACACACACACACACACACACACACACACACACACACACACACACACACACACACACACACACACACACACACACACACACACACACACACACACACACACACACACACACACACACACACACACACACACACACACACACACACACACACACACACACACACACACACACACACACACACACACACACACACACACACACACACACACACACACACACACACACACACACACACACACACACACACACACACACACACACACACACACACACACACACACACACACACACACACACACACACACACACACACACACACACACACACACACACACACACACACACACACACACACACACACACACACACACACACACACACACACACACACACACACACACACACACACACACACACACACACACACACACACACACACACACACACACACACACACACACACACACACACACACACACACACACACACACACACACACACACACACACACACACACACACACACACACACACACACACACACACACACACACACACACACACACACACACACACACACACACACACACACACACACACACACACACACACACACACACACACACACACACACACACACACACACACACACACACACACACACACACACACACACACACACACACACACACACACACACACACACACACACACACACACACACACACACACACACACACACACACACACACACACACACACACACACACACACCACACACACACACACACACACACACACACACACACACACACACACACCACATTTACCTAGTTCCTCGCTTCACACTTTTAGCATCCCACCACAACCGTGATACACGTTCGCAGCATAACCATGTTCTATCAATTCCACTCCATCAAACATCTCTCTACTTTGCTTCCTTCACAATGCACACAGCTCGTTCCTGGAATTCCTTGTCACAGGAAATCAGGAGCAGTCGGAGTCTAAAATCTTTTAAGTACACTCTACTTAGAAATGTCTTTAATGAACAGAACTAGACTCTTGCGGAAGTTTCTAAATAGTCTTAAATTACCAAGTTGTTATTTTTTTCTCCTCTCTCTTTTTTTTTTTTTCTTTTTTATTATTATCTTTATATATTACTTAATCATTTGTGTTTGTGTGCCATTTAGTAGGACTTTGCTAATCAACATTTTATGTCTTGTCACCCATATGTATTCTCCAATTAGTATATTAACTGAATAATATATCTCAAGTAAATTAATCGTCCAATTTGTCTCGGGCATTTTAGATCTTATAAATTGTGTCTTTTTGTGTGTGTGTGTGTGTGTGTGTGTGTGTGTGTGTGTGTATTCCCCTTATGTTATGTAACTGATTTTGATTATGTGTAATTTTCTACTTTATTTTATATATTATGTAACTGATCTTGTCTATTGTAACTTCCTACTATATTTTATGTAATTCCTAAGTTATTCTCTTTTGTGTTGCCTTGTAATCAAATTTTATATCTCATGTATTTGTATTATTGAAACCTGGTTGAGTGGAAGAGAGGCCTCATGGCCTTAACTCTGCCAGGCAAAATAAACGTACTATATATATATATATATATATATATATATATATATATACTAATATAAAAAATAATTAATGGTACGCAACTATTGTTATTAATATTAAACCCTTATATATAAATAATAGTAACAGTATAACTACAGATCTCATTTTAATAATTTAAAAAAATGAGATCTATAGTTATACTGTTACTATTAAAAAGAAGAGATAATTTTATTATACACTGATGGTCAATGCTTCAGTTTTTTCTTTCTTGCTCCGCAATTTTTAATGTTTATTTTAAGAGTTGAGAGTTGATGAATAGAGTTTTGTTGAAAATACGTTGTGAGTTGGTTAAAATGTACGGATAAATTCGGCTTTTACTTTTTTTTTCATTGTATACAGTCTTTAATTTTATATTTAAGTCCAATTTTTGTTTTGTAATTTGTTTAATGAGTTTTATTCTTGCTTATGTATTTGTTTTTAAATTATTTTATATGTAAGTTTTTGCGTGGTTTGGTTATTTTTGTCTTAATGATTGTTTGATTTATTATTCGTTCGCAGTAATAGGTTTTGTAAATTTATCGGAGTTTGATTTGGTAATTTTGATTTATTATTGGTAAAATTTGTGCCAGCATCCGCGGTTATACAATGAATATAAGCTAATCTTTTTGATTAAAGTAGTTAAGAGTTTTATTAGAGGTTATTTTATTGTTTTTGAAAGAGGAGGAAGAAGGACAATACCAAGAAGGTAGAAAGAGTATCCATTTCTAAAAATTTTATAACCTATAACTTCACTTTCTTTGGATTATTTATTAAAAATGACTTTTCATATTTATTCAGTTCATACTTGATACGCGTCTCTGCATTTTTCTCCCGTAGAGCAATGTTGTCTTATTCGTTAGTCCATTATTGGACAAATTTAATGTTACCAATAAATATTTATAGTAATTAGGTTTATATAGCTGTGCAATAAAACCAGTTTATCTTAACGAGGCCTGTACGCCCTTTAGTGACGATAAGACTATTGCGGCTAACATGCTGGTATCTTTCAACACTTCCAAGCAGCAAGACTCTTCTCGTTTAACACTCACTTCACCTGACATACCCATCCTTGTACAGTCCGTAATGTATGTTAAATTTCACTGTTTCATGAGAGCATAAAATTGGGTAGATATACGCGTACATAACTTAGCAATATGTTCTATACTGTGGATGAAAAGTTAAAGTGTACAGTTACAAATTCAGACGACTCAAATTAAGTCAGAAAATGGGAGGCTATCTCCTCTCAGGCTCTAGGACACATCCTTGACAAAATTGTTTCTTACTTGAAATCCAACTCTGACTTTTTAAATAAAATCCTTAATAAATATTCCAAACGAGTTCCTACAGTTTCGTCAATTGAGTCAAAACTTACGGCTTGTTAGTCAATCAGTTAATCCTTCGGTCCATTGAGTTCAATCGCTTCATCTACAGTAGTTCTTCGTTCCAATGTGCCAATCAGTTCAACCAGTAAATCTACCGAAGCACTCAATTAGTCAATCAGTCCAATTAGTAGGTCTAACCATTATTCGGTAAAATCAGTCCAATTAGTCAATAGTCCTACCAGTCACTCGTTCCAATCAGACTAAAAGTCCAACAAACCAGACGATCCTATCAGTCAGTAAATCCAAGAAGTTCAGAGCAGTGCAATCAGCAAATCAGATAAACCAGTCAATCGATCCAATTACCCAATAAGTCCGAACAGTCAATGATGCCGAATAGTCAATAAGTGCAACCAGTTAATCAGTCCAAACAATCAAACGGTGCAGTCATTCAATAAGTTCAACCAGTCAAATTATATCCTGCTTAGAATTTGGCGAAACAAGTTTTAAATTCATTTTGTTATTTAATAATGAAAACGTAGGATATTGTTCTTTACAACTTGCAGTATGATTTAATAACAGATTACTTTCCACGGTCATTTACGATCAAGTTGTTGTGCAACAAAGGTCATTTCCTGAGAACTCTGATTACGAGGCTGAAGAAAGAGATTTTTCACTTTGTTTTGTGTACATTTTGGAGGATATCGCCAAAATAGAAATAGACTCTTAATGCACTGTCCTCAACATAGTCAATTGCATTTAGCCGTCCTGGAACGACGGTGAGGGCAGTTTTATTAACCAATAAGTCAACCAATCTGTCTAATTAGTCAAAAATACAACCTTGTAATCGATTCGATTAGTACAAGTCAATCGATCTAATCAGTTCGATAAGTCGAATTAGTAATAAGTTCAACCTGTCAAGTGGAGCAATAAGTTAATCCAACCAATGAGAGAGTGCAATTAGTCAACAAGTCCAACCACTCAGTCAATTATTCTAACCATTCAATCGATTCAACCAACTAATCGGTCTAATCAGGTAATCCGTCCAAACAATCGCACGACCTGATCGGACAATGTAAATCCTACCAGGCAGTAGGTCAAATCAATCAAAACGCTTTTTATGATATAAATGAATTTATGTAAACTAATGTTGATATAGTATTTTAATCTTTTTTCTTTTTGACTTTGTGTATCTATGATACCACGACTGTTATTATGAATCTATACTAATAATAAATCTGTAGCCAAAATTTTTCTGGTAATTTTCGGTTTTCCAAAAATAATTGGTGTTGACATGTATAATTAACCATCCTGAAACCGAAAATCGCTTTTTTGAAATATTTGTTTGTATGTCTGTCTGTCTGTCTGTCTTTATCTTTGTTACCTTTCCACGTGATAATGGCTGAATCTATTTATATGAAAATTGGAATATAAATTAAGTTCGTTGTAACTTAGATTTTAGGCTATATGGCATTCAAAATACTTTGTTTAAAAGGGGGTTATAAGGGGGTTTGAATTAAATAAATCGAAATATCTCGCTTATTATTGATTTTCATGAAAAATATTACATAACAAAAGTTTCTTTAAACATAATTTCGGATAAGTTTTATTCTATACAAAATTTTGATAGGACTGATATTTAATAAAATAAATGAGTTTTAAAATTACAATAACAACGCCATCTAAGGCACTGTACTGAAATAAAAACAAATGACTTCGTCTATATGGGACCTTGGACAACAACAATCGAAAACATAGCCTAAGTGAATGTTTGCGTTTGTATGAAGTAATATCGGAAGCTAATTAATTGCTTAATTATTATTATTATTATTATTATTATTATTATTATTATTATTATTATTATTATTATTATTTCACTATTGGAAAGTGTAGTTTCTCTAGATGGACATAATTCTACAATGTTATTACAGTAACTTCTGAAACATATAGCAAGTAATATAAAGTATACACATTAAAACTAAATGATATGTCAATCTTCATTAAACTATTGTTGCATGTAATAACAATTAAGAAACATGTTAAAGGAATTGTCATTGCACCAAATGATAGCTCTCTGGACCAAAATGACCGCATTTTAATTATTTAAATACAATTTAAATTAAGTAACATATTAAACTATTTAACCTTCTATCTAACACGAATGTTCCCTGGATCAAACGTCCTATTTTAATTATGTAATTACTTTATACTTATTTCTAACTGGTGCAGCGGAGCGCACGGGTACGGCTAGTAAATGAATAAAATGTGATCAATCAGTCTTATCTACTTCAAGCACATTTAATGGGTCCAATCATTCAGACCAATCCGCCAATCAGTCCAACCACTCAATTGGTCTAGTCACTTAATCTGTTACTATTCAATCAGTCCTATCAGTGTATTTAACTAATACGTTCAACCAATCAATTGATTAATTAAGTTCAATCAGTGTATCAGTCCAACCAGTGAATAGTTAAAATAAGAGAATGCGTTCAATCAGTCATTCAGTCCAATAAACCAGTCAATCCAACCTGTCAATTGGTTCAGTCAGTCAGATGAACCATGAATCGGTGAATCAGTCCAATCAACCAGAAATCCGAAAACAAAACAGTTTAGTGGTTCAGTAATTTAGTCCAACGCACCCATTCTAGTAAAATCAGTCATAGGACCTAAGAAGTATAGCAAGGGATGGTCTCGTAATTTACTGTTTCAATAATGTTTAGGTACCATACCAACCTATTCTTCTCTATATTGTTAGAAGTACTTCCAAGTGTCTTGCTTCTTTCATAACGATCGTCTCTAACAATATGCGCAAATCTGTTGGACGCCATTTAATGTGCAATATGTCCTTACTGATAAATTTAGCTGGAAACCTGTTTTGGTGCGATAATGGAAATACCAACTGTGAATCGATCCCAGGACGGAGTATTAGACACGCTATAGTAACTTGGAATGTTGAATTTTTCATCCGTTTTGCCTGATAATCAAGCTGGTCTCAGACACACGTGAAATGCCTCGAGTAACTCTCTTTTACTGCCAATTTTCTGATGAAAAATTTTCATGGTATAAAAAGTACAAGAGATTCTACTACATAAAACGCATTAGTTCCAATTAATTATATGACGCCACTTGCAATCCATCGCGGTTCTTTAGCACGCTCTTTTATTAATATTTATTCTTCTCTATTCACCTTTCCCATTTTCCTTTTTCCATCTCGCTTCCTCCATTTCTGTCTTCCTCTTTATATCTTTCTTTCAATTTCCATCCTCATACTGTTTACCTTTATTTACAGACTTCACGTAACACTGACGTAACTCTTTCTTTGGATGCCAATAACTTAATACCTATGGCGTATTTATAGAAATGTGTTAGACTAAGCCCACTCTGTGGCAAACAAAACTGTAACAAGAATACACTATGTAAACGAAACCTTTTGTTTGTTCCAAGCAGGGAGAGACAGCCAGGAGTTGTTTGCATTTCTGAATTCACCCATACGTGCTACATGCCCTGCCCATCTCAAACGTCTGGATTTAATGTTCCTAACTATATTAGGTGAAGAATACAATGCTTGTAGTTCTGCGTTGTGAAACTTTCTCCATTCTTCTCCCCAAATAGTTTCCTTATTCTCGAACACTCTTAGTCTCTCTACCTCTCTCAAAGTGACAGTCCAATTTTAACAACCATACAGAATCGCTTTAGAATATGCCATTAGGGAAGTTCAGGATAACAGGCAGGGTTTGGAATTGAACGGGTTACATCAGCTGCTTGTCTATGCGGATGACGTGAATATGTTAGAAGAAAATCCACAAACGATTAGGGAAAACACGGAATTTTTACTTGAAGCAAGTAAAGCGATCGGTTTGGAAATAAATCCCGAAAAGACAAAGTATATGATTATGTCTCGTGACCAGAATATTGTACGAAATGGAAATATAAAATTTGGAGATTTATCCTTCGAAGGGGTGGAAAAATTCAAATATCTTGGAGCAACAGTAACAAATATAAATGACACTCGGGAGGAAATTAAACGCAGAATAAATATGGGAAATGCCTGTTATTATTTGATTGTGAAGCTTTTATCATCTAGTCTGCTGTCAAGAACTCTGAAAGCTAGAATTTATAAAACAGTTATATTACCGGTTGTTCTGTGAAACTTGGACTCTCACTCTGAGAGAGGAACATAGGTTAAGGGTGTTTGAGAATGAGGTGCTTAGGAAAATATTTGGGGCTAAGTGGTATGAAGTTACAGGAGAATGGAGAAAGTTACACAACGCAGAACTGCACGCATTGTATTCTTCACCTGACATAATTAGGAACATTAAATCCAGACGTTTGAGATGGGCAGGGCATGTAGCACGTATGGGCGAATCCACAAATGCATATAAAGTGTTAGTTGGGAGACCGGAGGGAAAAAGACCTTTGGGGAGGCCGAGACGTAGATGGGAGGATAATATTAAAATGGATTTGAGGGAGGTGGGATATGATGATAGAGACTGGATTAATCTTGCGCAGGATAGGGACCGATGGCGGGCTTATGTGAGGGCGGCAATGAACCTTCGGGTTCTTTAAAAGCCATTCGTAAGTAAGTAACAGAACAACCGGTAATATAACTCTTTTATAAATTCTAACTTCATACTTTTTGAGAGCAGACTGGATGATAAAAGCTTCTCAACCGAATAATAACAGGCATTTCCCGTATTTATTCTGTGTTTAATTTCCTCTCTAATTTCATTTATATTCTTTACTGTTGCTCCAAGATATTTGAATTTTTCAACCTATTCAAAGGATAAATTTCCAGTTTTATATGTCCATTTCGTACTATGTTCTGATCACGAGACATAATATACTTGTTTTTTCGAAATTTACTTCCAAACCTATCTCCTTACTTGCTTCAAGTAAAATTCAAGTGTTTTCCCTAATAGTTTGTGAATTTTCTCCTAACATATTCACGTCATCCGCATAGACAAGCAGCTGATGTAACCCATTCAATTCCAAACCCTGTCTGTTATCCCGGACTTTCCTAATGGGATATTCTTCTAGAGCAAAGTTAAAAAGTATAGGCGATACTGCATCTCCTTGCTGAATCAATGTGTATGATTATTTAAACATTATGAGACAATAACAGTACTAAAAGGGCTTTCCCATTTTCGGATTTATTTTCATATTTCTCTTTTCTGGTTCACTCGACCAGTGATACCAATGCTAGATTGTGAAAATTAATGTCTCTGAAAGAAAATAGTTCGTGGAAATAATAATAGAAATAAGTTATATAAAACATCAATTATAATTAAAATAAAATAATAGGGCATATATTTAACTTAATTACTGCTGTTGTTAGGAATATAAATAATGAAAAATAATTATTGTGTTCTAATTCGATTTATTCAAATTTAATTTTGTATTGAATTTAACTTTCAGTTTATTTTGTTTATAATATGTGTGTGTGTGTGTGTGTAATATGTATTCCTGTAGTTACACAAGCATTCTTTATGAAATTTGTCAGTTAGGCTCTTTTTATATGTTGTAATTTCTTGCTTAATCCCTATTAAAACAATATACCATGACTTTAAAGTGTTTTTTCCAAATATAAGTTTGTTTTCTGAACAGTTAATGAGGATTATTTTAGTATCACGGAATTGGAATATCACTCACGGAATTAGGAAACCACTATCACGGAATTAGGATCCCTGTCACGGATTTAGGAGCAAATGTATAACAATGAAGAATCATATTTATATACCAAACTTGTGAAACTGTTGATACTGAATGGTGTAAAACTGTAGCTAAAGGTCCAAATATTGTCATTTAGGCGTTATTTGAAAATGTTTATTAAATATGTCACGGAATTAGGCAACCTTACCCTACTATGTGGCATATTTTATTAATATACTATACATTTATTTAGGCCTACATATTTTTAAACATTTTTTCCAAACTAGAGTCGTTTATGTATTATCTGGCTTCAAGATTTATTTACTTGATTTTGAGAGTTTAGGAAATAATTGATTTTAAGTTATCAGCCAAATATTAAATAAGATTTCAGCCACTGGCGTAGCTCAGTCAGCAGAGGCGTTTGCCTGCTGATCCGGAGCTACGCTCGAGAGTGGGTTCGATTCTCGCTTGGACTGATATGTGTGTGGGTTTTTTTCGAAGTTTTTCCCAGCCGTAAAACGAATGTCAGTTGATCTTTGGCGAATTCTCTGTGTCAATTCGGCAAATCCCATTTCGCTAACACCAATCCCATCAACGCTAGCTTGGTAAGTTTTCAGTTGATACAATGTCCGTTGATAATAATGATAATTATAATAATAATAATAATAATAATAATAATAATAATAATAATAATGGCTTTATTTAACCTGGCAGAGTAAAGGCCGTAAGGCCTTCTCTTACTGTACACTCAACCATGATTAAAACTTGCTTACACAGTTGAACATACAACTGGATCGGAATTATGTAATTACATACTGATACAATTTAGGTACATAATGAGATCAAAAGAGATAGTTACATAAAATTTACCTCATAAAATAAAAATAAACATAGTGGAATACACATTAATGTTGTTAGAATCAAATAAGAATCACACAAAAACAGAAGCCGATAATTCAATAAAAAATGTTGTACACAGTGAAAATAAAAATAAACACATTGGAATACATATTAGTATTAGATTACAAGCAAGTAGGATTCACATAATTAAACCAGGAACTGATAATTGAATAAAATGTACACAATAAAAAATAGACTAATAAAAAACAACATAGTGGGATACATACTGGTGTTAAGTAATAAATAAACACGATTTACTTGATTACACATTAAAAATAACAAACACAAAATAAAAATAAATACAGCGGAATACATTGCATTAAATATTTGCAACGCATTAGGTCTGGCAACTCATCATAATATATTTTTATAATTTACATTTAAAAGAAATTGGAGTAGATAACCAGTTTAAGAATTTCATTTCTCTCCTACCTTGTCCGATTTTTCTTTTTTTCTTTCTCACTTTCTCTTTTTCTTTTCGCCTCTTTTTCATTTTTATTTTCTGTCTGTGCTCTGCATTTGTCCCTTCCCGAATTTTCCTGCGTACTTTTTTTTCCGTTTCTTCAGTTTTATTGTCATTTTTCGTCCTTTAATATTTTCTCTCTTCCATTCTTGTTTCCTTTTCATTGTCCTACCTTTCGTTTTTCTTTATTTCTGCATCCTATTTCATATTTTCCTTCAAATTTCTCTGTTCACTCTACGAACAGCCTATACCTCAGGACCATCAATGAGTTAGACACCCCTGCTTCGTGTATCCTGTATTGTACACGGAGTTCGAATTCAATGAGGCTTCACAGAAAACAAATAAAACCGTGGACATGTATGTATGACTGGCAAATTGCGAAACTCTGCGGCCAGCGGAAACTTAACAACACGAAAGCGCCGACTTCACTGCTTCACATCACTCCTACACCTCGGCCAACATCTGCGGCGATTTGTACGGAAAATAACTCCAATACCTATATGTACTTACAACTTAACTATATCAACTTATATTTTCCACAAAAATGCAAGCGTTTGTTATAAATACATTAATTTTGGTTTCTTTATTGTTACGCAAGTAGTCCTATGTAGGGTGGAAGCGATATAGGCCTAACCCTGCGCATTGAAAGGAGGTATAGATTACATGAAAATAAACAAAAAATCTATTATAAGTTTTGCGTTTAAGTGAATGGTAAATTAAATAATTACATAGAAAGTTTAAACTCAAAGAACTCAAGTCAAATGATGAAAATTTAATTAACAACATTGGGGAATACAATAGTGCAATGGCATTTGCATCATTTTCTGCAAATAAAATTAAATTCCAGGACTAGGACCATACTGTTTTAAAATCCAAGGACAAATTCATAGATACATATATGATTTATTGCCTCTTGTATATACTGTTATGTGATTCATGTTTCAAAATTGTCACCCAGATTGTGTCCAATGACTCTGAGGTACGTAAGAACATCACCGTCTTCTTTATAATCTGTGTATCGTTCTCCGATCCTACTAATCCTTCTGTGTAAATCCTAAGTTTTTCAAAAATACTTACTTACTTACTTACTTACTTACTTACTTACTGGCTTTTAACGAACCCGAGGTTCATTGCCGTCTTCACATAAGCCCGCCATCGGTCCCTATCCTGAGCAAGATTAATCCAGTCTCTATCATCGTATCCCACCTCCCTCAAACCCATTTTAATATTATCCTCCCATCTACGTCTCGGCCTTCCCAAAGGTCTTTTTCCCTCCGGCCTCCCAACTAACACTCTATATGCATTTCTGGATTTGTCCATACGTGCTGCATGCCCTGCCCATTTCAAACGTCTGGATTTAATGTTCCTAATTATGTCAGGTGAAGAATACAATGCGTGCAGTTCTATGTTGTGTAACTTTCTCCATTCTCCTGTAACTTCATCCCTCTTAGCACCAAATATTTTCCTAAGCACCTTATTCTCAAACACCCTTAACCTATGTTCCTCTCTCAAAGTGAGAGTCAGTTTCACAACCATACAGAACAACCGGTAATATAACTGTTTTATAAATTCTAACTTTCAGATTTTTTGACGGCAGACTGGATGATAAAAGCTTCTTAACCGAATAATAACAGGCATTTCCCATATTTATTCTGTGTTTAATTTCCTCCTGAGTATCATTTATATTTGTTACTGTTGCTCCCAGGTATTTGAATTTCTCCAAAATAAAAAACATAAATAAACATTAATAAATATTATTAAATGTAATCGGTGACGGTCCCGCGCCGTGGCGTCGCGGTCTAAGGCATCCTGCCTAGGACTCGCGTTACGGAATGCGCGCTGGTTCGAGTCCTCATGAGGGAAGAAATTTTCTCATGAAATTTCGGCCAGTGTATGGGACCGGTGCCCACCCAGCATCGTGATGCACTTGGGGAGCTACAATAGGTAGCGAAATTCGGTTACGAATGCCAGCTATAACGGCTGGGGAGATCATCGTGCTAACTACACGATACCTCCATTCTGGTTGGATGATCTTCCACCTCTGCTTCGACATGTGTGCGTGAGGCCAGCAGCCGGCTGGTCGGTCTAGGCCCTTCACGGGCTGTAACGCCACGGATTATTATTATTAATCGGTGACGAGAACGCCGGTGACTAAAATGTAATGGTTGGCCAGAAGGCCGGTGACTAAAATGTAATCGGTGACAAGAAGGTATAATGACATCTCCGGTGACGAGAATTCCTAGACCTGAAGGGAGAAGATAAAAAAGAGGAAGTAGAAGAAGAAAAAGAACAAAGTCAAGAAGGAAGGATCAAAGAAGGGATTAAGTGAACAACTCAAGAAGTAAGTCGATAATAGGCAGACGAAAATAAAAGGAATAGAAGGGGAAGAAGTAAAGAAAGAAGAAGAAAGAATCCGGAGAAGTAACCTATTACACAGTACTAAGAAGGAAAAGATAGTAGAAAAGAGGAAAAAATAGAAAAAGTGGAACATAAAGAGAAAGAAGAAACAGAAAGAGAAGATGGGGGAAATGGAAAGTGTGAAGCCAGAACTAGTAGTAGTAGAAGAAGAAGAAGAAACAGACTCTGTAATGATCTTCGTATAATGTCTTCTTCGAAAGCATCACTGAATGGACCTCCAGCAAATACATGATATATGAAGTCTGTGTTGTTTACTGGCGTCGGAATGGGATGCCACACTCGTCGATCTATGCTAACAGTATAAATAATTTCGCCAGTTTCTGCAGACGGAATTCCTAAGCTGTGACTTGCAATACTTTAGTGTTGCTCAATGCTAGAGCCGGATCTAACACGTCACTGGGTGACAGTGATTCGTGATCGGGAATCTAACCACGACCGAAATCGTCTCGCTCTCCACGACCGAAGCAAGCGGCCCGCCCCCTCATCTAACCTGGTAATTAACTGGCGCTACCGCTTGGTTAAGCGGGGAGCTCAGTTGAACAGCCACCTAACTGCCGGACACGGCTGCACGACAGGAAAATAGTTATCAATCTGCTAATATTTAAACTGTAAGTCTCAGCCAGAATTTGACGTAACTTTTACAGCGTTATAATGGATCACTTAAGAATACTTAAGGGTTGACACACAGGTTCAGGTGTTCAGTTTCAGTTTCAGTAACTTTTTTATAGCGTTATAATAGTTCATTTAAGAATACTTAAGGGTTGACACACAGGTTTAAGTGTTCAGTTTCTCCTGAAATCGCTTTTATGTACTAAGTGAAAAACTACATAGAGCTACTTATGTTTTTAAATTTACGTCAGGGCCTATCTCAAAAACAAATTATATATATACGGATGTTACATTTAAAGTAGTTCTTTATAACAAGACAGGAAAATAGTTACAAATCTGCTATTATTTAAACTTTAAGTCTCAGCCATAATTTGACGTAACTTTTACAGCGTTATAATGGATCATTTAAGAATACTTAAGGGTTGACACGCAGGTTTAGGTGTTTAGTTTCTTCTGTAATCGCTATTATAATATATTAAGTGAAAAACCACTCGTACATAGAGCTACTTATGTTTTTAAATTTACGTTGGGGCCTATATGTGTGCACGAATCTCAAAACAAGTTATATAAATGGATGTTACATTTAAAATAGTTGTTTATAACAAGACAGGCTAACTAAAATTGACTATATTATAGACCTAATAATGTTTATTTCATTACAGGGGCGTAAGTTTAAGAAATATTTTACATAGAACTACGCTTTTCTCCTCACAAGGCATGGAGGAGTAACTTGGTAATTGACGGTTAAATAAAAATACAACCACTCCCTTGTTCTCCTTGTATTTTCCTCGTTCTCGTCTTCCCTTCGTTCTCCTTGCCTTGTCCTTGTTCATCTTGCCTTCGCCTTCCCCTTATCTTCGCTTTATTCTACTTGCCTTACCCTTCATTTCCTTCTCTTCCCTTTACTCTTCTTATATTGCCCTTGTTCTCCTTGTCTTCCACTTCTTCTTATCTTCCCCTTGTTCTCCCTGTCTCTCCTTGTTCTTCTTACCTTCCCCTTGCTCTACGGGTCACTGGCTGAGAAGAAACTGCCTACTGAAGGATGTACTGGAATGAGTGATGAACGGGAGAGAATTTCGGGGCAAAAGAAGATATGAAAAGATATACGACATTAAGATGTATTAATCATATGTGGAGACTAACAAGCAAACATTGTGATGGGGGCAGAAAAAAAAAGTTTTTTTTTCTTCTACCATGTTAATAATATCAAAATAAGTGCTTACACAAATTTTGGCCACTCGACCGCAATTACGAGCCTTCCAGAAAGTGATTTTCCCTGGGGCCGCTTATAGGAAAAAGCAGAATTACATGGAAAGATTTATTGAAACAGATATAGCAATTGTTGTGCTATTTGTCAACATATCCCTCCACTGGAATTGAAATATTTGTCATATCATGGGATCAATTTTTGTAACCTTGTGTCGTAGAAGTCAGCCGCCTGGGATCAGAACCAGATTTTGACAGCCGTCTGCACCTCTCTTGTCGATCTCATGATATGACAAATGTCTC
Source organism: Periplaneta americana (assembly GCA_025594305.2). NCBI lineage: Eukaryota > Metazoa > Arthropoda > Insecta > Blattodea > Blattidae > Periplaneta > Periplaneta americana. The sequence continues at coordinate 20,697,006 of JAJSOF020000011.1, read as the reverse complement.
AATTCCGGTGGGGAATATGTTGATAAATAGCTCAACAATTTCTATGTCTGTTCCAATAAATGAAATTGTGTTTTCTTTCCGTTAACGGTCCCTGGCGAACTTATTTTTTACGGTCCTCGTAATTGCAGTCGAGTGGCCAAAATTTGTATAAACACTTCTTTTGACATTATTAACATGGTGGAAGAAAAAAATTTAACGTTTTTATCTGCCCTCATCAGAATGTTTGCTTGTAAGAGGAACGCAGAAAATAGGAAAGATTGAAGAATGCTGGGTTTGCAGTGAAAGACCTGGCCTTGGGCTGACAACTATGAATGAATTATTAAAAAGTAATCTAAATGGCTTAGAAACGAAGATATTTTTGCATCGAAGTATTTATTTTATGTTTTCATATTCCGCCAAAACCATATTTCATATTTTGATACAATTTTCTTCATATACTGCCGACCTTTAGTCATAAGTTCCTGTTCATCAAGTAACTTCCGTTCTGAGTCGTGTCCGGTACCTTCGTCGGCATAGAGCTGCACCTGGAACTATGACTGCACTGTCGAGTTGGCCGCGCGTTCCTGGTGCCTGCGCCGTGGGGCGGTACCGTGGGACTGGGATGTGCGGGAAGGTTGCAAGGTGTTTGCCAAGTTGAGAGTCTGTCACGTCGCCGTGCAGCAGGATCTCCAGGTGACAGCTTCAAGAGAACTCGTGGATTATTCATAGCGCCCGTCCTTATCATACGTGGCCCGAGTCCATGGAGTCGCCAGACGTTCAACAATCGATCAACTGCCAGACAGTCACTCAACATACGGCACGCGTACCCACCAGAGCAACAGTTATTACTAGGTTTTTACCTTCTTTTTTCCCCTTACTTCTAAACTCATAGGGTGCTATTCATAGACATTTCGCAGCACGCGCTACGAGCGGACTAAGCTAGCCCCGGCTATCCACTGGTTACTTGTACAGAATTCAAATCATATCCTATCGCTAACACTGGTTTATGAATACGAAAAACGCTGATCATCCACCGGAAGCCCGCGCTAAAAATGTGTATGAATACGGCCCATAATTTCTTAGATAATTTTCCGAATTACGTCATAAGTAGATCCCGGCTGTTTAGGCATTTATAACTCTTAAAATAGGCAGGCCAAAAAGACAATAAAAACGTAAAAAAAAGGCACAATACTCTTTGAAATAGGCATTATAAATTTTAAAAAGGCATAATATATGAGCCGTTCAGAGCAAAAGTGGTGTAAGTCAAAGTTGGGTAATGAGGGTTAAAGTAAACATTCTGTAAAGTACAGCGCAAAGTAGCAATTTATTTATTTATTTAAATTCAAATATACAGAATAAAGAAATATAATTACAAAACAAAGAGAAATACAAATAAAATAATACAAGCAATATAAAAAGAAGATACAGTAGTATTAACAAAATTTGAGACCGAATGGGCAGCGCTCGTGCTCGGTCGCAGTTCAGATATAATATTAAAATAAAAAATAATAATAATATAAATAAATAAGTAAAATAAAATAGGAACTAAAATATAATTACAGCGGCAATGGAATTATATAATATAATATTAACACTAGAGAAGAATAATATCGCACGTGAAAAGTAGGACTAATATATATTTCAAAATTATAGAATACAAATATAATATAGGTTGATTAATTCGTATACACAGGCTATAAATTTATTTAATCAAATTGAAGATATTAACACGTTTCTAATTTTCTTGTTATATGTTAGTGGGTTACATGTTAGAAGTTCTGGGTGTAATTTAGTTAAAGCATTGTACAACCGAGGGCCAAAATTTATGCTATGCTGGTCTAAAGACCAGCAGATGTGAGACATTTAGGTTCTACTAATGTTGAATTAATATTTCGTCTTGTGTCATAATTGTGTGTCTGTAATACAAACTTATTACGATTTGTATGATAAAATTTTAACAGCGTATGCTTATAAATTTGTTCAATATTAAATTCATTAAATTCAGAATAAATTAATTTAGTTGGATAATCGAAACGTTTCTTCAAACAAATTTTAATTATTCGTTTTTGTAGTAAATTTAACAGACTAGGATTAATTTTTGTACTTCCAGCCCAAACAATTATACTATATTGAATGATAGACTGAATAATGGCCAAATAAACATTTCGTAGAACTCTAATAGGTAAGTAGCATCGAAGATTAACGAATTTATAAATTGTTTTACGAAGCCTCTTACAAAGATAAGTAATGTGATGAGGCCATTTTAAATTCTGATCAATAATGATACCCAGATATTTGACATACGTGGCTTCTTTCAAAGGTGGGCATTTACAACTTTTGGGATCTAAACAATTTTCACTGTGTATTATTAGCCTATATTTATCGCTAAATTTTAAATTTTGAACACTGGCAGCTGTCAACGAAAAAGGAACTAAAGTTGATTTAGATATAGGCCTATTTAAAGAAAGGAAGTTGGAATTAAGCCATTTTTTTAACAATGTTAGCACCTATATTAGTATTTCTATATGCTTCCTGCCAAGAAAAACCACTGAAAATAACTACTGTATCATCCGCATATGAATATCTAGATCCATTAAATTTTTCTAAATTTATATTTAGCAGATCATTAACATATATTAGAAATAAAATAGGTCCCAAAATTGTTCCTTGCGGTACACCTATATCAATATATTTCTAATTCACTAAATTGATCTTCAATTTTGGGCATTTGCCTTCTGTTACTAAAATATGATTGGAATAATTTTAAAACTCTATCTCTAACTCCAATAGTATGTAGTTTGTCCAAAAGTAAATTATGATTGATAGTGTCAAAAGCTTTCCGTAGATCCAAGAAAATACCCAAACATTTGTTTCCGATATCTAGTTCATTGATAATTTTTCCGGTAACATTAATAAGAGCATCATCAGTAGAAATATTATTGCGGAAACCAAACTGATTTTTAGAGAGGATTTTATGTTTTTCTAAATAATTTATTAATCTATTTTTTCAAGCAATTAATATTCAATTTATTTAAACTATTAGTAGTCAGTGGATAGCAAGAAGGACATGTTAATTGCTACTTTGCGCTGTATTTTACAGAATGTTTACTTTCAACCTCATTACTCAACTTTGACTTACACCACTTTTGCTCTGAACAGCTCATATTTTAGCAATAAATTTAAATTATATCAATATAACTCACATATTTACTTCGTAGATGACACATGTTGACTTATAAAATACTTTTTTTCGTGATTGACTGTCTTTTCACAAACCTTACATAACAAAACTGTTCCATAGGTTGAAAACACATGGGCACCAAATTCACTAACGTAAGCATGAAGTTTACTTTTCAATGGTTTACTGAATTTAGTTAGGCATTCTAGCTAAACGATCTCATACCTTCTGTCAGCCGACAATAACTGACTGTTCCTCACTCAAATTTTTTTCTTGTAACAGTAAGATTTGAAAATAGGAAAGCAAACAATTGGAAATGCTACGTGACAACTTCTATGAGAACGAGCTTAATATTCAAAATTATCAAGCTGATTGTTGGTATCGTGAAGACATGACAATAGGCTATTATATTCGTAACTGTGGATTGTTGATCATTATTCATATTACACCAGTAGTATTAAAGCACGATTATTAGCAGATTAAGTACCGAAATAAATTACTTTTATTTACTATTGCTAGTAAAGTTAGTCATTATTTTAAATATTTAAATTTCATGCACATTACATTACAATTAATTATAAAATTGCACATAAAAAAGAAATATTGCTTTAAAATGACGAAAAAGGCATTTATTGGTAAGTAACACATTATAAAGGCAAAATAGGAAAAACAAAAATTAGTCCTATCACTTTGATTTACTCCAAATCACATTTATATCTATGCAAATAATTATTTACTTCCACCCAGTAAGAAAGACATTTTGCCAAACATTCGGGCTATACAGTAGTCATGAGTCATATTATGTAAATTCTGTGGAACCTAAAAGAAAACCTAAATTCGACCATAAGAACTAAAAAAAAAAACTAAATCATAATCAATATGTATTTTCTTACATTTATTGCGTTTTATGTGAATTTATGTTCAGACATTTCAATACATCTTATAATTTTTATTCTCTTCTGCACTGGAGAAAGTGATCCAATTTGCTGGTCTTTATCCCTTCAGTCTTTGGTTGTTTTGGATAAAATGGTTAACAGGGAATTCCTTCTTTCTTTGTAGAGCATGCCGTCCTTCAAGGTCTTACCCTTTCAAGGGCACTGATTGGGACTGTATCTATTTTGGGATTTCCACCGATCGCAAATATGACATGCTAGTAGAAGAAAGTACTAGAGAGGAATTCAGGGTTTGAAAAAATGAAAAATATGTGCTCCATTCTTCAGGCGGAAAGTGTTAATTGTCAGTTACCTTGGGGACCTGCTGCAGTGGGAGCAATGAATTTTGCATCTATGACATCATGTACAGTCGAAAGAACATTTTCGTCCTTCAAATGTGTTTGGAGAGACAATAGGAAAAATTTCACTATTGAGAATCTTGGAAAGTATTTGATGATATACTGTAATGAAGAAGGGTATTCATTTTCCTTCTTAAGGTTTAATGGTTAATTTTTAACAGTAGCGGCCCGCGGTTACAAAGGTTGGCAGTTCTGCATGAAAAATAGTGTATTTAGCAAACGCATGCTATTTATTGCATCTAAATCGGATAACGCGTGTAATTACAGCCCCTTCTCGAAGTTGACTGTGCACCCGAAATTGTACTCCAACTATCCGTGCGCTACACCTCTCCCACCTGGTGCAACTAGTCACGTAGTGGAGATGTGCCCCACATGCTTTTCTAGTTTTTTAAGTCAAATTAACTGAATCCTTCACTCCGGTGTTTGTCCATGTATTTTCTCCTCTAAACAGAATACAGAAAGCGTTTTCACGAGCGCAGCAAAAAATCAATCGTTTCCATTACACGTTTCGGTATTAAAATGACTAGTAGGCTACATGATTTCCTCGACTTTTTCCAGAAATTTCAATATTTAAATTTTGTGTAGGACATCCTAATTTCTTAAGTTAACATGCAATTTCTCTTTTAATTTCGAAAAGGGTTGGTCGATTAGGTTTTCATTTCATTTATTTTTAATATAAAATATTTCCTTAGACACACTGACTAATCACATCACACCACCCACAGTACTATAACACACTGGAACTGCAATGATATACAGTAGTCCAGAAGCCTGTGTGTTCTAACGCAGGACGTAAAGAGATGAGGGTGTTGGCGGTTCTTTTGTATATTCGGAGAGAGCTGCTTCGGTTGCAGTTTTCTGCTGCCGACTACCCTACGTTGAGCTCCAGGAACTGCCGATCACAGATCCGAAAAGTACACTCCAGCTAAAATTCTCGAGCAGTTCAAGGCTCCTACAGACAGTAAAATTTCGAATCGAAGGAGAATGAATTGGAAAAATAAATGAAACGACTAGATTACATAAAAGCGCGTTTTATATTTTTAATTTCTTCAGGTCCATTTAAATGGCGGTTCTGCATCTCTGCAGTTCTTATTGTAGAGCCGCCCCTGATTTTTAATATGACTTCTTGCCTAAGTTTGGAGATATTTAGTGTGTATACTGTACCTTTTATACAGACGTGGACAAATTATTAGACTAAATTAATTATATGTGCAACAAAGCTGTATTTATCGGCAGAAATAATGAAGAAAAATGTATTTTGCGCAGTTATAATGAACAGAAAATTGAGTCTGGAGGTTACTGATATTTTGTGAACATTCCTTTATTCTTTATTAACACGTTTATTTTGTCAGGGATGCTGGAAACCAAAGTTTGACACTTTCTTTGAATATCAGCATCATTTAGCCAGAAATCAGACAGTGCTTACATGAGTCCATGTTTTGTTGTAAGCCTCTTTTTGTTCACTTTCTTCTTCAGTATAGATCACAGGTTTTCAATTTCGTTCATGTCCGGTCTTCTTGCAGGCCATGGAAGAACAGACTGTTGAATATCTTCTGCAGTATATGATTAAAACACAAGTAGTACCAACATAGCCAGATAAAATATACTTAACCATTGGAAAAGTATACCAGAAGATGTAAAACAATCATATTTACAACAATAGAGACTCTGTGAATTACACTGATAGTTGATATGACGAATTATATTATGTTTCCAAGAAAAACGTTTTAGTCTAATAATTTGTCCACGTCTGTATAGGCCTACTCAAAACTGAAATTTCTGTAGTTATCTAAATGCGGAAATTGAAATTGTTGTTGTTGTTTTTGCTGCTGTTGTTGGTCAAGTGTCCGAAGACAGGTCTGAACCTCACAAATGACACCAAGAAAGCACCACTTATGAGGCACCTAGGCCAGGAGGTAATGGAGTAGGGTGGGCATATAATTAGTATCTCAAATTTGCATTTTTGGACTATGGTTCTTTTTTTTTTTTAACTCTTCAAGTATTTACTACCGAAGCTAAATTGAATATGCCAAATTATTAAAATTTAACATTCCTTATTCAGGATTATTATTATTTGGGAAAGTAGAATTTCGGAAAAGGGATTCGGGATATTGAATTTGGGATATTTTCCTTTCGGAGAAATGGATATTGGATTTGGGTTTTGTAGGAGAATTCTCAGGCGATCATACCAGCTTACAAGACTATTCATGTTCAAATAAGTAATGGAAATGACAGAGCTTCCAATAAGAATACTGAAAAGTTGATTTGTAATTCAATACAAAACATAAGGTCAGATACTACACAATGACCACGCACGACGGGGAAAGTAGCAGATAGAAATTTGGAGTCAATCCAGCTTACTGCAAAGCTTAAAGTATGACTGTCCAAGTTCGACACTCCCATACAGTTATCAAGTTCGAAATCAAATGCGAAGGAACAACAAAAAGGTCCGGAATATTTGACTGGCAACATCAGGGAAGTGAGGTCATTCTAATATATGCTAAACCCAGAAATATGGAAAAATATGTCAAGTAAATTTGTATTCTTTGTATTACAAATAACATAATTGATAAAGATAATTTAAAAAAAATATGACTATCTTTGTGATAAAGAAAACGTATTTACACAAAATTCTAGGCCTGTTCATAAATAATCGATAGTGATTTAGAAGTCTACGAAAACCACGAAAAAAAGATTGTATTCTAATTTTATTAATATAATATGCATACGATTTAAATCTGTCAATATTAGTGAACGCGTTTCAGTATTTTTTTGTTTTATTACATTGTTTGTTGCTTTAGAAGTTGTAAAACTGTTTACTGTTTATCCTTAAATAAAATAAAACACTAAACTTGCATTGCATTTTAAGGGACAAAATATTTTTGACGGTTCGTAGGGTGTGTTTTAGTATCTATTAGCAGTAAGTGGCTAAAATTTTTATTGTGTGTGCTATAATAAGTGAATAGAGTGTACTTAATCATAGGCATGTAGTGAATTAGTAAAAAAAAAATTGAATTCAAATATTGTTTTTAGGGGAAAGATTTATTCAAGAGTGATCATCTTCTTTTTTTTTTTTTAAAGCTTAATGTGTATACAGGATTAGTTAAAAGTCCCGCACCACCTAAATATCTTAAGCATACGGTTCAGTGACATGAAACTTGGTATGTGAGGATAACCATATACTAAGAACTCAATAATGGTATTACCGAGTTGTTTCTATTTCCGGTTTAACCGGAAGTAACTCCAACTCTCTTATTTTAATTGGAACACCTAATATATATTTTTATTTTTGAATAGTGCTCACTAAGAGCTTTTCAAAAAGTACCCACACTCGATACTTCTGTACAAATTCAGTGTTGCTAAATCAAGAAAACAGAAAAGTGTATCGAATATTAAAATAATAAAATACTCCTTCCTTAACAAAAACAAAACAAAGCTAGCTCACCTTCTAAATTATGTGTTCAAATTGGTAGCCCTCAGCTGCTTTACAATGTGTCACTCGATCATAGAAACCATTTAAGGAATGATTTAACCAGGCTTTAGGAATATCTTGCACCACTTCCCTTTTTATTTAGCAACACTGAATCTGTACAGAAGTATCAAGTGTGGGTACTTTTTGAAAATCTCTTAATGAGTTTTATTAAAAAATAAAAAAAATATATGGGATGTTCCATTTAAAATAAGAGAGTTGGAGTTACTTCCGGTTAAACCGGAAGTAAAAAACTCGGTAACACCATTATTGAGTTCTTAGCTTATGGTTATCCTCACATACCAAGTTTCATATCACTGAACAGTATGCTTCAAAAGTTATTTAAGTAGTGCATTTATTATTTTAATATTCGATACACTTTTCTGTTTTCTTGACTTAGCAACACTGAATTTCTACAGAAATATCAAGTGTGGGTAATTTTTGAAAAGCTCTTAATGAGCTTCATTCAAAAATAAAAATATATATTGGGTGTTCCATTTAAAATAAGAGAGTTGGAGTTACTTCCGGTTAAACCGGAAGCAGAAAAACTCGGTAATACCATTATTGAGTTCTTAGTATATGGTTATCCCCACATATCAAGTTTCATGTCACGGAACCACATGCTTCAAAAGTTATTTAGATGGTGCGGGACTTTTAACTAACCCTGTATATACATTACTAAAGAAATGAAAGAACTCTGATAAATAGTATTATCTTTATTATATCCTGTTTCTTCTCCTTTCGTTGCTTACGTTTCTTCCACGGGGTTACTTCTGCAGCTAAAGATGACTCCGTAACTAATACAACAATTCACGTGCTAAAGTATTTTTTATAGCGGCTATTGCTGTGTACTGCCAATCTAGCATCATTTGCTTCACGATAGTCCTCAGTTTTTAATAGTATTTTCATTGCTTTTATATTCATATTGTGTGAGGTATTTAATGATTAGTGTGGAAACATCAGGAAAAACATTAACCTTTCAACTTACAAATATCTAGAATGTGTACAGTGATTATATTAGTTGAATTGCTTATCAGACTCTTAATTTTTTATTTACTTGTGGGAAAACATTCATATTTAACTAAAGTTAATGTTTTTGTGTTTGTAACTGTCTACTATGTCTAGTTGTATCTTTTTTTGAAAGTAAGGAGTTACCGGAAAAGATATTTTTGTAATTCATCTGATATTTCAGCTTCAGATCAAGAATATTTGATTAGTATTGAGTGATTTTGTACCGTTTATTAACAGAAACTCAAATTTAGTTGCTTAGTTCAATTTGTGTTACTTATGAAAAATAATTAATTAATAATTATAAATGTATAGGTTACTAGAAAATAGGTGAAGTTAATTGGAGAAGCTGCTCTTAATAACGCCAGTTTACAAATTTTTCCTATTTGAGTTGTAATTCTTCTTCAATGTATTCTTCTTCTATTTTCATTGTGCTATTTTCTAAATATAAGAGTAAATATTCTATGTCATAATTTTTGTGTTTGTAGCCTACATACTGTAACTTATTTTCTAGAGCAGCAGTGGCTTAAGTGTTAAGGTGGCGGTATTTGGTACGTGTACCTTACGATTTCTGGCTTTTATTTGGTAGAAGGGAGTTATTAATTGTATATTATGAACTAAACTTTATCGCAATGGGTGAATTTTCCGTGAGTGAGGGTGAGAATGAAAATCGTTGGGTGTGATCACTTTGCATCAATATTCTTGGGCGAATTATTTTGGGTGGATTTTTTTTGCCCAACTTCCATTGTGCGGATTAGCCTGGTTCGTCCGTGAAGTCATGGCTGCTACTCCCGTCGAGTACCTAAGAAAAGTTGTGGAAAATGTACTTGTCCGTTTGAGGAAATGTCTTGAAAATGCTGGAGCACATACTGAGTTGTGGCTCGCACGTGCAATGGCAATGTGTGAGCAAAAATGGAGGTTTCTATTGTGTAAACCTTTTGAGAAATAGGCGTTTAAAAATAGCGAGTGACTTTTCACCCACCCTGTAGATTATATTCAAAACTGAAGCAGAAATTGAAAAACGCTGTCAAATTATTAAGAATGTTCAATTCACTACACTGTGCAAATTTTTAATGAGTAGATCACAATTACCAGCCTAAATTGAAGGGTTCAGAACCATAGTGGGCCAAGCGCCATTTACTAAAACCGTAGAAAACAACGGTTAAAATGAAGTTATTACCACAATTCAATGGAAACATATAGCAAGTAATATAAAGTTTACACATTAAAACTAAATGATATGTCAATCTTCATTAAACTATGGTATTCACTTAACTTTAACCCTTGCTTTCTCCGTTTTTAATAAATGGCGCTTGGCCCACTATGGCTCTGAACCTTTGATTATACGAGTGTAAAAAAAACATTTTGGGGGTCCGCCAAAATGAAATATGAGCTTCAAGGAGTCCGTGACACCTAATAGGTTGGAATCCACGGCTCTAGATGTTAAAGTTGGGAATTGGAACTTGCATAATTACTGTTGAAATAAGGAAGGTACCACTGATTGTAAAACGTTCCTGGAAGGCTGTACAAGAACTAGTAAATCCTTGACTTGTAACTTATAAGTAATGAATTTGTGAGTTCGTGAATGAAGCCCGTATTCGTGTCAGACTTTTGCACGTTTCTGTCATGCTAATGACGACAAATCCGACGTTTTGTAGCAGACTGGCTGGTTGTCATATGTCGCAATGTTTATGAGGTTCGTGTAAAAGCATCGTGAGCGGTGGTGAGTAATGGTGTTCTCTTTTTTGACACCAGCCATCATCGCCTGTCGAATATTATGAAAGGAAGTGAGGCACATTTTGAAATTCAGCTTATTGTCCAGAAGAGGAAAGAGAAGCCTGCAACCTGTCAACTTGCAGACCCTGAATTTTCAGTGTTCTCATTTTGTCTGTTTTCGTTTAGAGTATTTCACTTGCATGACACTCTCAATGCAGTTCGCGATTCTGTCCGTTTCTAAAAAGAATATCATGTTACCCGATTGTACTGTGTCTTCACGCTTAATGCTCCTGCTAATACCCCACTGATGATTTTTGAGTATTGTTTCCATTTTTGTCCATATTTTTTTAAATTCCTTGTATTTGTCTCTTATATGTCTACTAACATTTTGAAATAAGAATAACATAAATGAGGAGTTTGGTATCAAAGTTGGACGACTTTACTTTTGCTTTTTTTACAGGAGAGGCGAAAAACTAGATCCTTGGAAAGAAATGTCACCTTTATACTTATATATTTTTTAAACATTCTCATGGGACATAGAAACATTTTATCTGTCCCAAAATGTGGTTGAAATTAATATTCAGGTCGCAATTTAAGTTTAAACAGTGGAGTTGTGCATCTAAGTCATGGAGTTGTCTGTTTTTGAAACCAAACGAAACCATATTTAAAGTGAAATTGTCTATTTTTGAGTCTAAGTCTCTTCTAACTCGGTTTCAAAGTAAATTTACGTAAAACAGTACTTATTGATCCACAAACCGATTATATAAACAATCAGCCATGTTGGATTCGCGATGCGTGATGGGAAAAGGTGGTACGAATGTGGGCTTCTCATTGGCTAATAAAGGAATTGTCCTAATTTGAAACCAAGTCACAGTGCAGTTGTCTACAGTTTGATTCTAAAGCTCACAATTAAGTTATATTTTCGCTCTGTTCTGTCTCTTTTTGAACCTAAACAGTTCGAGAATCGCATTCAGCATACAAAATTCTGTGAAAAAAAAAAATCGATATCTCGAAATCGTAAAAAATGGAGTTGTCTAACTTTTATACTATGCTCCTCAAATAATCCATCTACTTAAAGCAGTAATTCGCTTTATTCATGTGGGGTGATCTTGTTACCCCCCTTGGTAGTAAAGTAAAATTTCCGTGTTTTCCGTAATCGTTTCTGTATTTTCTCCTAACATATTCACGTCATCCGCATAGACAAGCAGCTGATGTAACCCGTTCAATTCCAAACCCTCTCTGTTATCCTGGACTTTCCTAATGGCATATTCTAGAGCAAAGCTAAAAAGTAAAGGTGATAGTGCATCTCCTTGCTTTAGCCCGCAGTGAATTGGAAAAGCATCTGACAGAAACTGAACTATACGGACTCTGCTGTACGTTTCACTGAGACACATTTTAATTAATCGAACTAGTTTCTTGGGAATACCAAATTGAATAAGAATATCATATAAAACTTCTCTCTTAACCGAGTCATATGCCTTTTTGAAATCTATGAATAACTGATGTACTGTACCCTTATACTCCCATTTTTTCTCCATTATCTGTCGAATACAAAATATCTGGTCAATATTTGATCTATTACGCCTAAAACCACACTGATGATCCCCAACAATTTAATCTAAATGTAAAATTTCCGTATTTTCCGTAATCGTTCGTGGATTTTCTCCTAACATATTCACGTCATCCGCATAGACAAGAAGCTGATGTAACCCGTTCAATTCCAAATCCTCTCTATCCTGAACTTTCCTAATTCGTTCCAACCCCCGTAGTTGAAAATTTTTTGGTTATATTCACAATTCTGATTCGAAATCTTCTGGTTCGTAATCGGACAATTTAATCACTGAACCAACTGTCTAAATTGGTTCTTTCTAACCCATAATTATTCACTTCACTGGGTGAGCTGTCTGTGTTTAGCGGTTATAAAATATCACTTGAAAAGCAATAGAGTTGTTAAAGAAAATACTGAAACGCTGTGCTTCTTCAGCTTTCATCCTGAACGTGTCTGCTTCATTTATATCGTGAACACGCATGCTCGGCCACATGATAAATGGCTTCCGATAGTACGCGATCATACTCGCTCATTGTTAAGCCGTAGGTATTTCTTTTACCTTTGATATCGATTAAATCGTTGGTTTGATGTGAGGATCTTGAAACAGGAAGCTTGTAGTCGATGCCAGTGAAACAAATACTGTAATTTCACTTGTCATGCCGCGGTTTCCACACGGAAAGATACAATCCAAACAAGTCGCCATATGTTTCAGAGTCTGACTAACCACTACACAATGCTTCGACGTTTATGAATGTGACCCACGTTTATGCATTGTTTTGATATCTTAGCATCAATCGTGATGATTCTTCTGATATTGATACTGGATACTCACGCTTATGAACTGAAGATTGGCTCTGGAAATGAAATTTTTAAATAAATGCCGAGACATATCGGGTGTTTCGGATTAAATGCTCAGAAACTGAAGGTCTTGTAGCAACGAATGGAATAAAACTCTTCTTCATCGAGTCCAGTATTAGATTTCATTCGTCTGTTACTGTTTCAATTGTACTGGTAACCCTAAACTTCTTTGGAAAGAAAGAATATATTTAAGCATCTTCTTTGATATGCTCTTGTTGTAGATATCTGTAGGGTATGTGCTATTGTTCTTAAATGTCATGTCATGTCATGTCCTGTGGGATTATGATTGCAAAATTTAATTTGAGAATGCAACACACGTTACTGAATAAAATTACCCAAAGATAAAGTGGTAGGCCTTTACAAATACGTCTTCGAAATTAAAAGCAATGGTTTTGTGTAATAAAATGTGAGGGCGGCAATGAACCTCCGGGTTCCTTAAAAGCCAGTAAAATTAGTAAGTAAGTAAGTATCTCCTTAAGTATGTATATTCGTAATATTTGCTAATAGTGCAAATAGGAGAAATTCAACATTTAGCCTAGTAGTCCTATAATAATAATAATAATAATAATAATAATAATAATAATAATAATAATAATAGTACTAATAATAATAACTGTTACTCATAACTTATTTCATTCTATTTATTAGACATACTTAGGCTAAATCTTACACTAAATTGTATTCATTTATCGAAATTCCATTACCTTAATTCCTGTATTGACGTTACATACAACCATACGGATTTAGTCAAATTCTCTGCCAATCTTTTTGTACACTGACATAAAAACTTTTTCCTTGCATTTTTAACAATGTCCTTATTGTATCTAAGGAATGTAAAATATTACCATGGCAACTAAAACTTGTCATTAGACATAAATAGATAGATAGATAGATAGATAGATAGATAGATAGATAGATAGATAGATAGATAGATAGATAGATAGATAGATAGATAGATAGATAGATAGATAGATAGATAGGTAGGTAGGTAGGTAGGCAGGTAGGCAGGCAGGCAGGTAGGCAGGGCAGGCAGGCAGGCAGGTAGGCAGGCAGGCAGGCAGGTAGGTAGGCAGGCAGGTAGGGCAGGTAGGTAGGCAGGTAGGTAGGTAGATAGATAGATAGATAGATAGATAGATAGATAGATAGATAGATAGATAGATAGATAGATAGATAGATAGATAGATAGATAGATAGATAGATAGATAGATAGATAGATAGATACATAGATAGATAGATAAGCAAGTAAATAAGTAAGTAAATAAATAAATAAATGCCTGCCTGTTATAGTCAAAAAACAAGGTACAATAAAAGTGTAAGGAAACATTTTGATGCGGGTTCGATTCCCGGTTAGAGCACAGGAATTTTTCCTTCAAAGGGATAATTCCTGTGTTCGTCCATGGTCTGGAATTTAGGTTATGTTTAGATAATACCTTTCCTGGCACCACATAATCATAATCATCCTATCATATCATCGGGGAAATGTAACTCCGTTTTCCAGGCGCCCACAACCTCAGAAGTGGGTTACAATTAAGCCACTGCCAAGAGAAAATACCAGAAATGTCGAAAAGACAAGTTGGTGGCATTGGTTTTAAAAAAAGAAATTGATGTCACTGTATAACCCAGAAAATGAAAGTTTTACCTTTTTACCTTGACATGTAGGCTATGTCTGTGTTTCAGATAGTAGTTAAAGAAAACATAATATAATCGGGAATATCATGAGGGCAGTGCATTGTTGCGAAATGCACAATACGTGTAATGAAGATTTATGTATATTCGTGATAGGCTGTAGACGTTCATTTTTTTAATGTTTGAGTTTTTCTTTTACCTGGTTACTGACAATGTAATCTTTTGGAGATCAATAGAATTTATTTTCAGTAGTTTAGCAAACACTTACAGCTACTAATATACATTTTTACACTGATAAGCTAAATTGACATAAAATTTAAGTAGAGTAATTTTAGCTGTGTTTTATTATCAGTATGTATATTGTAACACACATTACGTAAGACAGTAAAAATGAGAAGTATTGACATTTCAAATAAATTTTGCGACGTAATTCATACATGCCACGAGCTTGGCATCAATATGAAATTGTGTTTCATAATCTGCGTAGGTATTGTACACTGATCCAGAGAGTCAGAACATGGGTTCAGTATTTCATTGTGAAACTTCGTAATGGTCACTTTGACCCGAGCTAGATTCCTACATAGCAGTAGTGGGGGTGTTAAAACCAGGTCGGTTATTGTATCGATTCTGACATTTAAGAACAAGACATGTAATCATAGTTCACTTCATTTAATAAGATATTCTTCTGAAATCACGCTCTATTGAGTGAGGGTAAGAAATATCTCCATCTCTTTTATTGCTCAACAGTAGGCTAAACGGTTTCTGTTATAGTGAAAACTTTAAATTGCAAAGACTTTTAAAATTCGTGAAATGATTTGTCTTTACTAAAGAAAATTCAAGGTTAAGAAAACTACAATAGGCATATGGGAACAACATAGTGCGAAATGGATATATAAAAACTGGAAATTTATACTTAAAAGAGGTGGAAAAATTCAAATATCGTTGAGCAACAGTAACAAATATAAATGACACTCGAGACGAAATTAAATGCAGAATAAATATGGGAAATGCCTGTTATTATTCGGTTGAGAAGCTTTTGTCATCTAGTCTGCTCTCAAAAAATTGAAAGTTAGAATTTATAAAACAGTTATATATAATTCTGTATGGTTGCGAAACTTGGACTCTCACTTTGAGAGAGGAAAAGAGGTTAAGTGTATTCGAGAATAAGGTGCTTGAGAAAATATATGGGGATAAGAGAGATCAGTTACAGCAAAAAGTTACATAAAGCAGAACTGCACGTATTGTATTCTTCACCTAACATAATTAAGAACATTAAATGCAGACGTTTGAGATGGGTAGGGCATGTAGCACGTATGGGCGAATCCAGAAATGCATATAGAGTGTTAGTTGTGAGACCTGAGGGAAAAAAGACCTTTGGGGAGACCGAGATGTAGATGGGAGGATAATATTAAAATGTATTTGAGGAAGGTGGGATATGATGGTAGGGACTAGATTAATCTTGCTCATGATAGTGACCGATGGCGGGCTTATGTGAGGTCGGCAATGAACCTTCGGTTTCTCTAAAAACCATTTGTAAGTATATGAGGATTGAAGATCTTAGCCTCCGGACCTAGAATCGTACCTTAAAATAGGCAACGGGAGCTAAAATAGGCAAAAAAGGCAAAATACAAATTGGGCCTATCGTCCCCAAATGTGTGGAAACGTATTTATCTCTAATAGGTATTTTATACATACACTTAGTTTTAAAAAAAGGCATTTTGCCTAACATCCGGGCTCTAATTATTATTATTATTATTATTATTATTATTATTATTATTATTATTATTATTATTATTATTATTATTATTGAAAAGACAAAGTATATGATTATGTCTCGTGACCAGAATATTGTACGAAATGGAAATATAAAAATTGGGGATTTATCCTTCGAAGAGGTAGAAAAATTCAAATATCTTTGAGCAACAGTAACAGATATAAATGACACTCGGGAGGAAATTAAACGCAGAATAAATATGGGAAATGCGTGTTATTATTCGGTTGAGAAGCTCTTATCATCCAGTCTGCTGTCTAAAAATCTGAAAGTTAGAATTTATAAAACAGTTATATTACCGGTTCTTCTGTATGGTTGTGAAACTTGGACTCTCACTCTGAGAGAGGAACATAGGTTCAGGGTGTTTGAGAATAAGGTGCTTAGGAAAATATTTGGGGCTAAGCGGGATGAAGTTACAGGAGAATGGAGAAAGTTACACAACACAGAACTGCACGCATTGTATTCTTCACCTGACATAATTAGGAACATTAAATCCAGACGTTTGAGATGGGCAGGGCATGTAGCACGTATGGGCGAATCCAGAAATGCATATAGAGTGTTAGTTGGGAGACCGGAGGAAAAAGACCTTTAGGGAGGCCGAGACGTAGATGGGAGGATAATATTAAAATGGATTTGAGGGAGGTGGGGTATGATGATAGAGACTGGATTAATCTTGCACAGGGTAGGGACCGCTGGCGGGCTTATGTGAGGTCGGCAATGAACCTTCGGGTTCCTTAAAAGCCATTTGTAAGTAAGTAAGTATTATTATTATTATTATTATGTTACAGTATATTTATTAATATTATACTATGTCCTATCTATTTATGAATATCCTTGAGATAAAGTCTTGGAAACGTAATTTTTTCACAGCCATCCAATTTTTAACAAATTTTAACTTCTGTTAAATATTGTATAATAAAAAAAATTCTTGTGTCATTATTACACTTACACAATAATCGTGTTATATTTAGTCAACAGTTATTTATATATAGTAGGTAAGAGACTAACAGAAAAATCCACGAAAATAATAAAATATGTTGAAATAAATTTAATTAAACACAATAATGGAACATGGAACTCACCAAGAATGAAGAATAAAACTGGCATTATGAATAATATTGAAGAAGAGGTAGGAGGACTGTGAGTTATGTCGATGTAGATTTTGTTACTCTGACAGTGAAAAATTAGAGAAGGGAAAACGATTATCGAAAAATTAAAATACTCAAATCTAAATATCTTTTTTTTTTTTTTTTTAAGTTCAAGGGGGGGGGGGGTTCAAACCCAATAACCCCCTCCTTGCGTACGCCCCTGTATGTAATAAAGAAAAATAAGAAGGGATTTAAAGAACATAATTAACTTCTGATCGAGGAGAGACAACGCAATTGTTTCAATTTCCACTTTCTTGCAATTGAACTATCTTGGGAAATACAGCATTTTTAATACGTTGCCTTTAGCACATTTACAACTCCCATTTGTACTGTGGGTGGGATTCGATCCAGAGAAACTAGACAGTCCACGCCTACACCGAAATAATTTTAATGTATGGGCCGCCGGTCTCCTAGTAACGGGTCGGAATATAACGGCTTGGCCATTAGACAGAATTTCAGTTGCAAATTAGATGGGGAACCTGTAGGCAATCGTGTCTGGGACCTAATGCCCAACAGCCACTCAGCGAAATCTCTTCGGTAAACGTGCTTCATAATTAGGTCAGGGAAGAGAGGTCAGTCTACAGGAATAGGTCAATACGTCATGGATATCATCTGCATAATTCAGTTCTCGGAATCTCATTTGCTGGATGAAGCTGTCTCGAACATGGCGGAACGTTACTAACAGTTTCAATTTCATTAATGCTATGTATATATTGTGTCCGCTAGTGTTACTGCTACCATGACTAGACATTCAAAGAGATTTGATTTTATTGTAGACGTGTGTATGGAGAAATGGATTATTGAAAAAGAAACGATTCCAAAACTGACGCTGAAGGTTTTTTTTTCTATCATCAAATGCAATTCTGAAGCAGGACTAAGGCATGGCTAAAATTTCGGCCCGATATTGTATAATAACTTCATTTTAAAAAAATCAAAATTAGCATAATCCAAATATAAATCAGGGCCTATTTAAAAAGCAAGTACTTCAACTGATTATAATCCTGATTAGCATACTTTATATTACTTCATTATATTATTGCATAATATTTTGTATTTATTTTACAATTATTGTATTATTTAATACTTTTTCATTTTACTTTATTATTGTTTAAAGGGGCCATCGCCCATTGTACTTTCTACTTAACCTACTCTTCTGTGTATTACCTGATATAATTTCATTGCTTTTCTTGTATTATTATTTTGGTATTTTTAACTTTACTTTTACTTACTTAGACTTGATTAATTAAATTAAACAATTAAATAATTATTTTAGCGTAGGCTTCAGCATGTAACATTATTTTTCATTATTTAATGTAAACTCCACTCCCGGCCACAAGCTCTGCTTCATCGCGAGTGCCAACCAAAAGTGTACTGAGTGTAACAAAAGTTTCTGTAGCAGTATGTTAAAATTATTCTCTTGTTTAGTTCCCATTTTCTCAGGAACCATGACCAAATTTCATGGTGTAGTAGTTGGAACTACTTTATTGTGGTGTGATGCAATCCTTTATTAATAATTTGGCTGAAAATATGATATTTACCATAAAATATTGAGAAAAAAAAACTAAAATTTTCACTGTACCAGAAACTTTTGTTACACTCTGTATTATCTTTCAAATAATAATAATAATAATAATAATAATAATAATAATAATAATAATAATAATTTACTTACTTATGGTTTTTAGAAAACCTGAAGGTTCATTGCCGCCATCACATAAGCCCACCATCGGTCCCTATCCTGTGCAAGATTAATCAAGTCTATCATCATATCCCACCTCTCTCAAATCCATTTTGATACTATCCTCCCATCTACGTTTCGGCCTCTCCAAAGGTTTTTTTTTCCCCTCCGGCCTCCCAGCTAACACTCTATATGCATTTCTGGATTCATCCATACGTGCTACATGCCCTGTCCATCTCAAACGTCTGGATTTAATATTCCTAATTATGTTAGGTGAAGAATACAATGCGTGCAGTTCTGCGTTGTATAACTTTCTCCATTCTCCTGTGACTTCATCCCTCTTAGTTCCAAATATTTTCCTAAGCACCTTATTCTCAAACACTCTTAACCTCTGTTCCTCTCTCAAAGTGACAGTCCAAGTTTCACAACCATACAGAGCAACCGGCAATATAATTATTTTATAAATTCTAACTTTAAGCTTTTTTGAGATCAGACTGGCTGACAAAAGCTTCTCAACCGAATATTTATTCTGCGTTTAATTTCCTCTTGAGTGTTACTTATATTTGTTAACTTTTCCGTCTCTTCGAAGGATAAATTTCCAATTTTTATATTTTCATTTCGTATTATATTCTGGTCGCGAGACATAATCACATACTTCGTCTTTTCGGAATTTACTTCCAAACATATCTCTTTACTTGCTTGAAGTAAAATTTCCGTGTTTTCCCTAATATTTTGTGGATTTTCTCCTAACATATTCACGTCATCCGCATAGACAAGCAGCTGTTGTAACCCGTTCAATTCCAACCCCTTTTAGTTATCCTGGACTTTCCTAATGGCTTATTTTAGAGCTGAGTTAAAAAGTAAAGGTGATAGTGCATCTCTTTGCTTTAGCCCGCAGTGGATTGGAAAAGCATCCGATAGAAACTGGCCTGTACGAACTTTGCTGTATGTTTCAATAATAATAATAATAATAATAATAATAATAATAATAATAATAATAATAATAATTTAATTCAATGGGACAGTAGGAAAAAAGTTACTGTACACAAGGAGACAGACATACAGACAGTTAGACATGCAGACGGTGTACACGTGTACCCGAAACCGCTTTCCGTGGTTTAGGAATATTTAAAATATTTATCTCCTGATTTAGATTTTTTGTAGCAACGCATTGGGGCTAATTTCTCTTTTATATTTTGTATAATGAGAAATTAAAATCATTGCTTCAGCCCTCAATTTATCTGTCCATCCAAGAGTAGCATCCAGACACGAGATGGGGGTGAGTGATTATCGCTAGGCGCCCGTCGGTTAACCCCCGGGTACCTAACATTATGCGTCTAGAAGATACTGGAAAGGCGCCTGAATATTCGATTCTTCAGCTATCGAAGTCGTTATTGTGTTTCAAAGTTTATTTTACATATCATAATTACTGATTAAAGACTGCTCTTAAAAGTAAATAAATAAAGACATATAGGCTACAGTATTTCCAGATTACAAATAGAAAAATATTATTTTTGTTAATTCTGTTTTTGTGCTGCTTAACCTTTCCTTTCATTACACGTCACTGCTAAAGTCTGTGTGATGAATCTTGTCTCACTGTGAAAAGAGAGGGAAAGAACATATGTCTTACCTCGTCTGTGTTGTTATTGCGATGGGGGGAATGAAGCGATGCCAGTGGCGGAAGGGACTAGTTGATATCTTCTGTAGCGCAAAATAAAGTAACAAAATATCTCTCTTCGTACTGTATAGTTCCGTCATTGAGCTTGTCTTTCAAGAAACTGAGTTCCGGCAGCCTGTACAATAACAAGATTTTGAAAGGAATCCTGAAAATTTACTACCCTCCTATAATCTTACGGTCTTACTAATAAAAACTCTATATATAGATGTTTAACTATCTTATACTTATACAATGAGTAGCTCGTTTATACGTCGTGTGTAAATTCCTTACTAATAATCACTACACAGCTACGTCATAGTTTCGTCATTACTTCATTACGAAAGGTAATATAATATCTGAGATTCTCTATTGCATCCGGTAGAGCGCTCTAGTGTGCCGTGTTAAGAATCGATAGTACAACTGGCTCTGATCGATTACCATACTATATTTTGGTCAAAGAGTACAAGCTACGGCAATAATATTCTACTTATTCTGTGCTCTTTGGTGTGCTCTTCTGTGGTTACAAGGCATCCATCTTCATAAAATGACAGTCGATACGAACAGCTGTTAGAATGGCGGTCATTTTTTCTCTATATACAACGCTTAAACAAGGGGTTTCATGTATATAACTACTGCAAAGCAATTCCCATTGTATAGTTACAGATTGTTTATACATCCATCGCTTATGCATGGTTTATTAGTAAAGTTTTCTGTCTCAACGCTGCATAAGTCTCGTATAAAAACTATACACGGTTTATTAGTAAGACCGTTAGAATGTAGGCTTTCACGGCCGGCGTTAATAGGATGCGTATTTTCCGGGCTAGAGGGCCGTGGTCTGTCGTTTCGCCCACTACGCCTCCTATAATCTCCACCCTCATTTGAAGGGACTTGGTTTTATTGCTACTGAGACAAGATGAACCTTACCAGGTATAGTACGGGACAGAGATACAGTTGATCGTACACTGGACATCACACACGCGTTCCTCACTTTCCATAGGATCCACATGAAGCAGAACCACCACTGAGACATCGCAGGACAGTCGCAAGAGAAAGGAGAAACACAGTCCCATGAACGGAAGAAAAATACTGCACTTTCTGAATTGTCCTCCACAGAAATAGAACCGTGAACCGTTTGGTTGAGGAGCACACTCTCTATTCGTATAACCACAACGGCACAAATTACTGTTAATTATAATTACATATTAATTTATTTGTTTGTTAATTAATTAATTATTTACTTGTTTTTGTTTCTTGTTAACATTAAGTACTAAGTGGGCCAGTTTTCAGAACTAATGGATTTTCAGAAGACAAAACACACTCTAATCTAAACATTATTCTTTTATTCTTTAATATTCTTTTACCCTTAAAGCTAAAGGACAAAGATTTTTGTTTAATTTTACTTGGTTATTTAACGACGCTGTAACAACTACAGAGTCAAACGTACAGCAGAGTTCGTATACGCCAGTTTCTATCTGATGCTTTTCCAATTCACTGTGGGCTAAAGCAAGGAGATGCACTATCACCTTTACTTTTTAACTTCGCTCTAGAATATGCCATTAGAAAAGTCCAAGATAACACAGAGGGTTTGGAATTGAACGGGTTACATCAGCTTTTTGTCTACGCGGATGACGTGAATATGTTAGGAGAAAATCCACAAACGATTAGGAGAAACACGGAAGTTTTACTTGAAGCAAGTAGAGCGATCGGTTTGGAAATAAATCCCGAAAAGACAAAGTATATGATTATGTCTCGTCACCAAAATATTGTACGAAATGGAAATATAAAAATTGAAGGTTTATCCTTCGAAGTGGTGGAAAAATTCAAATATCTTGGAGCAACAGTAACAAATATAGCCTAAATGACGCTCGGGAGGAAATTAAACACAGAATAAATATGGGAAATGCGTATTATTATTCGGTTGAGAAGCTTTTGTCGTCTAGTCTGCTGTCAAAAAATTTGAAAGTTAGAATTTATAAAACAGTTATATTACCGGTTGTTCACTATGGTTGTGAAACTTGGACTCTTCCTTTGAGAGAGGAACAGAGATTAAGGGTGTTTGAGAATAAGGTTCTTAGGAAAATATTTGGGCCTTAGAGGGATGAAGTTACAGGAGAATGGAGAAAGTTACACAACGCAGAACTGTACGCATTTTATTCTTCACCTGACATAACTAGGAACATTAAATCCAGACGTTTGAGATGGACAGGGCATGTAGCACGTATGGGCGAATCCAGAAATGCATATAAAGTGTTAGTTGGGAGACCGGAGGGAAAAAGATTTTTGGGAAGGCCGAGACGTAGATGGGAGGATAATATTAAAATGGATTTGAGGGAAGTGGGATATGATGGTAGGGACTGGTTTAATCTTGCTCAGAATAGGGACCGATGGCGGGCTTATGTGAGGGCGGCAATGAACCTCCGGTTTCCTTAAAAGTCATTTGTAAGTAAGTAAGTAAGTAAGTAAGTAACAACTACAAGGTTATTTAGTGTCGACGGGATTGGTGATAGCGAGATGATATTTGGCGAGATGAGGCCGAGGATTCGCCATAGATTATCTGACATTTGCCTTATGGTTGGGGAAAACATCGGAAAAAACCCAACCATATAATCGAACCCGCACTCGAACGCAACTTCAGATCGGCAGGCAATAGCCGACCGAGCTACGGCGGTGGGCTGACAGATATTTTATAAAGAATTTCAAATTAGTGTAATTCTCAAAATATTGAGAATAGGATTCATGTCTATATGACATATTTTACTCAAAATGTCTTCCTAAATAAGCTCCTTAAGTGACGATAACTCCTCTGGAATCACCCTGTATATACCTTCTATTTTCTGTCACGCTTATTCCTCTCCTGCTCCTTGTAATACTTTCCTTTTTCTTTCAATTCTCGTAATTGTCATTCTTCCAATCTTTCTTTTCCCATTTTTTCGTATCTTATGCTTCTTCCTCTTTTCTTCTATTACTCATTCATCATCTTCTCCACTAACATTCTCC
This sequence comes from Periplaneta americana, assembly GCA_025594305.2. NCBI lineage: Eukaryota > Metazoa > Arthropoda > Insecta > Blattodea > Blattidae > Periplaneta > Periplaneta americana. Next base: position 20,673,081 of record JAJSOF020000011.1, on the reverse strand, counting down.
TTTTTTCTCCTCGTCTTCCTCCATCTCTTCCTACTCTCCCTTATTATTATTATTCTTCTTCACTTCGTCTTACTTTTTTCACCTACTGATTTTTCTCCTTCTTCTGCTTTTTGTTATTACACCCTCTCTATTCTCCTTTCTTCGTTTTATTTTTTATTTTTTCGTTTTATTCTCTTCTGTCTGACACGCTAAAAGCCCCTGGCCTGATCCAAGTCCGTGTCCACTTCTTTCACTAGAAGCTTAGCCGGTAGGTAGAAGGGGTGAAGGGATAAAGAGGGCCAGTTCGTCGCCCCATAATTTTGGTTTGAATTCGTGTTACCTTCCCCTAGGTAAATGGCCTTCACCACATTTCTGGAGACTTACCTGCCCCATCATGCACGTAATCCTAATGACGGAATTCTTACCTGATATTTTTCATAGTTAAAAATTTCTGCGCTGTATCAGAGATACGTAGAATACGTCACCCAGATTTGGGAATGAAACCACAGTTACGTTGGTTTAAATGTTTAATTTTTGTATCGGCTTGCATATTTCTGAATCATATTTTAACTACCGACTTATAAAGGAAATTTATTACATTAATTCACAGAGGTAATAGATTAAGACAATGCGTACAAGTTTTATCTGTAGTAATGTAACGAGAGGTCTGAGATTTATGTGGGAAATCTTAGACCTCGAGTGACATTTATTAGGACTATTTCGTGAATAAAATAAAAATGTAAATAATATATCTCTAAAATTCTATCACAAAATGTTAATAATTGTATATTAACGAATACTTAATCTATTCAGACATTGTGAATTTGAAATACTCGTAGATGAATATCGATTATTGCAATAAAGAAATTCGATGTTATTATTCAGTAATGCCAATTGCGAAAAGCGAAATAAAGGTTTAACAATGTTAATTACATGTACTGCACTTTTCTCTTATTATTATAACATAAATACATTTTCATTATCTGCTGAAATCATAATTTAATTTAATCGTAACAGTGGGGACAGCTATATACCAATGCTTATGTATTCACAGTGAGACATGTTGCTACACAGTGAAGCCATCTCTGTATAGATAGGCCTAATTAAAACACGAATTTTATTACGCCATAAGGAAGGCAGTTTGATCAAAGACATTATTGCTATGCAAGGTCTTTGAGTTTGATATGCGACGATGTTACATAAATTTGAACATCTGACTTTCTATTAATTGTTTAATTTCATTCACAAAATACAAATTTTATAGGCTACAATTATAGGTTAAGTTACCTGTGGGAGCAGGACCAATGTCAGCTGTGCCTTATTTCGATCGTTACTTACAATCAGTGCTACACGAAAGCATTTTTTATAGCTCGACAAACGCATTCTCGCTGTAGTGTGTAACGGAACTAAAGCTGCATCTACACAGTTCAATATTCCAATCGTGTATGCGTGCAATCTGGGAAGAATATTGAAAGAATCAAGTTTAAAAGGTACGTTCAATTAAGATGCGTAAATATATTACTTAATATTAAATAACAATCTTGCTTTTATTGCTTTAAAGTTGAAAGAAAAGTTTAACCGTGTAGTTGCATCTTAATGAATTCATGATCATCAATTTACGGGGAAACAGTTGGCGACAACGACTAAACAAAAGAACGACCATGCGATAAATTGATAGCGATAAATCTTGCTGCAAAAATTATCGCAAAGTGAGACTGTGATTGGTTGGAATTCAAAATTTCATTACACTTCATTGGTCGAAAATGGAATGACGTCATATAAACGAAATAGTCAAAGAAGTTTTCTGATACGTTGAATGTTTTGAGAATACCACATGTAACGTGTTGTAACGCTGCAAAGAGTAGCAGTGCTCCTTAAGGTCATTGCTCCGCAGTGGGGTGAGTGTAACTGCAATCATCTACTCCGTAAAACTTGCGAGAGGAGAATGTAAACAAAAACGTCTCTTCAGATACGTTTCGATTAAATTACTGTAAATACATAACACTTAACACGTTACTTAACATTACTGTAAACTTAATTTATTTTCTAAATTATTTTTAATTTATTCAAAGATGGTAACTTAAATGAAGATTGAGTTACAGAATCTTTATATGTAATATACTATTTTGAGTTTACATCTAATGTAAAGGAATCTTTAATTGAAATATTTTCTTATTTATAAGAATGTACATAATTGACTATAAACGTTATTATCATTCAAATCACGATAAAGAAATGAATGTTACATAGCCTATAAAATATAAATTATAGCAAGAAAGTAGAGTTACGTGTTCATTTTGTTTATTTTGTTTAAGTAATAGTAGTAGTAATAATAATAATAACAATAATGACCAGTGTATGTATTTATTCACACTGCAAATAGGTATATACCCGGTGGCAGTGGTAACTAATTACACTCAATAATGACATTAATAATAAACATAATTAATAAAAAATACAATCAATGATAAATTAATACTACTACTACTACTACTACTACTAATAATAATAATAATAATAATACTTACTGACTTGCTTACTTACTTACTTACTGGCTTTTAAGGAACCCGGAGGTTCATTGCCGCCCTCACATAAGCCCGCCATTGATCCCTATCCTGAGCAAGATTAATCCATTCTCTATCATCATATCCCACCTCCCTCAAATCCATTTTAATATTATCTTCCCATCTACGTCTCGGCCTCCCTAAAGGTCTTTTTCCCTCCGGCCTCCCAACTAACACTCTATTGATTTGTGGATTCGCCCATACGTGCTACATGCCCTGCCCATCTCAAA
>JAJSOF020000011.1:20450308-20665308 GCA_025594305.2 Periplaneta americana | reverse complement strand
TACACATTGACATGCTATATGACTGCCTTGATTGTCACTTACTTAAAATACACGTATAGATTACAAAAAAATATTGATTTACACACACACACACACACACACACGCACGCACGCACGCACACACACATACACACACACACACACATATATATATATAAATGCAAGTCTTCACATATGAGATAATAAAATGACATGATATAAAAGTGATAAAAATAATAAAATATAAAACTAAGATAAAAATTATGAATGTGAAGAGTTGCAAAATTACAGTAATATAATAAATGTAATTACTGTAATTTTGCAACTCTTCACATTCATAATTTTTATCTTAGTTTTATATTTTATTATTTTTATCACTTTTAAATCATGTCATTTTATTATCTCATATGTGAAGACTTGCATTTATATATATATATATATATGTAAATCAATATTTTTTTGTAATCTATACGTGTATTTTAAGTAAGTGACAATCAAGGCAGTCATATAGAATGTCAATGTGTATCACAGCAATGTTGGTTTTTAATATGTCTCATTTTGCATGCCACTAAGTATGTTTTGTATTTGTAGATATTATGTAGAGAGCACTGATATTGCTGAAATGTACTTCGTATCTGATGATGTTGGCGTAGACCAACGAAAACGTTCATACGTCTTTTAAATATGTAATGCAAAGGTGTAGCACCTTAAACATATGCTGTGAAGTCAGTGACTGAAATAAATACTTTTAAAATATAGTATTCTGAAGCTAAAAATGTGTTGTAAATTCCATAGTTGCTTCGTACATTTTTTTTTCAATTTTTAACCACAAAATCACATTTTCTTACGCATTTATCACAATTGTTCGAAAAGACAAAGTATATGATTTTGTCTCGTGACCAGAATATTGTACGAAATGGAAATATAAAAATTGGAAATTTATCTTTTGAAGAGGTGGAGAAGTTCAAATATCTTGGAGCAACAGTAACAAATATAAATGATACTCGGGAGGAAATTAAACACAGAATAAATATGGGAAACGCCTGTTATTATTCGGTTGAGAAGCTTTTATCATCCAGTCTGCTGTCAAAAAATCTGAAAGTTAGAATTTATAAAATAGTTATATTACCGGTTGTTCTGTATGGTTGTGAAACTTTGACTCTCACTTTGAGAGAGGAACAGAGGTTAAGGGTGCTTGAGAATAAGGTGCTTAGGAAAATATTTGGGGCTAAGAGAGATGAAGTTACAGGAGAATAGAGAAAGTTACACAACACAGAACTGCACGCATTGTATTCTTCACCTGACATAATTAGGAGCATTAAATCCAGATGTTTGAGATGGACAGGGCATGTAGCACTTATGGGCGAATCCAGAAATGCATATAGAGTGTTATTTGGGAGGCCGGAGAGAAAAAGACTTTAGGGAGGCCGAGACGTAGATGGGAACATAATATTAAAATGGATTTGAGGGAGGTGGGATATGATGATAGAGAATGGATTAATCTTGCTCAGGATAGAGATCAATGGCGGGCTTATGTGAGGGCTGCATTGAACCTCAGGGTTCCTTGAAAGCCGGTAAGTAAGTAAGTAATTGTTACAAATCATGTCACTCTTGTAAATTATTTAAGACTGTACATTAGGATGCATAATTAAACTGTAAAGAATCAAGTTTCTAAAGTCGTATGATTTGTGATACGTGCGTAACAATGATGTCACTTTTGGTTAAAAATTGAAAAACAAAGTCTGTACAAAGCAATTATCAACATATTTTTAGCTTCAGAACACTAGCCAATTAAGAAATGACACTTCTTAAATAGTTCATTCTCTATTTGTAATATTTTTCCCCTTAAAAGTAACGAAAAAACGTATTTTACTAACAACTTCAAATTAGTGTAACTGAAAATTCTGGACAAATGTTTGTATGAAATTTTTTGCTCAGAATGTCTTCGGAAATAAGCTCCGTAAATGTCGGTAAATCCTCGTGAATTACCCTGTATAGAACTGCTTATCAGTGAATCTGTAAATCAGATATTCAGATTGTCAAAGTAGCTAGCCGATTATTCGGTATTCAGCCAGCCAATCAGACACGTAAATAATAAAATTAGCTAACTAGTCAGAACTTAGGCACGGTTTCTTCAACCTTTGTTAAAATGCACCTAACATAGCGTTAATTAACTGTAAGTTAAAACTATGAATTGCTGTTAAAAATATTGCGTTTCTTCAACTTTACATTTCACATTTTAACATTCTGTTTGTTAACTCTCTGTTAGGACCAGAGATTCTAGAGTTTAACCATAACCTATAACCAAGTATAGGCTCACTTCTGTTTTCTGAACTCTGAAAATTACGATTCTCGCTTGTTTCTGTTGTTTGATTCAGAGAGGATAGAAGTCTTTCTATTCTCTCAGGTTTGATTTCTGCTTCTTTCCTCGTCTGTATCACAATAGCGTGGAGCGGCGTATTGGTATTGCTGTTATGAAATGGAAAACAAAGGAACAAAAAGAAATCGTGGAACTAATTTCTCTTCGTTCGAAAGAAGCCTTCTGCTGGAAATAATTTCGCAGTATAAATCAATTATTGAGAATAAACAAACAAACAGATCTAAGTTGAAACCGAAAAGTGAAGCTTGGCCGAAAATAGCCTATACCTTTGTATGAACTTCTGGTCTGTCAAATCACAGAAATCAACCCCTCTGTATTCATGGATATCATTTTCTAAATAATCCAGATATATAAGTTCAGCATCTAACGCACCAGCCATATTGAATACTTCTATGCTAACAGAGAGTTAAATGATTTAACTGCATGAAATTGGGCAGTTAAATTAACATAGGTTTTAACAGCCTGTTAGTACTAACAGTAGTTGAAGTAAGTTGAAGAAATGCTTCAACTGTTAAGTTTACAGTTAAAGTGGAATAACACTTACATACTTACAAATGGCTTTTAAGGAACCCGAAGGTTCGTTGCCGCCCTCACATAAGCCCGCCAGCGGTCCCTATCCTGTGCAAGATTAATCCAGTCTCTATCATCATACCCCACCTCCCTCAAATCCACTTTAATATTATCCTCCCATCTGCGTCTCGGCCTCCCTAAAGGTCTTTTTCCCTCCGGTCTCCCAACTAACACTCTATATGCATTTCTGGATTCGCCCATACGTGCTACATGACCTGCCCATCTCAAACGTCTGGATTTAATGTTCCTAATTATGTCAGGTTAAGAATACAATGCGTGAAGTTGTGTTGTGTAACTTTCTCCATTCTCCTGTAACTTCATCCCGCTTAGCACCAAATATTTTCCTAAGCACCTTATTCTCAAACACCCTTAACCTATGTTCCTCTCTCAAAGTGAGAGTCCAAGATTCACAAGCATAAAGAACAACCGGTAATATAACTGTTTTATAAATTCTAACTTTCAGATTTTTGGACAGCAGACTGGATGATAAGAGCTTCTCAACCGAATAATAACACGTATTTCCCATATTTATTCTGCGTTTAATTTCCTCCCGAGTGTTATTTATATTTGTTACTGTTGCTCCAAGATATTTGAATTTTTCCACCTCTTCGAAGGATAAATCTCCAATTTTTATATTTCCATTTCGTAGTGGAATAACACACTGTTATAATTTAACAAAGGTTGAAGAAACCGGGCATTAGACAGTGAGTAAGAAAAGCAGGTACATACAGTACTTTACGCATATGGTAAGAGAGCTACCCGACAACTCTCACAGATTTTTATCAAGTTCTAATCACCAGTGTGTATGTTTTGAAAAGGAATTCTTGTCTTAGCAATGAATAGTAACGTGTACAGCGAGTATTGTTTATTTTTAATACATTTATTGCTTTAAATCGGGAATTAAATTAATTTTATCTGTTTTCACACATCGTTTGAATAGCTAATGACTCTGAGAGCACATGTGCCTGGTAATTGGTATCGAAGGTCATAATTGGGCGTGTCCACTGGTTGGGGAACGCTGCACCAGTTGCTTGAACTCCTCGAGGTACTGAACATGGTCCGCTAACTCGTTTGCCCTGCGCACTTAATCTCCCGACTCCATTTAGCAGGAATTCCATCTACTAAACATTACTTCTACAACAATATAAAACCAATTAACAGTGAGTCGGAACAGATCTTTTGTGGTTTTTAAAACCACTTTGAGTAGACCATTAAGGTTGTCAACTTACACAGCTACCATAATACTTTGGAAAGGGCATTTATATATAATTTGTTGGGATGAAAAGGCGATTCTGAAACTTCATATCCTGCCTTCCTCTATTTTAAGTGAAATAGAGTAATTTCAAGAGATGTGAAGACTGATAAATTGGGCTGTTTGCCCGCATAATTGGATCTCCTGATCGTGTTGCATGAGGAGAAGGTATTCTTGGAAGCTGCGTAGAACTACTCTCTTCAGTGCCTGACACGAAATTAATAACTTCTATGTGTGTTACGTTTATTCTACTATTTTTAAAACACTCTATCTAATTTTTTTCAGAGTCAGGAATTCAATCACAGTCCTTTGTTTTATACGAATGTCTGAAAAATCCATAATTTTAAACAGCTACTTTTTTGGTTTACATTTGAAATATCGCATTGTTTCTCCGTATGGTGAAACTAGAGACATCTTATGGCCACTAAATGAAATTATGTGTCGCCTGGTTTGAAAAGGAAAACAAAAATAAGCAGGAGACATTACTTTCGTTCCAACCCACGTATTATACAGGGTGATTCACGAGGAGTTACCATCACTTATGGAGCTTATTTCTGGAGATATTCTGAGCAAAAATTGTCATATAAACATGAGTCCTATTCTAAATACTGTACTGTCGGAGTTACATTAATTTGAAGCTGTTAAAAAATACCCTTTTTCTTTAGTTTTAAGGATAAAAGAATGTTATAAATATACAGGGTGAAAAAAAAGTCTGGAACCATATAAATATCCTCCATATGCTTGATTTTCGATTACTATGTGTTACCAGTATTTGTGAGTTCAAATGCTCTACCAGTGACACATTCGATTCTAGCCCTCAGCTATCTCAAAAGCCGCCATTTTGGATGCAACTTTGAAATTTTAAATGGAAAGGGGGTCATGTAGGTACTCAAAATCATGTGAAATTTTCTGGGGAAAAAAACAATGGTGCAATCTGCTTTGAGATATGTCTAATCGTTTTCAAGTTATTTAAAGATAGCTGTCATAATGACACAAACATTAGTTACTGCATCTACAGATATTTTGTAACATGGTACAGTACTAAGGAGGCTTTGGAAAAGGTATTTTTATGCAATTCTGGTAATGAACTTTTCCTGCTTTACTGTTGTAATTTTGCAGCAAAAAAATTGGAGAAAAAAAAATCTGTACGAAGCAACTATTGAAATAACAACACATTTTTAGCTTGAGATTACTAGCCAATTAAAGAAATTATACTTGTGAATAGTTCATTCTCTAATTTTAATATTATTTTACCCTTAAAACTAAAGAGAAAAGGTAGTTTTAAACAACTTCGTACTGGTATAACAATGAAAATATTGAGAATAGGACCCATATTTATACGAGAATTTTTGCTCAATGTTTTCAGGAATGTGGTCTGTAAGTGGTAACTCCTTGTAAATCACTCTGTATTATTATGTATGATCACAATATTACCTAAATTGGTAAATGTAATTTGTTTGGTTAGCGTGTCTGAAAAGTATTTCAAAATCCTGCAATCTAAGAGTTACAAAATGGTTAACTATCGTGATATATTTAACATGTGTTAAAGGAAATATTGCCAGAAGTGAAGTTAACGTAACTGCTAGCTACCAAATCGCTAAATTTAAGCAGGTGATCAAGTAATGGGAGAAAGTGAAGCTCATTTGGACTAATTTTCTTCAAAGCGAGGAATTCAATCACAGCCTTATTTTATACGGATATCAGAAAAATCCATTACTTTAAATCCATTTTATTGTTTCGCTTTCATGTAACATATCGTATGTCACACCGTATGGTAAAACTAGAGACATAATATTATGGTCACTAAACGAAATTCGCAGCATTATGAATAGCCAGGTTTGAAAGAGAAAAAAAGGGGGAGACACCACATTCGTACCAGCGCACGCACTAATTCAATTCTTGAAGCATAATGTAAAGAAGTTATCATGGCTTAGGTTACATGAGAGGAGAAATCTGCACTCTCTTTCTCTCTTATATCGAATTATGCACACTTCATTCACATCTTACTTATTCGCCCGTTTTCATACTCTCTCTCTCTCGCTATCATACGCGTAATATTAATACTCGACCACAACGCGATAACACGCTAGAAATTCCACTCCACACATCATTTCTGTATTCCTCATCCTTCACTGTTGCTACTTCTCGTCACTGGAACTCTCTGCCGCCTGAAGTCAAGGGCTGCCGAACATTGAAATCTTTCAAATCCAAGTTACAAAATTATCTTATGACGAGTTTCCAAACAACCTTACTGTTATGACAAACGTTATAGACCTGTTGCATGTTTCCACGTATTCACAACTATTTCACTACTATTTATATTCTAGTGATATTTACTCCCTCTGTTCCAAAATATCGTATAGAAAGATATCATTTATTCCGTTCCATTTGTTAAAGTTTCCAGTAATATAATGTAAATTTAATACATCTTCTAGATACTTAATTGTTTGATCAATTAACAAAAGAAAAGCGTAAAAATGAGGTACATTTGATTCTGTGTAATGTCAAATTAATAAAAGAAAAAAAAAGAACAAACATTGCTTTCAAGAAAGGCAAATTAACATAAAAACTGCAATCAATTACAACCCGTTTTTGTACGACTGTTGAGCCTTAGATGTTCTATTCAAAATTGACTGGGTTGGTGTTACGTTTTCTGCAACAGGAACACCACAGCAGGTGGCCATTTGATTTCTGTTCATAATGAACTATTTGAATATTATAGTTTGATGCACTACAGAAGATTAGAAACATTCACAACTGCACTGTCTGATACTGAACAGAATACCACACCGCGAAACATTTTGTCCGCGCATGCGCAATAATCAAATTTGTTTGGTTTGTTACTATACTATATTTGGAACGGAGGGAGTATGTTACTCTATTTGTTTTTGTTTCATCATATTTCCCGATAATGATATGTCTATCGTGTGATAACTTTAATACTTATAATCATAATTTTCCTTGCTGTGTGTAGCTAAAAATATTGTGCTCATTGTATGCTTTGAACCTTACTATTTTGTTATTATTATTTATAATTACTATTATTATTATTTTATTATTACTTACTGGCTTTTAAGGAACCCGAAGCTTCATTGCCGCCCTCACATAAGCCCGCCATTGGTCCCTGTCCTGAGCAAGATTAATCCAGTCTTATTTTGAGGTTTCGTAACAAGCTGTTTTTTTACGGTGATGGGTTGTTAACCCTTCCTCGAACTCCCAAGCTGGAGGACCACCTTTCATCGGCTGTCCGCGACTGCTTATTCAATATATTCACAGCTACCCTCCATATCTGGAGGCCGTCTCCTCGATCCGCAACCTGAGGACGCGCCATGCCGTGGTGATAGGTACCCACAATACATGGATTTTATTATTATTATTATTATTATTATTATTATTATTATTATTATTATTATTATTATCTCATATTTTTATACTTTGTATGTCTCATTTATTTTGACTTACTGTTCATATTTTATTACTCCTTTTCCTGTCCTCCTGTATTTTATATACTGTGTCTCATTTCTACTGACTTGTTGTTTACATTGTATTATGGTTATCTACTTCAGATTTGTGTGTGTCTGTGTCTGTGCTGTATTTTGTAAATTCGTAGTGTTTTTGTATCGCAGTTTTACTCCTCGTGTCAGAGAAGGCCATTTGGCTTTAACTCTGCCAGGTTAACTAATCGTCATCTTTATTATTATTATTATTATTATTATTATTATTATTATTATTATTATTATTATTATTATTATTGTTAAATAAATTATTGTGTATTTATAAAAAGTACTAGTGGCTTGTGCAGCAAATGCTGCTGCAAACTAAGTTCGTTAGACGTTCAAATAAACATTTTTCAGATTTATTTTCAATGAAGAATACTTGTCTTTTTGATAGTTATTTGCTTCCATAATAATGAAACATACTCCCTCTCAATGGATTTTTTTAGGCCAAATACTTTTTCTTGAACCTATCCAACTTCAGTTTTTGAGTTTCAATGCGAAAACGCAAGTATCAATGTCAGGACGATAGCAGTAGCTATTTCAGGTCATTGTGGATTGTAGGCAAAAGTTAAAAAAAATGTCAGGTTTGCTAAGCTTTCGAACAATAGCATTTTCGTATAACTGCTGCATGTAGAACTTGAAATGTAGAGCGTAAAATCATTTTATCCTAATAAGAGATCTTGCTGAAATGATCTGGAGACTACAAAATTTTCTAGGCCTCTTATTTTATCAGTAAGTAATACCTTTTTATTTTTCCTTAAGAACTGTAATTTTTGCGCTCTCTCGAGCCAATACTGAAGACAATGACACATATCAATATCTACACTACACCGCCATTAAGTATATGAAAAAGACCCAACCCACTGGTTTAATAAGTATGAAACTATTTGATTTTTAATAACAATATTATTATCTTACTTAAGTTTTGTAGTTATATATAGCAGCCACTCAGTAAATTATAGAAATGAAGATCTAAATTAAGATATTCTCTACATTTACTTACATAACCTCAAAACGTTTCACTTTCATGTCAGCAATATAGCATGAATATTATGTACAATTAATGAAGAATAGACGCATCATGATATTAACTATAATAATATTTAATTTCTAATTGTAATAATGTCATCAAACCACCTCAAGTTTCGTAGATTTGAATATCCAATACACAGCTGTACTCAGAAAATTATACACTGCAGAATCAGTTTTTAATAACAAATTGAATTGAGCTCTAAATATGTCGGCAATCCTGCAGGTCATGGCCTTCGTGTAATAGCCTATTGTTTCTTGTAGTGTGTGTTTTGTTCTGAAATTCAATCAAGTCGGCCGTGATTCAATAAAATTAGTTCTCAAAATTGACAACAGGTGGATTTTGGAAAATAGGAAAATTATGTAGGAAAATTGACATTTCACTGAAAACTACTACTTTTCCGAAAAGCTTTGGATGCCAGGCATGAAAATGAGGGGTCACTCATTAAAATCCGTTCAGCCGATTTCCCGTAATTTCCATTACCAGTTCAAAATATATATATATATATATATATATATATATATATATATATATATATATATATATATATATATATATATATAGATAAGATATCAGCAGCAAATTCAAATTTTTTAAGTCTACAATTCATTCTTTTGATTAAAGGCTATAGATTCAAAATGAAAAGGGAAACAATGAACCTCCAGTAAAATGGACCCAGGTAGAATTGTGATGAGCGGATAGCGGATTTTCGCTTCCTATACAGTGACAAGACGGCACGTCCCTTGGCCTACGGAGGAAGCGTAGCAATGAGTTCAGTGACTCTTCAACTGACGTACACCTAACGTTCAGTCATTCATTCATTCATTCATTCATTCATTCATTCATTCATTCATTCATTCAGTGTTCTGCTCAAAGGCAAGTCTTTCACTGCAAACCCAGTATTCTTCAATCTGTCCTATTTTCTGCCTTCTTCTTTGTCTCCTCATATGATCCATATATCTTAATGTCGTCTATCATCTGATAACTTCTTCTGCCCCGAACCCTTCTTCCGATCACCATTCCTTCCAGTGCATCCTTCAGTAGGCAGTTTCTTCTCAGCCAGTGACCTAACCAATTCCTTTTCCCCTTCCTGATCAGTTTCAGCATTATACTTTCTTCACCCACTCTTTCCAACACAGCTTCATTTCTTATTCTGTCTGTCCAATTCAGACGCTCCATTCTTCTTCTTATCCACATTTCAAATGCTTCTATTCTCTTCTTTTCACTTCGGCGTAATGTGCATATTTCTGCTCCATACACTCCATACAAAGCACTTCACTAGTATCTTCCTTCGTTCTTTTTCCAGAGGTCCGCAGAAGATGATCCGTTTTCTATTAAAATCCTCCTTTTGACTTCCTGGCATCAGCTCATTTTACTGCTTATATTTGAAGCAGTCCACTTGGTGTACTGCCTCATTTAGAATTCGCAAGTTTATCTTCTTCATTTTTCTTCCTGTGACCATGGTCTTCGTCTTATTTGCATTTATCTTCATCCTATACTACTCACAGCTGTCATTTAGCTCCAGTAGCATATCCCTTAGTATCATTTCCTTTTCCGCTAACAACGTCAAATCATCAGCAAATCTTATGCACTTTCTTCTTCTTTTCTCCTACTATCACTCCTCCCATGTTCTGAAAACAGTTCTTCACTAATTCCTCCAAGTAGATGTTGAACAGGGAGATGATAAAGGGTATCTCCACACCTGTGGTGTAACGGTCACCGCGCCTGGCCATGAAACCAGGTGGCCCGGGTTCGAATCCCGTTCGGTGCAAGTTACCTGGTTGAAGTTTTTTTCGGGGTTTACCCTCAACCAAATACGAGCAAATGCTGGGTAACTTTCGGTGCTGGACTCACTTCACCGGCATTATCACCTTCATTTCACTTTGAGCAAAACACTAAATGAATTATTTAGTTAATTAATTAACTTAAAAGCCTCACATTTTATTATATTGCGGTGACTCAAACATCTTAAAAACCTGCAAACAATACTCTTCAACATGTTTTTTCCTTATTAGAATCTGACTACTACTTTTTGAATTATTATTAAGTACTAGCTGAAAGCACCCGGCGTTTGCCCGGGTTGTCCTTTTCGCTTCTTTTATTTAATTAAACTGGTTGTTTAGACTTCTCGGAAATATTAGAAACTCAACTATAGACAATCAAAACGAATTGTCTTCAATAAGCTTTCCTCGTCCATAAAGATGAATCTTTACATAGCGTCACTTACATGAATTAATGAACTTCTTAGCCAAATGCCTCAAAAGGATTAACTCATCTTAAAACAATTACAGATCAGGCAACGAAAGGAAACATTTCATCACTTGCCTTACTTTCAAATGTGTTTTAATTTGTATGTATATGTGCTGTATACATATATGTGTTTATTTATTTATTCTGACGTAATTAAGGCCATCAGGCCTTCTCTTCCACATCACCAGAAATACAAATAAAATAATAAAGAAACCAAACTATAAATGCCAGTCGCGCTGAAATTGCAATTACTTAAAATCGAAAGGGATGTTAGTGGGTATCATAGGAATGCGTGAGATAAAAACATCTTCTCGTTTCGTTTTTCCAGTTAATATTGTCACTTCTATTAGCCCTACTACGTTTCGAATGAGTTTTTTCACACCAATTCTTGTTCCATTGCATGATTTTGGTGGGTCAGTATTTCGCAATAGTACTATTGGTGATTCAATATCAAGTATTAAAACAATTATATGGTAGCAATCCTTGTAGTCTCAAAGAATTCAAGAATTCATTTGAATAAAACACAGCTTGCTCACTATCTACAACTGCATCGAGGAATTCATAGCTAATATGGTCCTGGACTGCATAAAGATATTTATTGCATGAATTGCCTAGATTTTAGCCTTCATGCTGTATCAATAATGCTATTTAATTTCGCGTTATAATTTCCATGGCCTCGTGAAAGTCGATGTTGAATACAACAGACAATAATAAAAAACAATTGACTATAGAAGATTGCAATTTAGTATTAAACATGAATGTTTGATCGTACTTATTTTTATTTTTTTATTGTTTAATTAATTTAACGCCCATTTACACAATTTTAATGTAGTCTATGTTTTTCTCCTGGTTATGAAGGTTAAATTTGCAAACTTTGGAACATATCAGTCAAAGCGTGTAGATTTGTATAGAGAACATATATACATACCCACATTCACTTTTATACTGTACTAGCTGAAAGTACCCGGCGTTGCCTGGATTTTCCTTTCTGCTTCTGTTTTTAATTAAACTGGTTATTAAATTTTCGGAAATCTCGGAAACCTAACTATACACAACCAAAACGAATTGTCTTTACTAAGCTTTCCTCGCCCATAAAGATGAATCTTTACTTAACGTCACTTACGTGAATTAATGAACTCCTCAGGCAAATGCCTGCCAGGATTAACTCAATTTAAAACAGCTGTAAATCAGGCACCGAAAAGAAAACATTTCATCATGTGCCTGACGTTAAACTGTTGTTTTAAATTTATTTATTTATTTATTTATTTATTTGTTTTTATCTATTTATTTATTTGTTTTTATTTATCTATTTATTTTATTTATTTATTCTGGTGTAGTTAAGGCCATTAGGCCTTATCTTCCGCACCGCCAGAAATACAAATAAAGTAATAGAAAATCAAACTATAAACAAAGTAAAACCCAACGAAAATATAATTCCTTCTCCTCTTTCTAATCAGTTTCAGCATTGAATCAATATATACATATATAATTTAATTTATATTGGAAGATTTTTTTTACCCCTTGAACGCTGTACACCCACTTATATCATATCCAGTTTTTTTTAATATGACTTGAAACTATATCTTATAAATTCAGAACATATTATATTCTAATTTTACACACAAAATACAGATACAATATAAACTCGCAATAAGTCATTTTTTAACGTAAAGACTAATATTCTGAGAAACGCATAGGCCTACCGGTGTTTTAGAAATTAAGAGATTTTTATTTCCACAACGCTTAACATGCTAAATTTGCAACGTGAACAACAATATTTTGAAAATTAATACAATGTTATTTTCAGTGGGCTTATGTACATTCACATACTACATTAGCAACATGACAAAAGTATCATTGAATTGCTTATTGATATGTGTAAAATCTTTTTTTTTTCACTTCTTTGTATAAAATATAGTTGAGGATGTGAAAAACACGCAGTTTTTAAGTTCATGTCTGCAACTTTGAGCAACTGTCCATGAGCTTCATTTTAATATGGCCATTACAAATGCTTGTGGCATTGAAATTGCAGTTGAATGAGTATCCTAGCAATGTGTGGAATAAAAACATCTCCTTTTATTTTTGCAGTTAATATTGCCTTTCGTATGAGTTTTTCACACCAATTCTTATTCGTGCATAATTTTGGTGGGTCAATATTTCACAATAGTACTATTGGTTATTCAATATTAAATAAATTATGTGGTAGCAATCCTTGTAGTTTCAAAGAATTCTAGAATTCAGTTGTATAAAACAATTTGCTCACTATCTACAAAACTGCATCGAGGAATTCATAATACGGTCCTGGACTGTGTAAAGATACTTATTGTATGAATTATCTAGTTTTAGCCTTCATGATCTGTAACAACAATGTAATTTAATTTCGTGTTAAAATTTCCAAGGCCTCGTGAAAGTCGATGTTGAATATAACAGATAATAATAGAAAACAACTGACTGTAGAAGATTTTGCTTTTTACTATTATACATGAAGATTTGATCTATTTATTTTTATTTTTTATAATTTTAATGAATTTAACTTCCATTTGCACAATTTTAATGTAGCCTATGTTCTTCTCCTGGTTATGAAGATTAAATGTGCAAACTTTGGCACATATTGGTCAAAGAGTGTAGATTTGTATATAGAACATACATACATACATACATACATACATACATACATACATACATACATACATACATACATACATACATACATACATACATACATACATACATACATACATACATACCCACATTCAATTTTATATATTAAGATATTAGATAAAAGATGTGAAAATATTCTGCTTCAATTAAAGTTTACGTAAGTAACGCCTTCTTTCCTTATTGGCTGACAATTGGGAAGGAGGAAGTGAATAGTACCTATATTGTGTCACTCTTTTAGATTACGCAGAACAACGGAGTTGACTGAGTAGTTCCCCTTTTATAGTTCTGTATAATTCCCCTGTCTACTTATAAGTCCAGAGTTCTAGCGCTGTATTACAGTGACAGTTTTATTCCAGAAATATTCTACGTTTATAAATTGAAGTATATCTTTTCAATTTTGTGTGAAATTCATTTACATTTTTTTCATTTTTATTGAAATGGATTTTATTTCAATGCAGTCAAACTTCTTTTCGGAGAGCCTAGGTATAAATCCAATGGCTGGAGTGACCTACCAAGGTATCCATATCGCGGCACACCCTTCGCCAGAAATATTTCCACATGCCGTCTCACAGTGACTAGGCCCGCGATCGTTATGATTCCCAAGAGGCGCGCGGACGTCTCGTTCATCAGTAATCAATTCACTCGCCTCAAGGCCACGCGGTGTCCAGGACATCGTGCTGCTCGCATGTAAATGGGCGAGTGGGGGAGTTCAACGCCTCTGGCCTTACCGAAACAGCAGATATTTAAACGCGGGCCATCATACGCCAGTTCTCACACACCTTCGGCAGGGAGGGAGATGCGACGTGGATAGGTACTTGTTTATTTAACAACCACTTCACACGTCCCGGGCAGATCCTTCCAGATCTGTGGCGAATGAAACGGTTGAGGGGCGGGTTTTCTCAGAAAAATCCTCTTTTACTGCCTGGGAATAGGCCTAGGTATGAAAATATTCAAGGAATGTACGGTAGGGGATACAAAATATACTAATTGTACATTATGCAACGAGCCTATAATGAAGGTAATTAAGAAGTGAGTATGGTTATTTATGAAACGAGCGCAAGCGAGTTTCATAATTTTCATACGAACTTCTTAATTACCATTATAGGCAAGTTTCATACGACTTTTTATGCTCGACCATATTTCTAACTTGAGATTATTAATTTTTAGCAATGTCCCGTATATAGTGAGATGTGCGCAGACGCGAAAGTATTGATTTTTTCCGAGGAACAGATGTCCACATTGACCTTGCTAGGCCATAAGAACCTACAGAGATAACATTGAAATTAAATTAGACATTGAAAAACGAGATGACAAATTGAATTTATTTGAATATTATTTACAATTAACGCTAATTATTATAGTAACAGAACATAACCTTCTGCGACAGTATTGGATTTCCAGCCTCCGTGACTTTTCGCTAATTGTCTTTCGATTACATATCCGAGAATAATCGATACTTGTGGTTTTATAACGGTAGAAAACTGACCTGTCATTGGCTGAACAGTTGTAACCTGAATCGTCATTGGCTGAAAGACCTGACCTTTAATGAGTAGGTGTACTTTAATGACATGCATTAAAGATCTGCTACCAGGTGTATAATTACTACATTTCGGCATGGTCGAGCATAAACATCTTTAACAGCTAGGCTGAAAAGTCCTCAGATTGCGGATAGAGGAGACTGCCTCCAAATATGGAGGGTAACTGCGAATATATTGAATAAGTAGTCGTGGACAGCCGATAAGGAATGGTCCTCCAGCTTTGGGGTTCGGGGAAAAGCTAACAACCAATCACCGTAAAAAAAAAAGAACAGCTTGTTACGAAACCCCTACCTAAGACTTGGATTGGAACTGATTCTATTGAAAAAGTACAAGTCTCCAGGTGTCTATAAAATTCCAGCAGAATTAATGCAAGTGAGTGGAAACGCATTATCTAGCGAAATTCATAAGCTTGTACTTGCTATTTGGGAAAAGGAACTTATAACAGAACAATGGAAGTAGTCCATAATTATATCTTTCTTTAAGAAGGGAAAACTTACGAGAATGTATTGTTATCTTTTCGAGACTAATTTTTATCTGAATTGTTGCGAATCAAGTAAAACTTATGAGAAAGTAGTCATCTTTCAGACGCTAATTTTTAACTCAATTGTAGCGAATCAAGTAAAACTTATGAGAAAGTAGTCATCTTTCAGACGCTAATTTTTAACTCAATTATAGCGAATCAAGTGAAACTTATGAGAAAGTAGTCATCTTTCAGACGCTAATTTTTAACTCAATTGTAGCGAATCAAGTGAAACTTATGAGAAAGTAGTCATCTTTCAGACGCTAATTTTTAACTCAATTATAGCGAATCAAGTGAAACTTATGAGAAAGTAGTCATCTTTCAGACGCTAATTTTTAACTCAATTGTAGCGAATCAAGTGAAACTTATGAGAAAGTAGTCATCTTTCAGACGCTAATTTTTAACTCAATTGTAGCGAATCAAGTAAAACTTATGAGAAAGTAGCCATCTTTCAGACGCTAATTTTTAGCTCAATTGTAGCGAATCAAGTGAAACTTATGAGAAAGTAGTAATCTTTCAGACGCTAATTTTTAACTCAATTGTAGCGAATCAAGTGAAACTTATGAGAAAGTAGTAATCTTTCAGACGCTAATTTTTAACTCAATTGTAGCGAATCAAGTGAAACTTATGAGAAAGTAGTCATCTTTCAGACGCTAATTTTTAACTCAATTATAGCGAATCAAGTGAAACTTATGAGAAAGTAGTCATCTTTCAGACGCTAATTTTTAACTCAATTGTAGCGAATCAAGTGAAACTTATGAGAAAGTAGTCATCTTTCAGACGCTAATTTTTAACTCAATTATAGCGAATCAAGTGAAACTTATGAGAAAGTAGTCATCTTTCAGACGCTAATTTTTAACTCAATTGTAGCGAATCAAGTGAAACTTATGAGAAAGTAGTCATCTTTCAGACGCTAATTTTTAACTCAATTGTAGCGAATCAAGTAAAACTTATGAGAAAGTAGCCATCTTTCAGACGCTAATTTTTAGCTCAATTGTAGCGAATCAAGTGAAACTTATGAGAAAGTAGTAATCTTTCAGACGCTAATTTTTAACTCAATTGTAGCGAATCAAGTGAAACTTATGAGAAAATAGTAATCTTTCAGACGCTAATTTTTAACTCAATTGTAGCGAATCAAGTGAAACTTATGAGAAAGTAGTCATCTTTCAGGCGCTAATTTTTAACTGAATTGTAGCGAATCAAGTAAACTTACGAAAGAGTGATGTCATCTTTTTGTACGCTGATTTTAACAGAATTATTGCGAATCAGTTAAAAATTTTGAGAAAATATTCTCATATTTTTTACGCTAATTTTTAACTGAATTGTAGCGAATCAAGTAAAACTTATGAGAAAGTATTGTCATCTTTTTTACGCTGATTTCAACTGAATTATAGCGAATCAAGTAGGCCTAAAACTTTTGAGAAAGTATTCTCATACTTTTGACGCTAATGTTTAACTGAATTGTAGCGAATCAAGTAAAATTTATGAAAAAGTATTGTCATATTTTTGACGCTAATTTTAACTGAATTGTAGCGAATGAAGTACAGCTTATGAGAAATTATTGTAATATTTTTTACTCTTATTTTTAACTTAAATGTAGCGAATAAAGTAAAACTTATGAAGAAGTATTGTCATATTTTTTACGCTGATTTTAACTGAATTATAGCGAATCAGTTAAAACTTTTGAGAAAATATTCTCATATTTTTTACGCTAATTTTAAACTGAATTGTAGCGAATCAAGTAAAACTTGTGAGGAAGTATTGACATATTTTTTACTCTTATTTTTAACTTAATTGTAGCGAATAAAGTAAAACTTATGAGGAAGTATTGTCATATTTTTAACAGTAATTTTTGACTGAATTGTAGCCAATCAACTAAAACTTATGGGAAAGTGATATAATCTTTTTTACGCTGAGTTTAACTGAATTGTAGCAAATAAAGTAAAACTTATGAGGAATTATTGCCATCTTTTTGGCACTAATTTTTTTGACAGCGTTTCTCGGATGATCTTTCAACTTTATATAAAAAGAAGTTGGCCCAGAATTTCCGACAGCCCATCTCTCGCTCCCTCTCTTTCTATTGCGTATGTTATGAATGGATATGTCGGTCCGTCCGTCTCTCCGTCGTGTCTACAAGTGGTCAGAGCGTTCCTTGTAAGGCTTCAAAACGAGTAACAAATGAATAGGTATCAAGTCAGCCAGACAAGAAGTGTTGCGTCCATCTCCTGCAGGGTTGTCAAACGATTCCCGACGGTACGTCCGGCTGGGTGTTACGTCTTCATCCTCAAGGAGGCTGTGGCCGTCACACAGAGACGCGCGCTCTCTGCAACTCCGTGAAATATGTGCCACACTAGCACCATCCTCACGCATACAGAAACTGACTAATGTTGTTCCTATTCATTCATTCATTCATTCATTCGTAGTGCTCTGCCTAAGGGCAGGTCTTTCACTGCAAACCCAGCATTCTCCAGTCTTTCCTATTTTTTGCTTTCCTCTTTGTCTCCGCATATGATCCATATATCTTAATGTCGTCCATCATCTGATATCTTCTTCTGCCCCGAACTCTTTCTCCCTTTCACCATTCCTTCCAGTGCATCCTTCAGTACACAGTTTCTTATCAGCCAGTGACCCAGCCAATTCCTTTTCCTCTTTCTGATCAGCAGGCTTCGAGACTTTGGACCCGATACAATAAGTTTACTGTGCATGCATTATAGGTTATTTACTCGCTGCAGGTAGACAGAGATGTGTTGAGGTAACAACGTTGCTATTTAGAGTGGAGTACGGTAGTATGGGGAAACACACATATGTACATTCTGAAAGTAAATATACATTACACAATGATATTGTCAAAAGAATGTGAAAAAGCATTTATTCGCCTGTCTTTTATAAGCATTTGTGTTTATGGTGGAAATAAACATGTAGCAATTTTATATTTTTTATTTATCCTATTGGTCGTCTTTAGGAAGTGCAGTTACAGTACCGAATTGCAGTGTACAGTACCTACTACAAGATACATTCTCAGTGTCTCAAACGTAAATCTTTTCGGATATCTGCCAAAGTTGGTAGTGTAGAAAACTGATAGGAGCAACACGAAAAAACCTAACATCATTGCAGTCTCTAAGAGACAGTCTTTCATTTTCGAGTGACTCTATGTCCACTAATTTGCTGTTTATGTTACACAATGTCCCATATCCGTTAGTTTTACATAAAATTGATTTCCACTTCTGTTTTACACGTTCAGTACTGGAGTATTTGATGTTTCATTAATTCTCTGCATCATTTTCTAAATTAATTTGAGGGCTTCCGGCATCTCTTGCTCTGACTTTTCTAACCGTGTAATAGTTTCAGATCCAGTTTGTATGAAAACCAAATTATTCGTCAGAACCTTCAAATCCAAAGCGTTCTCCTTTGCGTATTTGTTGTCATTCACTCTACAGTACCCCCACCCACTGTACGCTTTACCACTATACTCAGTACGCCGTTATGCGGATTTCCCACTGAACTGCTCTATCGGGTCCGAAGTCTCGAAGCCTGCTGATCAGTTTCAGCATCATTCTTTCTTCATCCACTCTTTCCAACACAGCTTCGTTTCTTACTCTGTCTGTCCATTTCACTCGCTCCATTCTTCTCCATATCCACATTTCAAATGCTTCTATTCGCTTCTCTTCACTTCATCGTAATGTCCATGTTTCTTCCTCATACAATACTACACTCCACACAAAGCACTTCACTAGTCTCTTCCTTTGTTCTTTCTCCAGAGGTCCGCAGAAGGTGCTCTTTTTCTATTAAAAGCTTCCTTGGCCATTGCTATCCTCCTTTTGACTTCCTGGCAGCAGCTCATGTTACTGCTTATAGTACACCCCAAGTATTTGAAGCTGTCCACTTCCTCTACTGCCTCATTTAGAATTCATAAGTTTACCTTCTTTACTTTTCTTCCTGTGACCATGGTCTTGTCCACACTGTGGAGTAACGGTCAGCGCGTCTGGCCGCGAAACCAGGTGGCCCGGATTCGAAACCCGGTCGGGGCAAGTTACCTGGTTGAGGTTTTTTCCGGGGTTTTCCCTCAACCCAATATGAGCAAATGCTGGGTAACTTTCAGTATTGGACCCCGGACTCATTTCACCAGCATTATCACCTTCATTTCATTCAGACGCTAAATAACGTAGATGTTGATACAGCGTCATAAAATAACCCAATAAAATAAAACCATGGTCTTCTCTTCTGCTAGCAACGCCATATCATCAGCAAATATTATACACTTTATTCTTCTTCCTCCTACTATCACACCTCCCATATTATGAAAACAGTTATTTACTAAATCCTCCAAGTAGATCTTGAACAGGGTGGGTGATCCTTGTACTCCTCTCCCTATTTCACTTCCTTTTGACATTTCTTCTCCTATCGTGACTTTGACTTGTTGTTTCATATAAAGCTTACTCTCTTTCCAATCCACACCAATTTTCTTTAGAATCTCCATCAGTTTATTCCAATCCACTCTGTCGAACGCCTTTTCGAAGTCCACAAATACTATATACACTTCTTTATTCTTCTCGACGGAAAACATATTTCCAAAAAAGTCTGTTATTGACACCAAATTTATGATATCCCACCTTAATTTACTTACAGAATTCATGGTTCCTGAATAATCGCTTATTTAAGCATTTCGTGTTTTATCCTGCTATACATTTTCATCTGTCTCTAGGCTCGCGGATAAACATTATTCCACGTCCAAAAATCTGTAGTTAAGGGTCGATACACTGAATACCTAAATTTTGAGAAATGTTACTCTCCTTATACTGATACAACACAGAGATCCCGACGGCACGCAGGCAGCCCTTACAAAAATAGCCTTGAGGAAGCCAGACATGGTGTTAAGTCTAGACGAGGATGAAACTGTTATAAATCTGAAGAAATTCCCTGAAGCTAATAAGCAGAATGGCCGTTTCCAGAACTTCTTTCGTCCACACATTTATGGATGTACATGACGCGTAGGAATTAACATCATTTCTTGGGCAGTTTAATTTCTTGCAGTTCTGAACGACGAAAACAAAGTTGAAGAATTTAAATCTTCGCGCGGAGAAGGCATGGGAAGTTGTCTTCCAATTAAGTGTGAGCTCCTCGAAACTTCACATTTCCTATAAGAAAACGCAATCATATCAATTTCAGGCTCTTATGAAAAATGTCATACGCGGTGAAAACATTCTCGTTTCTTGCTATAAGTACAAATGTAATAATTTAATTTTTTTAGATACCTTGTGTATGCAGTGTATATGCAAAAAAAAAAAAAAAAACCTCATATAATCATGTCTGTCTATCTGTCTGACCGTATGTTCACACGCAATAACTTGCATTTTATTGGTCGGATTTTTATGAGAATTCGTATTTTTCACACAACTTTCTGTCGACAAAGTTTAAGTGTGATTAACACGCCCATCTGTTAGGCCCTAGCATTCTTGTCGATGATTTGTTCTTCTATTTCTCCGCTCTTTACAACTCGTCCTTTTTAATATTTTCTAGTCATTCTTCTTCTTTTTGTCTCTCTCTCTCGTCTCCTTTTTTCCTGCCTCTTTTTCTTGTCGTCTTCCTCTTCATCTTCTCATTCGTTGTCAACTTTCATTATCCTCCTCGTTCTACTTTCCTTATCTTATCCTCCTACTAAACTCCCTTTGCTTCTTTTCCATTCTACTCTTCTCCTTATATTTTCCCTTTTTTTTCTGATTATTCTCCTCTCCCTCCTCCTCCAACTAACTATCGTTCCCCTTCTGTTCTATCTTTACGTATCTCTTATTATTATATTCAAGTTTTTTCATCTTCTGTTCTTCCTTCATTCAAATGAGATTGAAAAATGTATCTTTTGCATTGGACATTCAGAAATAAGATGGCTGATAGACTAAGAAAGATGATACAGACTAAGTCTTATTTCCTCAAAAATGTTTCACACATATTCTGAGTAATTACTTTAATACATATTATGTGAATAAGCTATAATTAATATATTATCAACATTTATCAATACTTATGGCTTTTAAGGAACCCGAAGGTTCATTGCCGCTCTCACATAAGCCCGCCATCGGTCCCCATTCTGAGCAAGATTAATCCAGTCTCTACAATCATATCCTACCTCCCTCAAATTCACGTTGATATTATCCTCCTATCTACGTCTCGACCTTCTCAAAGGTCTTTTTCCCTCCGTCCTCCCAACTAACACTCTATATGCATTTCTGGATTCGCCCATACATGCTACATGCCCTGCCCATCTCAAACGTCTGGATTTAATGTTCCTAATTATTTCAGTTGAAGAATACAATGCGTGCAGTTCTGTGTTGTGTAACTTTCTCCATTCTCCTGTAACTTCATCCCTCTTAGCCCTAAACTTATTCCTAAGAACCTTATTCTCAAATACCCTTAACCTCTCTTCCTCTGTCAAAGTGAGAGTCCAAGTTTCACAACCATAAAGAGCAACCGTAATATAACTAACTTTCAGATTTTTTAACAGCAGACTGGTTGATAAAAGCTTCTCAACGGAATAATAACAGGCATTTCCCATATTTATTCTGTGTTTAATTTCCTCCCGAGTATCATTTATATTTGTTACTGTTGCTCCAAGATATTTGAACTTCTCCACCTCTTCGAAAGATAAATTTCCAATTTTTATATTTCCATTTCGTACAATATTCTCGTCACGACACATAATCATATACTTTGTCTTTTCGGGATTTACTTCCAAACCTATCTCTTTACTTGCTTCCAGTAAAATTCCTGTGTTTTCCCTAATCGTTTGTGGATTTTCTCCTAACATATTCACGTCATCCGCATATACAAGCAGCCGATGTAACCCGTTCAATTCCAAACCCTCTCTGTTATCCTGGACTTTCCTAATGGCATACTCTAGAGCAAAGTTAAAAAGTAAAGGTGATAGTGTATCTCCTTGCTTTAGCCCACAGTGAATTGGAAATTTAATGTTCCTAATTATGCCAGGTGAAGAATACAGTGTGTGCAGTTCTGCTTTGTGTAACTTTCTCCATTCTCCTGTCACTTCATCCCTTTTAGCCCCAATATTTTTCTAAGAACCTTATTCTCAAACACACTTAACCTCTGTTCTTCTCTCAAAGTGAGAGTCCAAGTTCACAACCGTACAGAACAACCGGTAATATAACTGTTTTATAAATTCTAACTTTCAGATTTTTTGACAGCAGACTAGATGATAAAAGCTTCTCAACGGAATAATAACAGGCATTTCCCATATTTATTCTGCGTTTAATTTCCTCTCGAGAGTCGTTTATATTTGTTACTGTTGCTCCAAGATATTTGAATTTTTCCATCTCATCAAAGGACAGGAAAGACTGCTGGGTTTGCAGTGAAAGACCTGCCCTTGGGCAGAACATTATGAATTAATGAACTACTACTACAACTACTACTACTACTACTACTGCTGCTGCTATTACTACAGTACTACTACTACTGCTATTACTACTACTACTACTGCTGCTATTACTACTACTACTACTGCTGCTACTACTACTACTATTACTGCTACTACTACTATTACTACTACTACTGCTGCTATTATTACTACTATTGCTGCTACTACTACTACTACTACTACTGCTACTACTACTATTACTACTACTACTACTACTGCTGCTATTATTACTACTACTATTATTACTACTACTACTACTGCTGTTACTACTACTACTACTGCTGCTACTACTACTACTACTACTGCTACTACTACTATTACTACTACTACTATTGCTGCTATTACTACTACTACTACTACTACCACTGCTACTACTACTGCTACTATTACTGCTGCTGCTACTACTACTACTACTACTACTACTACTACTACTACTGCTGCTGCTACTAGTACTGCTACTACTACTACTACTACTGCTGCTGCTATTACTACTACTACTACTACTACTACTACCACTACTACTGCTGCTATTACTACTACTACTACTACTACTACTGATGCTCTGCCTCTATTATTCCACTGGAAGTAATGGCGTAGCGAATGGACAAAAATAAAATTTAGGCCTGCTTAAAAATATTGAATTCCACTGTACATTCTTTTATCACTAGGAATTTTAAACGAATTATCAGGATTGGAACCCTAAACCTCTTTGGAAAGAAGCCGTCATGAACTAAGGTTGGGTCACCATTAATATGTATGGAACACTGGTACTGGTATGTTGGCAGTATTGTACTTCCGGTGCAGGATAGTCTGAAAACCAAGGTAACGGACCTTCATGGAACCGAACAATTTGTTACGTCACGCTAATACAGAGCCCGAAGTTTCCCACAATCCGTACAGCTCGCTCGTATGAAGGAGGCTTGCTGCACGTATATGTTCGGTTGTTAGGGGATTTCTCACTTTCCAAGTGCAGGCAGCATATCGACACGTTGTGGCCTTTAAACGAATACCAATCACGCTGTGTGCACAGGATCTCTTGAACGCTTCCAAGGGTATCCAAAGCACAATTTAATTCTCTCCTAGAGGAAACCATTTTGTGTGTGTGTGTGTGAATGAATATTTTTGTGAAAACAAACTATATTTGTGACTATTTCGTTTATATGACGTCATTCCATTTTCGGCCAATGAAGTGTAATGACATTTTGAATTCCAACCAATCACAGTCATACATCGCGATAATTCCTGCAGTTCGATTTATCACTATCAATTTATTGCATGGTCGTTCTTTTGTTTAGTCAGTGTCGCCAACTGTTCCTACGTAAATTGATGAGCATGAATGCATTGTACTAAATGAACTGCGAAATCCTACTTTCACATCTACAGCTTCATCTTCTAATTCCATGTCCATTGTATCTAAAGAAAATGACACTCCTTCATAACATTTGTTCATTTAATTAATGTATTAATCAGGTTATTTGTAATTATACTATAAAATGTTTAAATTAAATTATGATTTCAGCAGATAATGAAAACGTATTTCTGTTATAATAACAAGAGAAAAACGCAGCACATGTAATTAACATTTTAAAACCTGTATTTCGCTTTTCTCAATTGGCATTACTGAATAACATTCAATTTCTTTATTGCAGTAATCGTTATTCATCTGTTTCGACTTCACAATGTCTGAATAGGTTAAGTAGCCTATTCTTAAATATACAATTATTAACATTATGTGGGCGAATTTTAGGGATATATTACTTAGATTTTTATTTTATTCACGAAATAGTCCTGATAAATGTCATTCGAGGTCTGAGATTACTGTAGACTATTGTTACGTGTTATCGACAATATTTTTAAATGACACTCTATAGTTTTTTTAATACGAATATCATCCGAAAGAACAAATTTTTTTATCGCCATGCAATATTTTATTTTGTTTTATACAGAAGCACAATGGTAACAATTTTATTGTCGATATATTTTACTAGTCTCTATGTTATGAAAGCAGTATTATTGATGAAATCATCATAACACAAAATGTTCTTAACATAAAATGAGACGTTTTCTGTCACCAAATATTATCATCAACCTGTCAATATCCTCATTTTCTCTGAAGAACTTCTTGTTTTATGTTGATTTCATAACAAAAGGACAAAAAGTATTTATAAACAATTAAATTGTTACTATAGTAACCCCAATCATAGTTCTTTTATATGAAACCCCTGATCACATAACAGATCGATCAGCCTCGAAATCGAAAAATCGAAAGGGAATTGGGAGAACAAATTTAAAAGGTACGCAAATCGCGTCCTTGCAAGGGGTTGGGGGCTGTACAAAACTAAATATGTGAGCTCCAAGCCTGTTGGCCACTAGTCTCACTCCGGGTTACGCTGCTCCACTGAAGGAGCTCTAGAAAATTTTGAAGGGGAAGCCGAAATTGGACTAACCTCTTAGGTACCACATACGCGAGGGGGACGGAGATTTGATCAAGTGATCACGGAACGGGGCGAGGAGGAGATGGCTGGTGTTTGCCGTTAGGATGGCAAGACGCTGTCATCTGTTGTTCGATGACAAGGCATGTGAAGGCCGTCGGAAGAAGCGCCGTGAAATCTAAATCTGCAATTTGAGAGGTCCCTGTCCTTTCAAATTGCGACTAATTGGTTGACCTCGTACATTTAATAGACAATTTAGCCTATAGGTTCTGAACTAGGGCATACGTCGTTTACAAGAAAGGGGAATATATATATGGGGAAGGGCATATAGGTCCGTGGCCCATTTCTTATAGGGCTCATTCCGACATTTGTCTTACGCCTTAGGCCTAATAGCATAGTCTAGTATATACAGTCACGAAGCTTGAGTTGTTGAGAGTACTAGGAACAATAGATTGTGCCGGTAGTATTTCGCATTGTCTGTAATGAGGCGATAGTAGCGATTCTAGTGGTTAGCAAGTATCTATGGATGCATATTCCCTACGTATTGAGCTTCGTAACTGTATATAGGCCTACTAGACATTGCTAATACACTGTAAGACAACAACTCGTGTAAATTTCTGTATGCTGCCATCTAGCGACTGCAAAGAAATCACGCAATAACCCTGATGGAATTGCGTGGAGTAATAGCTTGCAACTATGCTTCCATCTAGTGGTTATTACTAAAATTTCATTTTCGGTAGTAGAGATCTTAGCCATAACCAAACCATACAACAATTCAACCTATACAGAACACATCGCAAACTCCAATCACAACTACACTCAACTGAATTTCAAAACACACACCTTTTCGATACAAAATTCTGAACACACCCCAACACAACAAGAAACCAGACGATAGCGCTGGAAATCACTAGTATTGGGAGGAAGACTCAAACAACGTCGAAACCAGTTAGTCTGATAACAAAACACCGAAATTTATAATGTTAACACAGTGACGTAGTTATTATTTGTTCAAATAACTTAACAATCCGTCAGTGAAGTATTATTTATTCATTTATTTATATTTTTAATGCTGCGCAACGCCATGCATACCGCGTGTCCATGATTGGGAAAAAATGTATTACACTCTGTGAAGGATCGAACATAAGCGTTCAGAAAACACAGAAGCTAGAATAATTATCCGTAGTCTATTATTATTATTTTTTTAATAATAATAATAATAATAATAATAATAATAATAATAATAATAATAATGGTTTATTTAACCTGGCACAGTTAAGGCCATACGGCCTTCTCTAACACTCAACCAGGCGTAAAACTGCGTTACAAAAACGCAACAAATTTACAAAGTACACTACAATTTTACACACAAAACTGAATAAGATAACAATAATGTAATGTAAACAACAAATAAGTAGTAATCAGACATAATATACTGTATAACATACAGGAAGGAAAAAGCAGATCAAAATAAATGAGACAAACAAAGTATAAAAATAAGACCGTTATTGATAATAATAATAATAATAATAATAATAATAATAATAATAATAATAATAATAGTAATAAAATAGTGAAGTACAAAGAATACAATGAATACAATATTTATAGGTACACACAGTAAGGAAATTTATGATTATATATAGCTCAACTTATCACATTATAGATATACCATTATCGGGAAATATGAAAACAAAAAGACAAAATAAGTTAAATATCACTAGAACATAAAAAAATGTGAATACGTGGAAACATGCAATAGAACACTTGTCATAATAGTAAGTTAGTTTGGCAACTCGTCATAAGATAATTTTCTAACTTTGATTTGAAAGATTTCAATGTTCGGCAACCCTTGACTTCGGGCGGCAGAGAGTTCCAGTGATGAGAGGTAGCAACAGTGAAAGATGAGGAATACAGAGATGATGTGTGAAGTGGAATTTCTAGAGTGTTATCGCGTTGTGATCGAGTATTAATATTATGATAGCGAGAGAGAGAGTATGAAAACGAGCGAATAAATAATAGGGGGATGCAGTGTGCATAATTCGTTATAAGAGAGAAAGTGAGTGCAGATTTCTCCTCTCATGTAACCTAAGCCATGATAACTTCTGGAAAGAAGGTGAGATATGATCATAGTATCGAACATTACAAATGAAGCGGACGCACGCGTTATGAACACACTGTAATTTGTGAGCGGAATCAATCCTGAGATCAGTGAACAAAACGTCGCAATAATCGAAGTGAGGTAGAATTAGTGTCTGTACCAGCGTCTGTTCTAATTTAGATGGATAATGATACAATCTTTTTAGTGAATGGAGAATAGAGAATGCCTTCTTACATTATTATTGTTATTGTTGTTGTTATTATTATTATTATTATTATTATCATTATTATCAACACTATTATATCATCTTTTCTTCATCATCGATGATCTTTAGTCATGCAACAACTCATCTCACTCAGACATGTCTAAAAATAGCCTCCATGAGAAACCTCCTGGAACCAGAGATCAGCTACCAAACATATGATTTTTTTTTTTTCAGAAAGGCTCTATCACCAGGGGGTAGCATGTTCAGTAACATGGAGAATAATATTTATGGAACAAGGGTTGATTTAATAGTGAGAGGGAAGGAAGTGGGTACAAGAAAGAGAGGGTGGAGTCACCGGGGGTAAGTTTGAAATATGGTACGACGACTCCCAGCAGGTCTAGAAAAAGAGGTATTCATTCCAGCAACAAGTATTCGCAACGGAATGTTGGGGTCGCGTTCACAGAGTTGGGGACTTCGTGCTGGTCTAGCGCACACTGCATCGTAGTTCAAAGGGCCACGGATCTCACTATGCTAATTTCCAAGAAGGTCGCTTTGCACCGCTTTCTATGCTGTACATTTTAAATGTAGATACTCTTATTATTACTAAATTTTGAAGTACATGGAGCCCCATTTTACAAAAGTATCATAAGGCTGCAGTGAAATCTCATATAAACACTTATTTACAAATGGCTTTTAAGAAACCCGGAGGTTCATTCTCGCCCTCACATAAGCCCGCCATCGTTCCCTATCCTGAGCAATATTAATCCAGTCCCTATCATTAAATCAATTTTAATATTGTCCTCCCGTCTACGTCTCGGCCTCTCCAAAGGTCTTTTCCCCTCAGGTCTTCCAACTAAATCTGTATATGCATTTCTGGATTCACTCATACGTGCTACATGCCCTGTCCATCTCAAACGTCAGGATTTAATGTTCCTAATTATGTTAGATGAAGAATACAATGCGTGCAGTTCTGCGTTGTGTAACTTTCTCCATTCTCCTGTAACTTCATCCCTCTTAGCCCCAAATATTTTCCTAAGCACCTCTTCTCAAACACCATTAACCTCCGTTTCTCTCTCAAAATGAAAGTCCAAGTTTCACAACCATACAGAATAACCGGTAATATAACTGTTTTGTAAATTCTGATTTTTAGCTTTTTCGAGAACAGACTAGATGATAAAAGCTTCTCAACAGACTAATAACAGGCATTCCCATATGTATTCTGCGTTTAATTTCCTCTCGAGTGTAATTTGTATTTATTAGTGTTGCTCTAAGGTATTTCAATTTCAAAGGATAAGTTTCCAATTTTCATATTTCCATTTCGTACTATGTTCTGGTTACGACACATAATCTTATACTTATGTTTGGAAGTAAACCCGGAAAAAACAATCTCCTTACTTGCTTCAAGTGAAATTCCCGTGTTTTCCCTAATACTTTTGTGGATTTTCTCCTAACATATTCACGTCAACCGCATAAACAAGCAGGTGACGTAACCCATTCAATTCAAAACCCTCCTTGTTTTCCTGGACTTTCCTAATAACATACTCTAGAGCAAAGTTAAAAAGTAAATGTGATAGTGCATCTCCTTGCTTTAACTCGCAATGAATTCATATAAACACTACATTCTCTAAATTGTTTTAAGAAGTAAGATAAAGGTAGGCCCTTCACATGCTACGAAGACACTTTTGGGGCATGGAGGTATAGCCCGTTGCTTTCTTGACCTCGGCACTAGAATGAGATGGTATGGTCAGCATCACGTATGTATGTAGCTTATGTATGTATGTACAGTTTATGCTTTCATATGTACATAGACCAGGGTTTAAGCTGGAAAATAAATAATTGTCGCAAAAATGTACAAATGAAAAATTATATTTGTGCAAATTGCGAAAAACTTGTGAAATATTATAAATAATTGCACAGAAAGATAAAATTAATAATGTATGCAGAAACAAAAAGTTACGTAGTTTATTTTTTCGAGTTTTATTACTTTCAATCCATCATATCATATCTAGATATACTTATGTAAGTAAATAATTAGACGTTTGTATGTTTGGAATCAATTACTGCTGAATTTACATCACATTAACCCCTTCATGCCTGAATTTATATTAAACAAAATTGAAGAAAAAAACCGATCACACAATCATTCTGGGGATCCATAATTCCCAGACCAAGTCTTCACAGAAAATAAAAATTCGGGGACAATTTTGACCCCTGGGCCCCCAAAGTTTTAAATTTTATTTTTAATTCAGGTGTAGAAATGTTTAAAAAATAATATTCTCCATTTCTATCACATTGAATTTTTCAAAATATTTAAAAGCATCGAAGACATTCCAAAAAAAGAAAAAAGGAACAATGTACACTATAATGTACATCAGGCCTGAAGGGGTTAAAATACGTTATTTTATGGGCACTCTAAATATTGAAATTCTTTACGAGTAGCCCTTCAAGATTTATTGTTAGCAGAGTGCTAACTCTTTTTACTTAAAGGCGGTTTCTAATTCCAGTTTTTACAAGATTCATGCAACTAAATCCTCGCTCACAATTCACAGTATGCGATGGAATTATATAAATCAATTAGAATAAATTGTTCACTTAACTTACATGAATTGCTCCAACTCTTTTAAATATATTCCTGAACATCTATTGCTCAAGAACGTTTTGAACATTGCCCATGCCATTAGCATTTCATTTAAATTCAGATTAGTTCAAACTCATCCCTGATTTCATTTTCTCCATTACCATCTTCGTTTCTGAAGTCCAATGTGGTTGTCGTATTTTTGCACATTTACATTGAAAGTTTGTTGCATTTTTAGAAGTGGAGTAGCAAAATGCGACAAATGCGGCTGTGGCTTAAATCCTGGTACAAGATACAGTGGACTCTCCTAAGTTCGACAGAACAGAATTGAAAGTTCTGTCCCATAAGGGTAGTGGGTGTGGCAGGTGAAATGAATGCAAATTCTTATTGGTTATCCATCAACGAATACAGTACTGTACTTGCATTTCCTGCCCGCCCCGAGACTTGTGTATGCGCTTCTAGTACCACAGTGGGTTTCGACAGTTCCGTCTCACAAACGGCACAATTCTCAAATGTAAGAAGAAGTGTTCAGTGATCAATATGGATGTCGTAATCAATAAAATATTCTGTTTTCCTTTAACAAAAGTATCACTACAAGACACAGAACCAATTCCTATTCAAATGGCAAACCCATTTCTTAGTGCTCGCGTAGGGGCGTGTCTAATTCTCCTACGTAAGCAGTCGAACTACAGGATGTCGAACTTGATTTATGTCGAACTTAAGAGCTTCCACTATACAAGTAGAGGAGGCAAGACCTGTCTTGTGACCTTATCAAATGCCGTGGCTCCTTCACCAATGGGTATAGAGGGGGAAGATAAGTTTTTGTCTGAGATGAACTTCCGTGTTGGTAAATTCGTATAATACTCATATTAACCATCTTGAAACAAACTCTCTTTCTGATAGCTCATTCTTTCCCATCTCGCACAGCTCACATGCCATGTCTCGCCTCCTCATCTATACTCTTTGTTCATACACTCGCAAGCACGGTCATCCTAGCGATAATATGTTCTATATCCGTCTAGTTTTTAAATCGTTTCCTCTCAGAATTGAATTGCAAATGAATACAACGTAGACAGTGGAATTAATAAACACCTTTCCGTCAGTCTCCTCTCCAATCCACAAGAAGCGAGGGTGGTTGAACTCGGAGGGATTGCCTTGAGAAATATAGGAACGATCTAAGAGGTACTTCGGAAAATTACGATCCCAGTAGCCCCGGGGCCCTTAGAATTGTGGTATTGTGTGGTTATGGTATTGGTTTGATGTGGGTCAGACACACAATGTGCGTGAGAATTCGATAACTTTATTCTAACTTTGGTTTGGAAATGAGATGAAAATTGCCTAAAAATAATACCATATTATACCTTAACCGTATTTGTGTATAAATTATAGCCATGCTATGTAAGCTATGAGTGGAATGGAAATAAAATTCTAAGCATTTAAAGCTTTTCAACTATATGGGAATGAAAGTACAGTTCTGGTGCCGTGTCTGAAAGATAAGCAAATTCTCTGAATGGAAAATTCTAAATGCATGACGATGTAAATTAAATGTCGCTTGAGTCTTTCCCAGTATCTTTAGCATTTCTGTCTCCGTTATCAGTATTATCATTTTATCTTCATTATCACCATTACGATTGATTTATTACTTACAAATGGCTTTTAAGCAACCCGCAGGTTCATTACCGCCCTCACATAAACACTCCATCGGTCCCTATCCTGAGCAAGATTAATCCATTCTCTATCATCGTATACCACCTCCCTCATGTCCATTTTAATATTATCCTCCCATCTACGTCTCGGCTTCCCCAAAGGTATTTTTCCCTCCGGTCTCCCAACTAACACTCTATATGCATATATGGATTCGTCCATACGTGCTACATGCCCTGCCCATCTCAAGGGTCTGGATTTAATGTTCCTAATTATGTCAGGTGAAGAATACAATGCGTGCAGTTGTGTGTTATGTAACTTTCTCCATTCTCCTGTAACTTCATCCCTCTTAGCCCCAAATATTTTCCTAACACCTTATTCTCAAACACTCTTAACCTCTCTTCCTCTGTCAAAGTGAGAGTCCAAGTTTCACAACCATACAGAACAACTGGTAATATAACTGTTTTATAAATTCTAACTTTCAACTTTTTTGAGAGCAGACTGGATGACAGAAAGTCCTTAACCGAATAATAATTTCCCATATTTATTCTGCGTTTAATTTCCTCCTGAGTGTCATTTATATTGTAACTGTTGCTCCAAGATATTTGAACTTGTCCACCTTATTTTTATATTTCCATTTCGTACTATGTTCTGGTCACGAGACATGATCATATACTTTTTTTTTCGGGATTTACTTCCAAACTTATCTCCTTACTTCCTTCAAGTAAAATTCCCGTGTTTTCCTTAATAGTTTGTGGGTTTTCTTCTAACATATTCACGTCACCCGCATAGACAAGCAGCTGATGTAACCCGTACAATTCCAAACCCTCTGAATAATAATAATAATAATAATAATAATAATAATAATAATAATAATAATAATAATAATCTATTAGCCCAATTTGTGATCTAGAGATTTCATCA
Organism: Periplaneta americana; assembly: GCA_025594305.2. NCBI lineage: Eukaryota > Metazoa > Arthropoda > Insecta > Blattodea > Blattidae > Periplaneta > Periplaneta americana. The sequence continues at coordinate 20,632,327 of JAJSOF020000011.1, read as the reverse complement.
CTTTCAGTTATGTTTCTGCTTTTATTGTAAACACAAGTTCCGTAGCCACGAACTTAAGGCTAATTTGAACCAAAGATGTCTGAAAGCAATGGAGCATTGATTAAATGTTAGCTTCGTTAAATCCGTTGCTTATTAATGATGTGAGAACAGAAACGCAGTTTCGCAGTGCCCCAACTGCAAGCACGATTTGCACTCTAATTAGTTCGCGGCCCATTTACCGCCAGAGACGCAGTATGGTTAAGTAGCTATAAATTCCCTACACCCCACACAGAGCCAAAACCGTTCATTGAAAGCAAGACGAGACGGAGTGTCCACAGCCTCGTGTATCACCAAACTGCCGCAGACGGCGGATCAGGAACACACTTTCCACTTCTGAACATTTTTCTTAAACACTGAAATATATTTTAGAATACATAGACGTTCAGAATTTAAAAAGGCATATGAAGAGAGGAATTTTCTATAATATTCTTATTTAATTTGGCATTCGTAAGAAATCAGTTCGATTAATTAAAATTTGTCTCAGTGAAAACACTAGGGTCGATTTCTAAAACACGGACGAAATCGTGGTTCCAAACCTCGGCTTTTAAACCGCGATGGAGGTCTGAATCCTTATGCGATTTCTAAAACGAAGTCGAGACACGGCTTGAGAAGAAACCTAGGTTCGTGGGTTTTATATATGGCAACGCAGCTTAGAATCGATTTTTAGTCTTGTAAACAGTCGATATTAGAAAGAAATGAACATCAGGATTGATATTTTTATTGAACTGCAGTAAGTCACATTCTTTTTTTCTCAGCTAAGGTATTGTTATATTTACTAATTTACATAAAATAATACGTGCGTTTAAATACTAACATTATTTAAATATTTAATAGGGAATGGATTTTTAGGTACCAGAATTATATTGCCCAAATAATTAGCATAAATTAAGCGTTTATGTTGTAGTTTGTTATTTGTTCATAACTACTACCAACATTAACTACCTGAAAACCTGCTTCTAAGGATGAATAGGCCTAACCTAAATATTAACTGGATTACAATTTCAATAGAAACTAAAATGTAGTATGGTTCTATTTTCACATATAATACTACGTGGAAAGCCCCACTAGCATAAAACTTAAAATAAGAAGACAAAATTACGTTTTCTTCATATTCTTGTAGGCCCACATCATTTTCCAGTATTAAATAAAATGTCCAAAACTACTGGAAAGACTAAGTTATATCGTCTTATAGGCATAAAGGTATGATTAATGTAAATTATTATATTTTACTTCCCTCAAAGCAACAAGAAGGTTTAAAAAAATTGCCAATCCGCCGCCTCTTGCATTTCATTGCAGATTATTATTTAGCATTCTTGCTCAATTTTGCGTTGATTCCTTCGAAAATCGAAATATTCGTCTGAAATTATCGTCGTTATATAGTTAAAAAGGATTATTCCCGTCTCTCATCATTCTAATCCTGGATTTAATATTCGTAGTCACAAATTTTCCTTTCATAATCATCCAGCTGATCTACTTCCTCCATCTTGTACCTATACATGAAGCCGTGATTTTAAACCTACCCCAGCTGTGGTCTCTGCTTCAGACCATGGTTTCGAGCCATGGCTCAGAAAAATGAAAAAGACCTCGTTTTATAAATCCAAACGAGGTCTAGACCACGACCACGGCTTTAAACCGTGTTTCAGTTTATAAAACGAGGTTTTTTTTCCATTTTTCTGAGCCATGGCTCGAAACCATGTTCTGAAGCAGAGACTACGGCTGGGACAGGTTAAAACCATGGCTTCATGTATACAAGATGGAGGCAGTAGATCAGCTGGATAATTATCAAAGGAAAATTTCTGTTTACGGGTATTAAATACCCGGATTAGAGTGATGAGAGACAGGAATAATGTTTTGTAACTGTATAACGATTATAATTGCAGGCGAATATTTCGACTTTCGAAGAAATCGACACAAAATTTAGCAAGAATGCTAAGTAGACCCTAATAATCTGCAACGAAATGCAAGAGGCGGCATCTTCTTGTTGCTTTGAGGGAAGTAAGATATAGGCCTAATATTTTATATTAATTATACCTTTATACCTATAAGACAATATAACTTAATTCTTAGTCTTTACAATAGTTTTGGATGTTTTATTTAATACTCGAAAATGATGTGGGTCTACAAGAATATGAAGCAAACGTGATTTTGTCTTCTTATTTTAAGTTTTATGCTACTAGGGATTTCCACGTAGTAGGCCTAGGCCTATTATATGTGAAAATGGAACTGAAAATAGAACCATACTACATTTTAGTTTGAATTGTAATTTTAATCCAGTTAATATAAGTATTTAGGTTATTAATTCCTTAAAACTGGGTTTTCAGGTAGTTAATGTTGGTAGCAGTTATGAACAAATGATAAACTACAACATAAACGCTCGATTTGTGTTAATTATTTGAGCAATATCATTTTGGTACCTAAAAATCCGTTCCCTATTAAATACTAAGTAATGCTAGTATTTTAAACGCACAGATATTCTGTAAATTAGTAAGTATAACAATATCTCAGTTCAGAACAAAAGAATGTGACATACTGAAATTCAATAAAAATATTAATCCCGATGTTCATTTCTTTCTAATATCGACTGATTATTAGGAATAAAAATCGATTCTAAGCTGCGCTGCCATATATCAAACCCACAAACCTCGGTTTCTTCTCAAGCCGTGTCTCGACTTCGTTTTAGAAATCGTAGGCCTATAAGGATTCAGATCTCGATCGCGGTTCAAAAGCCGAGGTTTGGAACCATGATTTAGTCCGTGTTTTAAAAATCGACCCTAAGGGTCGATTTCTAAAACACGGAGGAAATCGTGGTTCCAAACCTCGGCTTTTGAACCACGATCGAGGTCTGAATCCTTATGCGATTTCTAAAACGAAGTCGAGACGCGGCTTGAGAAGAAACCAACGTTCGTGTGTTTTATATATGGCAACGCAGCTTAGAATCGATTTTTATTCCTGTACACAGTCGAAATAAATGAACATCGGGATTAATATCTGTATTGAAATGCAGTAAGTCACGTTCTTTTGTTTTCAGCTAAGGTATTGTTGTATTTAGGGAATAAACGTGCGTTTGAAATACTAGCATTACTTAGTATTTAATAGGGAACGGATTTTTAGGTACCATAATGATATTACCCAAATAATTAACACAAATCGAGCATTTATGTTGTAGTTTATCGTTTGTTCATAACTACTACCAACATTAACTAACTGAAAACATGGTTCTAACGAATTAATAACCTAAATATTAACTGGATTAAAATTTCAATTGAAACTAAAATGTACTATGGTACTGTTTTCACATATAATAGGCTAGTACTACGTTGAAAGCCCCAGTAGCATAAAACATAAAATAAGAAGACAAAATCACGTTTGCTTCATGTTCTTGTAGGCCCACAACATTTTCGAGTATTAAATTAAATGTCCAAAACTGCTGTAAAGACTAAGAATTAAGATATATCGTCCTATAGGTATAAAGGTATAATTAATATAAAATATTATATTTTAGTTCCTTGAAAGCAACAAGAAGATGTAAAAAAATTGTCAACCTGTCGCCTCTTACATTTCGTTGGAGATTATTATTTAACATTCTTGATAAATTTTGCGTTGATTTCTTCTAAAATCGAAATATTCGCCAGAAATTATCGTCGTTATATAGTTACAAAGGATTATTCCTCTCTCATCACATTAATCCGGGGATTTAATACTGGTAGACACAAATTTTCCTTTGATAATCATCCAGCTGATCTACTACCTCCATCTTGTATACATGAAGCCGAGGCTTTAAACCTACCCCAGCCGTAGTCTCTGCTTCAGACCATGGTTTCGAGCCATGGCTCAGAAAAGTGAAAAAGACCTCGTTTTATAAATCCAAATGCGGTTTAAAGCCATGGTCGTGGTCTAGACCTCGTTTTAGAAATCGTAGTTCCAAACCCCGGCTTTTAAACCTTGATCGAGGTCTGAATCCTTGTGCGATTTCTAAAACGCGGCTTGAGAAGAAACCGAGGTTCGAGGGTTTTATATATGGCAACGCAGCTAAGAATCGATTTTTATTCCTGTAAACGTCGATATTAGAAAGAAATGAACATCGGGATTAATATTTTTATTGAATTGCAGTAATTCACATTCTTTTGTTCTCAGCTAAGGTATTGTTATGTCTACTAATTTACAGAATATATGTGCGTTAAAATACTAGCATTACTTAGTATTTAATAGGGATCGGATTTTTAGGTATCAAAATGAAATTATCCAAATAATTAGCACAAATCGAGCATTTATGTTGTTTTTTTATCATTTGTTCATAACTACTACCAACATTAACTACCTGAAAACCCGGTTCTAAGAAATCAATAAACTAAATATTAACTGGATTAAAATTTCAATTGAAACTAAAATGTAGTGTGGTTCTATTTTCATTTATAATAGGCCTACTACGTTGAATGCCCTAATAGCATAAAACTTAAAATAAGAAAACAAAATCACGTTTGCCTCATATTCCTGTACGCTCACATCATTTTCGATTATTAAATATAATGTCCAAAACTACGATAAAAACTAAAAATTAAGTTATATCCTCTTATAGACATAAAGGTATAATTAATATAAAATATTATATCTTACTTCCCTCAAAGCAACAAGAAGGTGTAAAAAATGGTCAACCTGCCGCCTCTTACATTTCGTTGCAGATTATTATTTAGCATTCTTGCTAAATTTTGCGTTGATTTCTTCGAAAATCGAAATATTCGCCTGAAATTATCGTCGTTATATAGTTACAAAGGATTATTCCTGTCTCTCATCCCTCTAATCCGGGGATTTAATACCCGTAGACACAAATTTTCCTTCTATAATCACCTAGCTGATCATCTACCTCCATCTTGTACACATGAAGCCGTGGTTTTAAACCTACCCCAGCCGTGGTCTCCGAATCAGACCATGGTTTCGAGCCGTGGCTCAGAAAAATGAAAAAGGCCTCGTTTTATAAATCCAAACGCGGTTTAAAGCCATGGCTGTGGTCTAGACCTCGTTTTAGAAATCGACCCTAAGTTTTCAAGCCCAAGAGCCGTTCGAACACACGTTTTCGAATTAGGAATCCCGCTAGCTAGCATATCGGTAACCTCTGAAGACATGTAGTCAGGAAAATAGCTCTGACGTCGCTGCAAAATAGGAAATAAAATAGAAAACCTAGTGATTGCGACAATACGAAAGTAGAGGGTATATTGCATCCGGTGGATATGCCCTTGGTAATATGAGAAAACAATCATAAGATTAAGTTTATAATCTTGTATAGATGATTGGAACAGTCCAGGTGGACATGTTGATTCCACATTATATTCTTGTCAATTACCAGTCTCTTTACGAGCTGTCTCGAGCAGTGTGTGCATCATAGCCACGAAGTGATGCCTCCACACATTCCAGCCATGTGTCATAACCCTTCGAGTCAAAAGGCAATAAACAGCAACCCTTTAGTACAAATATACGCCATTCTACATGAGAAGGGAGTTTTTCCCTCCGTCTGTAAGAAATAATTCGCGTCTGTGTTAAGAACATGTACTTGGTTTTTATTTCGTTCGTTTTATTTATCATAAATATTAAGTTAAGTGTCAGAGTATGTAATAACGGTATAAAGAACTTCACATTTCATTTCTCGACTCTTGTCTGCAAACCTCTTGCTTTTATTTCTCTCTTGTAAAGTTTACAGTAATTCTGCTATGAGAACAAACGCACTTCCTCCGGTATATCAGTTTGCTGTCGGAGTATAATAACTTCACCACGGCTTAAAGACATAGGTCTATAATTCTAAAACTGAAACTACTTTTTACGTACTCATTCCACGAAGTATATATGAAGTACACTAATGTTACATTCCATTTAGAGAGCCTTATGTACAAAATTATTAAAAAGAGAAGGTCGATAATTTAATGATGAACAGTACAAACTAATACAAGCAAGAAACTTCCAGTAAACATCGATCCGGTAAATGAACCTTTTCGAAATAATACACATTTTCCGTTAAGATACACCATTGGCTATAAAAGCACTAGTTTCCAATGAAACTGCGAGTTCTTTACAAAAGGCACTTCTGTTAAACAAGATAGCGAATCTCCAGGTTTTGGTTTCACAGAAGGAGGCAATTAAAATGATAGGAAAGTATCAAACGTGCGTGCCATGCCATGTCGGTCTCAGGATGGCTCCCAGTGTAGACACTGCACTGAGATAGAAACCTTACCCCACATCCTGGGGTTCTGCCAACATGGAACTCTCATCCGGAATACTAGACACCATGCAATACGAGAACTTATTGCTAAAAGTCTTCCTTCCTTCTACGAGATTCCCCAAGAAGTCCACTGCCTTGCAAAAGATGGAAGTTCTCGGCGAGTTGACATCATTGCCATTGATAGAAGAAATGACAGAGCAATTATCATCGATCCCACCGTGCGCTTTGAAACTGCAGTTGAACAACCTGTAGCAGTACATGAAGAAAAGAAGACCATCTAATGACTCTACAATTCAATACTTTAGGGATTATTACCATATATAAGGACAGATTGAAGTATTTGGCCTATTGTTCGGAGCAAGGGGAACAATTCCAAAATGCTCAGTTGAATGTTTTAAGTCTTTTGGAATTCCTTTAAATATTTTGAAAATTATTGCTATAGACGTAATGAAATATTCTGTTCCGATTTTACGTAATCACCTGTACACCTAAATTTGCTTATATTCTATTTGATTATTAATAATTATTGAATAAAAGTACTTTCCCAAGGGTAGCTTCCATTTGGAAATAAACATCGTAAATAATGATAACGCAAATGTTTATTTTATTTTATTTTATTTGTACAGTATGCTGTATCTTTTGGCAACCCTTACTGAAGGGCAGCTACCCTTGTGGGATTTATATATAAGAGGGGACATACATGGTGATTCACGAGGATTTACCGTCCTTTACGAAGCTTATTTCCGAAGACATACTGAGCAAAAAATTTCATATAAACATGGGTCCTATCCTTAATATTTACAGAGTTACGTTTCGTTATTGGAACGCATTGCTGTGAACGCGTGATCTTGGTCAGCGTGCAGTCAGCAGCCAGCGCGAGCGTTACGGAAATCAAAGATAGCCGTATGCAGTTACGTAGAGCGACGAGTGCCGTTCACAAGCGTGCGGCCAAGTGTACTCAAGCGGACGGCGACATTTTTTAAAATGTGTTGTAAACTCTCCAAGACTGTAAATTAGGATGCAAAATTGAACTGCAAATAATTAAGTCGGTGGAGTGGTGTGATTTATAATAATTGTTGTGAAAAGTGAGTAAGAATAATGTAATTTTCAAATTAAAAATAGAAAAAGATATCTGTACGAAGCAACAAAGGAGTTTACAGAACATTTTTAGCTTCATAATGCTTGCAAATTAAAGAAATGATACTTCTGAAGGGTTAATTCTGATTTTACCTTCAAACTAAAGAAAAACGTATTTTACAAACAACTTTAAATTAATGTAACTCTGAAAATATTGAGAATAGGCACTATGTTTATATGACATTTTGCTCAAAATGTTTTCAGAAATAAGCTCCGTAAAGGACGGTAAATCCTCGTGAATCACTCTGTATAGGTTTAAGTACTGGAAAATTGGTGAAATTTTTTATTGTTTTTCCTTAACGTTGAATAAATCTATAGGCCTAAACTTGATTTTTTTTAGTTTATTTATACAAGTTTTAACATCTATGGTCATATCGCATGTTAGGATCTGTGGGTATACCGTAGGGTTGAGTGGAAGAGAAGGTCTTACGGCCTTAACTCTGCCAACTAAAATAAATCATTATTATTATTATTATTATTATTATTATTATTATTATTACTATTACTTATTTACAAATGGCTTTTAAGGAACCCGAGGGTTCATTCCCGCCCTCACATAAGCCCGCCATCGGTCCCTATCCTATGCAAGATTAATCCACTCTCTATCAACATATCCAACCTCCCTCAAATCCATTTTAATATTATCATCCCATCTACGTCTCGGCCTTCCCAAAGTTGTTTTTCTCTCCAGTCTCCCAACTAACACTCTATATGCATTTCAGGATTCGCCCATACGTGCTACATGCCCTGCCCGTCTCAACCGTCAGGATTTAATGTTCCTAATTTTGTCAGGTGAAGAATACAATGGGTGCAGTTCTGCGTTGTGTAACTTTCTCCATTCTCCTGTAACTTTCCTAAGAACGTTATTCTCAAACACCCTTAACCTCTGTTCCTCTCTCAAAGTAAGAGTCCAAGTTTCACAATCATACAGAACAACCGGTAATATAACTGTTTTATAAATTGTAACTTTAAGATTTTTTGACAGCAGACTGGATGATAAAAGCTTCACAACCAAATAATAACAGGCATTTCCCATATTTTTTCTGCGTTTAATTTCCTCCCGAGTGTCATTTATATTTGTTACTGTTTCTCCAAGATTATTATTATTATTATTATTATTATTATTATTATTATCTCCTGGTTTAGTTGCCTCATGAGTGACTGTAAAATTCCTTTGGAGAACTAAAAGTTACATTTGTTCGGATCAAATTTCTGCGTATTTAAAGGAAAAAAACTGAAATTCTTTGAATCATCTATTATCATAATAGACTGCTCTCTTGAATTTAGTAATAGTAGAATTTAGTAGTATTTATTTATTTAACCTGGTAGAAATAAGGCCGTCAGGCCTTCTCTGCCCCTCTATCAAGGGAACATATTGCGAATTAAATCAATGGCTTTTTCAAAACACGCTATGAAATATTTCATATAAAACAATTTTTATCTCGAAATGGAAGCGAAAAAGAGCAAAATTGTATTAAGCAGTTTTGTTTGAAATATCTCAAAGAATAACCCCTGGAATTAATTACAATACTTGAGGTTGAGTCTGTGTATTGTACAACCTGGATTTATCATTAAGGTTCTAATAAGTTAAACAGAAGCGTATAGAGTGAATCGCATTATCTCAAGCCCACTATTCTTTGCAGCTTTGTGTTAAATTGCCTTGAGTTTTGACTTTGTTATGAGTGTCTTCAACTTCATTTTAAGCAACCTTACCAAATTACTTGGAATACCAAATTACTACATTATTCCCATCAGCTGTTCCCTGTTGATACTGTATCATACGCCTAATTTAACGGCAAGTTTCTTTTATAACAAACAGAGCTGTTGTCCTTGGTAAAACTTACCGTTCTTCCCATTTGATCTGAAGTTTCAGAATTCACACTTGACCGAGTCCGAAGGATTTTTAGGAGAATTAAAGTTCCTTACGTGTCTTCCGTGTGTATTGAGCTGAAAATTGGGTCCCCTTATTACAGATTCACTGTCGACCTCAAGACTTGACTGAGGAAAAAAATACCGTTGCGAGGAAGGAATTCTGACTATATTTTATGTCGTTCTATGTAATGAAGTGATTACCATGCTAGCAATTGTACCCGAGGATCCCGAGTTCAAACCCGGCCGAGGGCGACGGAAAACCGTAACATGTCTTTCTCCATAAGGCTGCTAAGGCTGTGGATGTCTTGTAGAATCACGGCAGCAAGGAAATCCCGTTCTTAATACAGGGCTGCAGGCAAAATTTGTCGATTATTTCTCGCCTACATTGAATTTCGAAGCAAAATAACCGCTACAGTTGAAAGTGTCGTGAAATAAAATTCTGCTGTAAGTTACTTTACTACTATTACAACTTCAACTGCAATTACTATTGCTACTATTAATAACACTTCCACTATCACCATTACCACCAAAACTACTACCGTTACCACTACTACTGCAGCTAACAAGCTAATATTCTCATGGGGGCAGATAAAAAGGTTAATTTTTTTCTTCCACCATATTAATAATGTCAAAACAAGTGCTTATACAGGGACATCATTTTATTTTTACTTCAATTTTTATTGTACCTAAGTTCTTTAATGTACTTCGCTCCTACCCCTTCTACTAATGAAGTCCTAACAGTCCTCCTCACAGAACCAAGGCCGCATATGGTAAGCAGTACTGAGTTAGTGAGTATAGTACGTTCCAGAAAAATATTCGCGTTTTCCAGTGACGAAAGAGCTTTCAATATTGAATCATATTATCGCACAGGTACCGGTAGGCCTACTGTCGTCCGTTTGCCTACGTCGCATCCCAATTCCCCCCCCCACACCTGCTTCTGCTCACCCTTTTATGAAGACTAGTGGCTGGGCTGTCTTAGCTCTTTTCTGAAAACATTAATTTCTGTTAGGAATTGGACGTCAACGTAATATTATACAACTGTTTAAAATAACTTAAATGAAAGGACCTCGTTAAGTAATTAACTGGCACGTGATTTCCTCCCTTTGTACGATCCTGCGACATAACCATTTTGACAGACAGTAGGTAGCATGTCTGAGTAATTTTATCTTTTCGGATCGCGCAGAAGTGAAGATTGAATTTACAGTACGTAAGGTACCCTTTTTAGAGTAGGTACAGAATTATTTCAACATGACTTACTGGTACGAAGGACGAAACTGGAAATTGGAATTAAATGCAATAGTCTATAGTGCAATAATGTGCACAAAAGAACTGAAGCCTGTATCGAAATGAACGCCCATCATTTTCAAAAATGTGTTTAAATATCCATATTATGATTATTTTTCAATTTAACTTCATTCTCGATATTGTACGCGAATGTGCTGTAGACAGTATAATATACATTGTATAATGAATACGTTCGCATGGATAACTCAGTTCGTGAGTAAAAACACTTATTGTTAATACTGTACTGTATTTTGATTAAACAAAAACCTAATGAAAATGATCAAACTCAAAATTGCGATATTTCCTAGTTTACGTAAATGGATGAACTACTTTTCTTTCCTCCTATACCTAGTAAAGTGTTTTGTTTGTATTTTACGCCAGTATCATTGAATTGCAGTCGTGGAAGGGGGTAGCAAACGGTGTTTCCGGTTCTCAACCGTTAATCCGAAGGTATAGCCAGGTTAATATTAAAAATGTTAGTAAAAATAAAATGATATCCCTGGACAAATTTTGGTCACTCGAGCGTAATTACGAGAGCTGTAATGAAATAAGTTTCCCTGGGCCGTTTACAGGAAGAAAGCACAATTTCCATGGAAAAATTAGCCTATTGGAATAGATAAAACTGGTGAGCTATTTTTCAACATATTCCTCACTGGAATTGAGAGATATGTCATACCGTGGGATCGACAGAGACGTGTAGATGGCTGTCACACACTGGTTCCGGTCCCAGGCGGCAGATTTCTACGACACAGGGTTACAGAAATTGATTAATAATAATAATAATAATAATAATAATAATAATAATAATAATAATAATAATAATAATACATTTAAGAAAAAGTCATATAGTAGATATTTAGGCAATTAATTCGAAGGTTTTGTTTCATAAAAATGTCCGGTTATGGCATCAATGAAAGTTGGCAACCTCAGCTGAAATACGTGACGAGGAAAGATACAAAGTTAACTGTAACATTTGTTCGATAAGAGAGATGTTGGAAAAATGTGAAATTCGACTTTTACTTTTTTTTATTATTTTGTATTATCTTTATGTTTTATTTAAGTCGAATTTTTATTTTGCCATTTATTTAATGAGTTTTATTCTTGCCCATTTATTTGCTCTAAAATTATTTTATATGCAAATTTTTGTGTGATTTATAATTATATTTATCTTAATGATTTTCAATTTATACTAGTCATTCGCAGAAATAAGTTCCCCATTGCGTTTGAAGTGTTCAGACCTAACCTAACCTAACCTAACCTAACCTAACCTAACCTAACCTAAGTTTAATGTAATCTAAACGAGCCCCATATTCTCGCGTCAATGATAAAATATGAAAAAGTCTTAGATTAAAGAGGAAAGTGATTTTCTTTGTGAATATGTAGGCCGATGTAATAAAAGCGACTATTTATACTAATATGATTACCGCAAATATTCGTGAATAGGTGCCTTTCAGCGCAATTCATTTTAAAAAGGGTGCGAAATAATCCCGATAATTGCATATATCATTTTCCCTTAATATTAAAAAAGGCGTCCATTCTTTCTTAGCAGATGGAATTGAAAACATGTACTGTACTACCTAACAAAAGAATTTAAGAATTTAACTTCATCCCTCTTAGCCCCAAATATTTTTCTAAGCACCTTATTCTCAAACACCCTTAACCTATGTTCCTCTCTCAAAGTGAGAGTCCAAGTTTCACAGCCATACAGAACAACCGGTAATATAACTGTTTTATAAATTCTAACTTTCAGATTTTTTGACAGCAGACTAGATGATGAAAGCTTCTCAACCGAATAATAACATGCATTTCCCATTCTTATTCTGCGTTTAATTTCCTCCCGAGTGTTATTTATATTTATCTTTCTCTTCTGTAGGGGCGTGAGCACTTATAACTACGATATCGCACCATCTACCTTTAAGTACTAAATACGATAACCTGTCACTGATAAATTCGACCTTTTCTACTGCTGATTTTATTCTTTTATGTACAAAGAATCCTGTTCCTAATTGGTGATTAATGTTTCCTTCCCCATAATACAACAAGTAATCGCCTATTTGTGATATGCCATTCCCATCTAACCTAACCTCTTGTACTCCCACGAAGTCTAGTCTATATCTAGCTAGTTCTTTTGCTACTAATGTTACCCCTCCTGTTCTACACAGACTAGTTACGTTCCATGTACCAAATCTTATAACCTTATTCCTTTGCTGTGGTCGTGCCGGAGAATCAGTCTCATTCCGAGGCTTATTGTTAGGTTTCGTAACAAGCTGTTTTTTTACGGTGAACTAATTAGATTAAAAAATATACAGTAAAAATTTTTCAGAAATACGATTTTCACTAAGAAAATTAAAACAAATAAGAACCAAGTAAGTCTAATTTCTTAAGAAGTGTTTATGAGAAAAATTGAAACTTAAAATGTGTGATTATGATATTCAGTAAAAATTTCAACACTCTAAAAAATTGTAGATTTTAGAAATTTGAGTAGCGCATCGTCTTAAAGGTTTATCCATCCGTTACGGGGTGACAGAAGTTTGCAACAAAGCCATAACAGGATTTCTCAAAAGGAGCAGTCGGTCCAAGGGTGGGGTACAGTAAATTCTACCTGCAACCTGGCCCATTCATGCCACAAATCCGTAGGTAACCTGAAGAAGGTTTAAAATTAACATGGGAGATGCTAATCTTTTCATTGAAGTTGATGAATGTTATTGTGTTATGTTAAGAGTGTTTATTTTCAGTATTCAGAATTGTCACAGTTTCGTAAATTGCTACTTATAAATAAATCCGAGCTATGGAAGGCGAAACGCTCATATTTACAACCTGTCGTAAATACGTCACTTAAAGGCAAGTAAACAGAAAGTTTTGGTTATTTCCATGTTGTGAATTTCTGAAACGTTGCACGTGTTTTGAAGAGAATAACGGTTTTTAAAGTTCTGGACAAACTTTAACTGCAAGACGGTTTGAAATAAATAAGAAAAACAATTTCGAATACTATATCTTATTTGTATTTGTATATCACGCTGAAGCAATATAATTTATATAGTGAGGATCACGTAAGAGCAGTTCCTAAAGACTAAAGGCTGGTTCACAATAAACCGGGAACGGAAACGACAACGAGAACGAGAACGGAAATAATGTTAAAATAAATGTATTTAAATGTGAGCGTTCACAATAGTTAATTGTGAATCCTCGCATTTAAATACATTTATTTTAACAATATTTCCGTTCCCGTTCTCGTTGGCGTTTCCGTTCTCGGTTTATTGTGAATCAGCCTTAATTTGGCCGTTTCTTCAGTGTTACCAACTAAGACCAGATACCACCAAAGAGGGTAAAATCACAATGCCATATACTATGATAACAATAATAATAATAATAATAATAATAATAATAATAATAATAATAATAATAATCTATTAAAATAAGGATGTCTTACTCATTTACTGCATAGGCCTATCATTTTTATGTTGGAAGCTGTTTTCTAAATGGTTCAATAATTTGTGAAAGAGTAGGCCTATATTTTCCTCCTAGACCTCTCGCACATTATGTTGGAAATTAGTAGATAAATATGATCTAATATTAAAATTTATTTTGTCTGACAACATGAAATTCATCGCTTTGACTAAACAGTTTACGATTCACGAGACCTAACCTAAAAATGTATTTTGTTTGATCACCTGAAATGATTAGTACAAACTCCGAAAACCGAATGCCACTTTGAAATGTACTCGTATGCTTAAGATTAGTTACTTACTCATAATAATTTTGCTATTCTAGTTATAATTGCTGTCTCCGTGCGTATTTTCTATCGATCACCCAAGTGCATGCGTCACACTATATGTTATATTTTAGGGCAGGGCATAGTTGCGCTCCACGGTCAGGTAAGCTGCAGCAGATAAAAAAGGGTCCCTGTTTTGTGGGCATAGTTGCGCCCCGTTCTCGTTAGGTAGAGAAAAGGGGCATGGCATAGTTGCACCCCGATGAAATAGGTAGAGAAAAAGACAGTACGTATACCGGGGACAGAACAACTAGAGGCTTCAGTGACGCCACTACAGAAGAACCCACACAGAGCAGAATTGTTCGTTGCACTACAAACTGAAAACGTTGACCACCTACTTTCACTGATCCAGCTGCGCTCTCACAATACAATAACGTCTGTTCAGAAAATGTTTTGCAGCTGAATGGTACCGTATACCTGCTAGTGCGGGAGGAGGGGGTGGTCGGACAGTAAAAGTAACCGTCTCCAAGCTTCTAGATGTTCTGTCCCCAGAATAAACTCGAGCCTCGTAATCAACCAACCTTATTGATTTCTTATTCGATTTAATATTTATTATCGATACCGTTAAAATGAACACCAAGAAGTTGGTAGTACTTTATTAACTGACATATTCAAATGAGTGAGCCGTTAGAATATGGGGCCTTAGCAGTCTTGACATTTTATTAGTGATTTTCACACCGTCTGTGGCGTATAGTGAGGTTAATTTAAAATTAATGTTAAGTTTAGTGAAAAGGGTAAAGTGTTAACAATTCACAATGGTTCTAAGGTCAATTTTCGAAACCCTGTAACGCAGGGTTAAGATATCGGTGTACATACAAAAAATGCAGTTCATTTATTTTGTGTGATCGATAAAAAATGTTATTTTAAATAGCAAAATTTATCATTTGCTAGGCCTACCTGATTTCAATGCAGCTACCATTATAATATTTTTAAATTATTTATTTATTTATTTATTTTGTGTACTATGTCCATCGGGGCGCAACTATGTCATTCTGCTACCTGATTTCTATATTTTATTTATTTACACTTGTCTGACTATAATATTAAATAGGCTAATTGTAACCACAACGCAACAATAAATAAATTTCACTAATCGGCTCGGAAATCTAGAACAATTTGAATTTTCAGAATTTGCACTACCGACAACAGCTGTTCCTGCTGCCAACTTAGTAGTTAGAAAAATCACTACCAGTTGTACAGGGACATCATTTTATTTTTACTTCAATTTTTATTGTACCTGAGTTTTTGAATGTACTTCACTCCCACCCCTTCTACCAAGGAAGTTCCAACTCCACACAGAACCAAGACCGCAGATAGTAAGCAGTACTGAGTTACTAAGTATAGTACGTTCCAGAAATATGTTCGCGTTTTCCAGTGACGAAAGAGCTTTCAATATTGAATCATATTTTCGCACAGGTACTGTCCGTTTGCCTACGTCGCATCCCGATTTCCCCCACCTGCTTCTGCTCGCCCCTCTGTAAAAGCTGGACTGTCTTAGCTCTTTTCTGAAAACATTAATTTCTCTTAGGAATTGGACGTTTACGTAATATTATACAGCTGTTTAATTTAACTTAAATAAAAGGGCCTCGTTAAGTAATTAACTGTCACGTGATTTCCTCCTTTCTACAATCCTGCGGCATAACCACTTGGACGGACAGTAGATAGCATGTCTGAGTAATTTTATATTTTCGGGTCGGGCAGAAGTGAAGATTGAATTCACAGTACGTAGAGTAGGTACAGAATTATTTCAACATGAGTTACTAGTGCGAAGGACGAAACTGGCAATTGGAATTAGATGCAATAGTCTATAGTGCGATAATATGCACAAAAGAACTGAAGCCTGTATCGAAATGAACGGCCACCATTTTCAAAATTGTGTTTAAATATTCATATTATGATTATTTTTCAATTTAACTTCTTTCTCTATATTGTACGCTAATGTACTGTAGACAGTACACACTGCATAATGAATACGTTCGCATGGATAACTCACTTCGTGAGTAAAAACACTTATTCTTAATACAGTACTGTACTTTGATTAAAGAAAAACCTAATGAAAATTATCAAACTCAAAATCGCGATATTTCCTAGTTTACGTAAATGGATGAACTACTTTTCTTCCATCCTATACCTAGTAGAGTGATTTGTGTTTTATGCCAGTATCATCGAACTCCAGTCTTGGAGGGGGGAGCAAGCGCTGTTTCCGGTTCTCTAAAGGTATAGACAGGTTAATATTAAAAATGTTAGTAAAAATAAAATGATGTCCCTGTAGTATTTCTCAGTATCGAAATTTGAAACGAAGTTGGCAAAAGAAAAGTCAACCTTCGAACTAGAAAGTCACCATAATCCACTAGCATATCTAGTAATGGGAGAAAAATGGTTAGGTTTCACCCTTAGGATATTAAATACCGGTAAGTATTAAGTTTTGGAATATTTTAGTTTGTTTCAGTTCTAAGTTGACCTTACCATCTCTTTTAGAGATGTTCAAATTTTTATTTTGCAGCTGGGTTAGTATTCCTTTAAGAATTCTAGTCCAGTCATTTCATCTATATGTTACGCCAATTTTTGACGTAGAATAGTCTACGTCTTTCCCCATATCGATTATGTGCACCCGTTCTGGGATCCGTGGTGAATAAAAATGGTAGAATTATAACGAAGAAAATTTTCACGTTTTATTTGGAAGAAAGGGTCATTTTTCCTGGGAATTCTCCATATTTCCTTTTTAATATCGTGGTTATGAAGCAATTTCGTGGATTTCTATAAATTTCGCGAAATTCCCAGATATATTTAACTTAATTTTGGACTTTCATTAAGAGATTTACATTTTGCACACACAAAATTAAGTTTTTAACACATTTGGACTTGCAATCTGAAGGCCTAAATTATAAGTTATTCTGAATCTGATGTGAGGTCTATACCATTTGATAACTAGAAAATAAAAAGCATTCAAGAAATATGACGGTCTTTCAAAAGAAACTGTAGGCCTAACATAGATTCATTCATTCATTCATTCATTCATTCATTCATTCATTCATTCATTCATTCATTATATTCCATAGATCTTACATGAGCAATGAAGCTTTAAGATGTGGAACAAGTCAAAATTTTACAATATTATAATTACAATTTTTACAAATTTTTACAGTATTTTACAAGTTTTTACAGTTTTACAATTTAGTAATTTTCTACAGTGATGAGGTGAGGTCCGAGGATTCGCCAAAATATTACCCGGTATTTGCCTTTTGGTTGGGGAAAACCTCGGAAAAACCCAACCAGGTAATCAAATCAAAGGGGTGAAATGAGACCATCCGGCTTCAGTCCCACGGCTGGGGAAAACCTCGGAAGAAACCATTGAATGAGACCAAAGGGGGATCCAACCCAAGCCCGAACGCAGCTCCGGATCAGCACCCCAGCGAGTCTGCCGACTGAGCTACATCGATGGCTCTACTAAAAATATACAATACATAGCCAATCAGATTATTAAATTTACAAACGCAAACGATCATTCATTAGTTGAGCTATACGTATAATACAAAACAAGTAAATTAATTAAATTTAAGGCATAAAGAATTCAATCAGTTGTGATATACAGAAATTGATAATACATATCATGCAAAGTACCTCAAATTACAAACATAAACAATTTATCAATAGAGCTATACAGATTACTATTCAATTTAAAGCATAGGGGAGAGTCGGGTAGTATCGGACATCGGGTAATATCGGACAGTGAGTTTCTTTCATCTACCACTCGATGATAGTACCTGATTGACATGGTTACGTTTCTGTGATGTCGCATATAGAAACGTAAGCATGTCATTCAGGTACTACCATATGGTGGTAGATGAAAGAAACGCACTGTCCGATACTACCCGATGTCCGATACTACCCGACTCTCCCCTATACAATTCATCAGCCAAAACTATACTACAATACAGAGTAAGCAGATTAATTCAATTTACAAGCATACTTTCATTAAGCTATACAAATTTGTGCAATTAATATCAAGAAGATTAATTCAATTTATAATCATAAACAATTCATCAGTTGAGCTATACAGACTACTATACAATTTACAGCATATACAATTGAACTATACAGACTACTATACAATTTACAGCATATACAATTCATCAATTGAGCTATACAGACTACTATACAATTTACAGCATATACAATTGAGCTATACAGACTACTATACAATTTACAGCATATACAATTCATCAATTGAGCTATACAGACTACTATACAATTTACAGCATATACAATTGAGCTATACAGACTACTATACAATTTACAGCATATACAATTCATCAATTGAGCTATACAGACTACTATACAATTTACAGCATATACAATTGAGCTATACAGACTACTGTACAATTTACAGCATATACAATTCATCAATTGAGCTATACAGACTACTATACAATTTACAGCATATACAATTCATCAATTGAGCTATACAGACTACTATACAATTTACAGCATATACAATTGAGCTATACAGACTACTATACAATTTACAGTATATACAATTCATCAATTGAGCTATACAGACTACTATACAATTTACAGCATATAAAATTCATCAATTGAGCTATACAGACTACTATACAATTTACAGCATATACAATTCATCAATTGAGCTATACAGACTACTATACAATTTACAGCATATACAATTCATCAATTGAGCTATACAGACTACTATACAATTTACAGCATATACAATTCATCAATTGAGCTATACAGACTACTGTACAATTTACAGCATATACAATTGAGCTATACAGACTACTATACAATTTACAGCATATACAATTGAGCTATACAGACTACTATACAATTTACAGCATATACAATTCATCAATTGAGCTATACAGACTACTATACAATTTACAGCATATACAATTCATCAGTAGATTAATGATAGTGTATCGCTGGCAAACTTCTCTGTGGAAATGGTGATAAAATTTCCCCGAGAAAGAGAAATTTTCCCTCGACTTCCCGTCACTGGTAATGTTCGACTAAGGACGCTCATACAATATCATTAAATTGCAAAACAATAAAAAATCAATTATATAGCGCCGAAGTTTGTGAAAAATAGAGTTAGGTTAGACCTAACGCATACTTGTTTTTAATGTTATGGCATTTTAAACAAAAGATAGATCTATTTTAGACCCGAATAGCGGGGGGGAAGTGGCAGCCCTTGTTCTGGGAACTCTCCTCCGCATTCCTGTTTCTATCCGGTTTTGTTTAAATAAATTCCGGCTAGACTAGACATACGAATGACATAAATAATTAACATGCATCGGCTTGAGCTAGAGAAAATATTAATTTCTTGTTATTGTCACAGGGCGGAAAAACGTAGCTACGTGTCTGGATTTACATAAACTATTAGAGCCGTACGACCACGGAGAACGGACGGAGAGTTGTCCTGCTACGATTCCCATTGTCTCAAAAGTATGTCGGCCATTGTTTTCTGTCAGTGCCGTATGACTTATAATTGAAAACCATGCCGACGGAGATGAAATAGAATCATTCACTAGAAAATACCTTACAAATCATCCGCCCTTCCAAGTTTCTTGGATGTAGTATTTATAGTTTAGTGGGTCAAATCTTTGTTCTTTATAGTACCGAAGCATCTCTTCTATAGCACACACAAGTTCAACTGCTCTCTAACTTTACTATGTTATATTTACCTGAATGATTTTCCTCCAGGACTTGGGTTCATTCCTAGCAAATCTTTTAAGATTATTTTAGTCGTTTGTTTAACGAAGCTATATACTACTAGGTTATATACTAACGTCGATGGAATTGGTGATAGCGAAATAGTATTTCGCGAGATATGACCGAAGGTTCACCATGGATTACCTGACTTTCGCCTTGCAGTTTGGGAAACCTCGGAAAAAATCTGAGATTTAAACAACTTATTATTCTTGAGAATGCTGAACTTCACCAATTTTATTGTAGTCAGATATCTGGCGTTCATTCACACGTCTACCCACCCCATTACAGATCATCCTACATATCAGCCAAGGGAATGCCCATTTCTGTTAGAAGCCAAGTGAATACCACTGTCATGTGCGGCTAGAGGGATTGGATCAGTGGAGAAAATCCATGACTTTATCGGGAATTTAACCCACGACTTTCCGATCCACAATTCTTATACTTGACCGCAATAACTCTGAAAGCCAGTCGCAATGCTAAACCTTCTACAATACATTTGTTTCCATAGAAATCCCTCTGAAGCGCCGTTGCTGAAGGATTTCCCAAGTCCATTATTAAGACTACTGAATTTTTTGGTTTACCAGAGAAGAGATTATTTTATGACAAATCGGTACTATAATAAAGTATTTTTAATGGTGCAAAAGTAAAAAAAAAAAAAGTTCTTTAAAACGCGGAACAGAGATGGATGTATAATTTATTGGAGCCTATAATATAATATAATATAATATAATATAATATAATATAATATAATATAATATAATATAATATAATATAATATAATATAATATAATATAATATAATATAATATAATATAATATAATATAGTATAATATAATATAATATAATATAATACTCGTATAATATAATATAATGTAATTATAATGTAATACAATATAATACAATACAATAAAATACAGTTTATTTTACAAAGTATAAGAGAAAAGAACTGTGTAACTATGGTCAGTCTAGATGTAAGAGGTGCATTTGATGCAGCCTGGTGGCCAAGTATTCTAAAAAATCTGAAAGAACTGAAATGTCCTAAAAATCTATATAAGCTGACACAAAGTTATTTCAGTGACAGATATGCCACATTGCAGACAAATACTCATAAAGTTGTAAAGAAAGTAAACAAGGGGTGCCCACAGGGATCTTGCTGTGGGCCAGGTTTTTGGAACATTATGTACAATTCCTTGTTTAACATAAATTTATCAAAACACTCCCACATCGTCGCATTTGCAGATGATCTTGTAGTCTTGACTAAAGGAGCTACACGCATAGAATCTGAAAATTATGCTAATTCAGATATTTACAAAATTCAAAATTGGGCTTATCAAAACAAAGTTGAATTCAACGATAGCAAGTCGAAAGTCTTAGTAATATCAAAAAGAGGAAAGATCACGCTGAGAAGACTAAAATATATCTAAATCACAAGACACTTGAACAAGTTACAGAATTGAAGTATTTAGGAATTTATTTCGACTCAAAATTCAACTTTGGGAAACACATTGATAAAATAACAGAGAAAACAACTCAAGTCGTAAATATGCTGAGTAGAACAGCGAAACTACAATGGGGTTTAGGACATCGTGCTTTGAAAATTATCTATAAAGGAGCAATAATACCGATGCTGACATACGGGTGCTCAGTTTGGAGTGAAGCCCTGCAAAAACAGAAGAATCTAAATAAACTACAAAGAGTACAGAGAATAATGAATATCAAAATAGCCAAAGCTCATAGAACACTGTCCTTTGAAGCATCTTGTGTCGTTGCCGGAGTTAGACCTATAGGTATAAGCATAGCAGAATCTGTGAAAATCTATCAAGCAACGCACGAAAGCAATGAAGACCCTGAAGATTACGACAGACCACTTCAAGTAAGATACTGGTCACATCCAGCTGATAGGATAACAATAGGTGAAGTGAAGAATTCTTTCACATATGCTGTGGAAATATACACAGATGGAAGCAAAATTCAAGAGAAAGTGGGAGCAGCAGCCGCATTTTACAAACAGGGCACATTAATTCACACCATGAAGAACAGACTTCACAGTGACTGTTCAAATAATCAGGCGGAACAGATGGCCATCTTAAAAGCTATAGAAGAACTTAATAGACTAAATATCATACCAGAGGAAAGAACAGTGGCAGTTTTCACAGATAGCCAAATCACTATAGCTCTACTCAGGAACAGCCGCAACCATAGCTATATAATAGAACTAATCAGAAACCAAGTTAAGAGACTCCAGGATCTCCATTGGCAAATTCATTTTGGATGGATTAAAGCCCATGTGGGAATTCCTGGGAACGAGATGGCAGACAAGCTAGCCAAGAAAGCAGCAGCAGAAGAATATAGAGAATTAATATACACTAAAAAACCCGAAACTGCTATTATTGGAAAGATCAAAGAAGAAGGATTAGCAAAATGGCAGGAAGAATGGACTAGTGCGACCAAAGGGGCTGTCTGCAGGACCTTCTTCCCATCGATTGGACAGAGATTAAGACAGAATAGGATAATAATGACGCCTTCAATTGCAGCTATGGTAACTGGACACGGCATACTAAAATCCTATCTCCAAAGATTTAGGATAATAAATCATGCCACATGCTCCTGTCTTCAAGAGGCCCAAACTGTGGATCATGTAATATACAGGTGTAGAAAACTTCAGCAGCAGAGGGACATCTTCAGACATCAAATAGTAATGAATCATGGAAAGTGGCCAGTTGCTCAAGATCAACTCATTTTGAAACACTACAAACAATTCAAAACATTCATACAATCAATAGACTTTAACACATTATAAACATGAAGACAAATAAGTACAACACTTTGTAAACATGAATCCAAATAAGCATACAATTATAAGATTTTAAATTGTGGATCTGTGATGTACAATTCAAATATGACTCCGTCTATTGCAATAGTGTATTGTTAAATGACTGTGAACATGTATGTAACGTGAAAATAACATATAAATATATTAAACATAGTATGTAATATTACAACAATTGTAAAAAATTTTTCTGATAATGCATTTAGGCATAAGCTTTGTAACTGGCGAGCGGATTGATTCTGTATAGTACATAGATAATTTAATTGTGGATGTGTAATGTGTATTTGTGATGTATTAATTAATTGTGCATTTGTAATGTACTTAAGCATAAGATTTATAATTGCTAGTTGATCATATATTGTGTAGAGTAGATAATTTTTATTTATTTTAAATTTTGGATATGTAACATAAACATAGCATGTAGTATTGCAAATACTGTATGCAATGGAACATGCTGTTTTAGCACAATAAAGAAAAAAAATGCAATATAATGTAATATAATATACAGTAATTGTGATACGACACGATACGAGATATGATATGGTATGATATATGATATGATATGATATGATATGATATGATATGATATGATATGATATGATATGATATGATATGATATGATATGATATGATATGATATGATATGATATGATATGATATGATATCGTCGTTACTGCAATAACTCCCATGTGCAAAATATAACATTTTTCAATATGAAGAAAAATTACATTTATTCATTCTATGACAGTGGTACATAGGAGATTGTGAATTATTACATTTTCGAAAGAAAAAAATGAAGACATTATTACAAGAACGACCCTTGTCAAAATTGCTATTTTTCAGAGGAACAATAAAAATAAATAGTACAACACATGTCAGCTGTTTCCGTACAACTGGTGTTTATCTTTGTATCTATTGCACCTGACATGGAGTCTATAAACATTTGAAATAGTAGAAAATGTGTCCTTAACTCAATTTCATTAAAAATGACTAGGACTGTTTTTGTAATAATGTCTTCAAATATTTTTGTAATAATGTCTTCAAATGTAATTACACATAGGATATTTTATTATTTGGTATATCACTATTTAAGTTATTTAATAGAGCAAAAATCTGAAAATCAAAAAAATTTGTTACATAGGAGTTATTGAAGGAACAACGATAAGATGTGATGTGATGTGATGTGATGTGATGTGATGTGATGTGATGTGATATATGGTACGGTACGATACTATACGATGCGATACGATACGATACAGTACGTTGCGATGCGATGCGATTTATGATATGATATGATATGATATGATATGATATGATATGATATGGGCCTACTTTACGATACGATACAATACAAGACTATAATATAATATGATATGATATATAATATAATATAATATAATATAATATAATATAATATAATATAATATAATATAATATAATATAATATAATATAATATAATATAATATAATATCAGTGTTACTGTTAATGTCGGACCTGCTACATTCCAGTTCTTCAGACCCGTCTTTCCTCTTAACAATTCTAAAAGTAATTTATGTCTGTCTCAATTTAGATGTAATTTAAGCCTCTACTGTAATCTAATTATAAACAATTATTATCAATAGCATCCAGTAGCATTATATGTTACCTATCCATGGCGGTCCTGGTATAATCCAATCCATCTGTCGTCGCCTCATAGAAGTTAATATAGGTCTATTCTTATGTGTTACTTAACATAGAAACCAATACAGTATTAATATTCCTTGTAAGTTCTAAGTTATTAAATACTAATATCACATGTTTATCTTCAACAAATAAATCTTACACTGCATTATTGTTTTTACTTTTATTATTGTGTTTTGTTACGTAGTAATTAATAAATGGAAGACAAGACCTGATGGCCTTAACTCCGCCCGAATAAAGAAATAGTAATATACGTTACAAGAGCGGTATGTTGAAGTTTTCATGTTCGAGGAAAAGTTTGAAAAAGCGAAACGTAGTTGAGCTTTTTTAATTTCCGAGAATTGAAAGAAAACATACCGCTCTTGTATCGTACATTATTTTGTGCGAAGATCATTTATTACATACCTGAAAGAGGAATTTCTAATTAGTTGCAATGAAATCTACATCTTGGTTTCTGTTCAATGACGGCAACTTTTAAAAACTAAAATATCTATCTTCAATATTGTTGCTATAAAATGTTTTCTGTGTTTACTATATTCCAGCAGGCCGTGATATACGTCTGTCTTTTTCCCCCAGTCTATGATGATTCTGGAATCTTGTTGATTTTTTCATGGCTTACTCAATGTTACTTGCATCACGAATGCAGTAACTTTAGTGGAGTTGTAGAGTTTACTTAGTTTTTGCAAATATTTAAAAACAATAATTAACAGTGCAATTTAGGTGAAATTGCAGTGGTAAGTTTCCAATTTATAATTATTACTATATTGAACGTCTCTAAAAATAATATGTTAAAAGCCTAAAGCAGTAAAATCAATATGTCACTTAAGCGGTAAGAAGAGGGAAATTGTTATGTGTGTTAGTTGGGAATACTGAATGTGGAATTTTAGACTTTCTGCGGATTGGTTTTGTGCGGAAACCAAGCAAATACGCACGATCTCGCACAAATATATATATATATATATATATATATATATATATATATATATCGTAGAGCCAATCATAATAATAATAATAATAATAATAATAATAATAATAATAATAATAATAATAATATAGTTGGCTTCAGTTCGTCGTATTTACGTCTTAACTTTCTATGCATTTTCATTCGAGTTATTGAAGGAGAACGAATCTTGTATAAATGGAAGAGATTTTGTATAAATATTCACTAGCCTTTAGGGCCATTATAAAAACTTGAAAACGAGAATAAGTGCAGTTTAAGTCCCCAGCTGCATGCAGAATGTCATTAAGAAATTCTCATGCAATGGAATGCGCCAGGAAGAGTTTATGAAGAAGCGAGCGCACCTGTAATTGAACATTAATAAACAGGCAATAAACAGCTAACCTGAAATGTTCTTTGTTAAACATATTAACTTACTAAATGCCTAAACAAACTTTCATTATTTGATAGCCGACTGGAGAGATGAATATCTAATTCTGAAGAAGTCTGAATGACTTTTTATTTATACTTACTGGACGGTTTTCATTCAATTCTCGTTTAAATCAACTGATTTATCCACGCGTTATGTTTTTGCTGTGTACCAATTATTGAATAACTAATTCTTTTTGTAGTAACAAGTTTCGACTCTTGCGTAAGTAACATTCTTATAAAATTAGAGGCATGAGAATTTGATCTATATTATCATCCATACTATCACCACGGCCATATCATCATCATATAAACCATCACCACTAAGGGCCGGTATTATAAACGCCGTTTAAACCTTACGTTCAGTTTAAACTCAAATTTTTCGTTTTGCTTCGTATTATAGGGAAGAGTCGGGTAGTATCGGACATCGGGTAATATCGGACAGTGAGTTTCTTTCATCTACTACACGATGATAGTACCTGATTGACATGGTTACGTTTCTGTGATGTCGCATAGAGAAACGTAACCATGTTATTCAGGTACTACCATACGGTAGTAGATGAAAGAAACGCACTGTCCGATACTACCTGATGTCCGATACTACCCGACTCTCCCCTAAACCTTAACTACCAGTTAATCTTGAGTTAACTTGAGTTTAACTTGATCGGCAGTCTTCTGCCGTTTAAACATCAGTTCAAGGCTCAACAGTACAAGATGGCGGCTTCCGCTATACACATGGACATTTATTTATTTATTTATTTATTTATTTATTTATTTATTTATTTATTTATTTATTTATTTATTTATTTATTTATTTATTTATTTATTTATTTATTTATTTATTTATTTATTTATTTATTTATTATTTTGCTAATAATTGTAACATAAAATATAATATATACAGAAAAACTTTAGCTCGCCCCTGAAAGAGTAGAACTCGTGCTCAGGGGCGGATTCCTGAATTGAAATGCGGATGTTTCAGTGTTGTCTATCCGAATTTTCTGATCTGGTCTGTGGTCTTGTGACTGACATATGGCTGTGCGTTGTCGTGCAATAGCAGAACATCCTGCTTCTCCCGATGTCGTCGAACACGACTCAGTCTAACCTGAAGTTTCTTGAGAGTTGCAACAAACCCCTTCAGAATTAATGGTGGTTCCGTGTGGCATGATGTCCACAAGCAAGAGTCCTTCTGAATCGAAAAACACAGTAGCCATAACGTTTCCTGCCGAAGGTGTACTTTTGAATTTCCATTTCTTTGGTGAATTTGCATGATGCCACTCCATTGTCTGCCTCTGTCTCCGGTCCAAAATGGTGGAGCCATGTTCCCTCTCCTGTCACAATTCTTGCAAGTAAGTCATCTAGCACTTATCACTGACACTTAACATGATAACAATTCAAACAGAAGCTACACTGAACCCATTGCGTCTCTGTTTTCTTTTTGTAATTACATCTTGTCTTCAGATTTCTAAAATTCCTATTGTAATATAATTTTTATAATAGTATAAAATGTAACGCTTAATGCTCAACAAAATTTCGCCTCAAACAGCTAAGATTTCTATCAGTAAAGCTAAGCCTATATAGCGACTACAGATGTATCTAAAATTCCAAAAACATTTCCTAAAATTTCATGGAGATACAATAAAACTTTGTACCAAATATGATATGCTTACCTTTAGTAATAAGCCTGTAATGTAATTACAAACATCCACAAAATTTTTACGCCTGAGAAGTCGACGCAAACTTGCTCTCTCCAAACATAAAAGCTCACTGAAGCAACTACAATAGTCACACAAAGCTTAGCTGTATGTTTATGGAAACTGGACAACATGTGGCGGAAATTTGGATCTCGTAACACCATTGGTTAGTTCACAAAAGAGCAAAGAAAAAGTATCACGAAATAACCACTGCCACGAAATTACCAATGTTTACTCTATAGTCCTAACCTTGTTTCGAAAAATTGAAACTCGGATAGAACAGAAAAAGGAGAAAGTGCAAAAATATATGTTTTAGGGTTTGAATTTTAAGATTATTTGAAAAGATAAATGATTTCTTTTTCAGTTTTGAAAACATTCTGTTGAATCTCTCATCAGTTACTAGTTTCGCTGCGCTATTTTTCCTTTGGTAGTAGACATACTGAAAACGATAGAAGATTTCGAAGATGTCCGTAAATCTACTATAAACCTATTGCGCATTGTACTGTGAGTGGCAGACAGTCTCCTGGTAAAATTTACTATTAGGCCTGATTTATAAACACTGATAATAATACCTAATTTTACTAGACTCATAAAAATAATTTTATTGTTTGACTGAATTCTGTTTCATAAATATTCTAAACAACACATAAAATACGCACACTAATATTATTACTTCATTACTCAGTTGATTCTGTACGGAGTTACGCCGTTGATGGCCATGCAAGGTTTAGTTTGGTTGCATTGTGTTCGGGAGTATAACGTTGGTAGCCAGCGTTAAGAAACTATTTGAGGTTAAGTCTGACAAGCATACGGAAGTACACGGTGTTGGTCCTCTTTAGATTTTATTATGATACTCTCTCTGATATCAAAGAACAAAAATGTTTCTTAATGAAGATTCTCCACGAGCGTCGGCTATTTTAAATCTATACTAATAATAAATCTGTAGCCGAATTTTTTCTGGTAATTTTTTATTTTCCAAAAATAATTGGTCCTAACATATATAATTAACCATCCTGAAACCGAAAATCGCTTTTTTGAAATTTTTGTTTGTATGTCTGTCTGTCTGTCTGTCTGTCTGTATGTTTGTTACCTTTTCACGCGATAATGGATGAACGGATTTCGGTGAAAATTGGAATATAAATTAAGTTCGTCGTAACTTAGATTTTAGGCTATATGGCATTCAAAATACTTTATTTAAAAGGGGGGTTATAAGGGGGCCCGAATTAAATAAATCGAAATATCTCGCTTATTATTGATTTTTGTGAAAAATGTTACATAACAAAAGTTTCTTTAAAAATCATTTGCGATAAGTTTTATTCCTTGAAAAATTTTGATGGGACTGATATATAATGAGATAAATGAGTTTTAAAATTAAAATAACTGCCATCTAAGGCCGTGTAATGAATTAAAAAACAAGGGACCTTGGACAGCAACAATCGAAAGCTATGAAAGATAGCCTACAGAGAATGTTTCTGTGTTTGTATGAAGTAATATCGGAAGCTAAATTAACCGATTTGTATAATTAATTATTATTTCGCCATTGGAAAGTGTAGTTTCTCTAGATGGACATAATGCTATAATGTTATTACAGTAACTTCTGATATAATATAATATAATATAATATAATATAATATAATATAATATAATATAATATAATATAATATAGTATAATATAATATAATATAATATATTATATTATAATATAATATAATGTAATATAATATAATATGTAATATTATATAATATAATTTAAGTTATTTGAAGGGTTCGCAACCATAGTGGGCCAAGCGCCATTTACTGAATACGTACAAAACAAGGGTTAAAATTAAGTTGTTACCATAATTCAATGGAAACCTATAACAAGTAAAATAAAATATACACATTAAATCTAAATGATGTCAATCTTCATTAAACTATGGTTGCATGTAATAAAAATTAAGAAATAGGTCAAAGGAATTGTCATTGCACCAAATGAGTGTCTCTGGACCAAAATGATCGCATTTTAATTATTTAAATGCAATTTAAATTAAGTAACATATTAAACGATTTATCCTTCTATCAAACACGAATGTTCCCTGGATCAAATGTTCTATTTTAATTATGTAATTACTTTATATTTATTTCTAACGGGTGCAGCGGAGCGCACGGGTACGGCTAGTCAATAGTATAATTAAACAGTTGCGATCGTCTTCTTTTTTTTCCTAGCAGTAATACCAATCGTATTTCACTACGGTTTAACTTAACCGAGACTCTGTAATACAGCACGTTGAGTTAAACTTACGGTTAGGTTTAACTTAGGTTTAACGTAATCTTTAGATTAACCGTATTTATAAATAATATTTATAAAACCGGGCCTTAGTAGCTAAATTGACATAGCACTGAAACTACGGACACGAGAACGAATTCCGGCAATGACAGAGTCGTGGTTGTAGTGGACAAG
Organism: Periplaneta americana; assembly: GCA_025594305.2. Lineage (NCBI taxonomy): Eukaryota > Metazoa > Arthropoda > Insecta > Blattodea > Blattidae > Periplaneta > Periplaneta americana. The sequence continues at coordinate 20,602,272 of JAJSOF020000011.1, read as the reverse complement.
TCCAAGTTTCCTGAGGTTTTCCTCGAGGATCTTCCTTTTCTTTCCATCATTTCACTGCCACTCTACATTTCAATATTAGGGCCTATTTTCTTCTGCGGCGAAATTCTTAATTTGGTAAAACTACTCTCTGAAAGAGATTTCTTGTTTATGTATTGTAATTCTGTTTATGTCAAGGCACATAAATAATAATTTTTCAAATCTCTCTTGATCACAGTTCAGCCTCTTGGGGCAAGACAGTCGTAACGCACAATTCTATTTCTTCTTCAGCATGCTTCTAGAAGTGTTTTTGCAACAAGAGTAAACAAGCTTTATGACCAGGAATTGTATGAACTTATAAATAAAAGCCAGAAAAACATAGGCTTTTACTTACTTAAATGGCTTTTAAAGAACCCGGAGGTTCATTGTCCTCATATAAGCTCGCCATCGGTCTCTATCCTGTGCAAGATTAATCCAGTCCCTGCCATCATATCCCATCTCCCTCAAATCCATTCTAATATTATCCTCCTAACTACATCTCTGCCTCCCCAAAGGTCTTTTTCCCCTCAGGTTTTCCGACTAACACTCTACATGCATTTCTAGATTCGACCATACGTACTACATGCCCTAACCATCTCAAAAGTCTGAATTTAACTTTCCTAATTATATTAGATCAAGAATACAGTGCGTGCAGTTCTGCGTTGTGTAATTTTCTCCATTGTCCTGTAACTTCATTCCTCTTAGTCCCGAATATTTTCCTAAGCACTTTATTCTCGAACACACTTAACCTCTGTTCCTCTCTCAAAGTGAGAGTCCAAGTTTCACAGCCATACAAAATAATCAATAGTATAGGCCTAACTGTTTTATAAATTCTAACTTTCAGTTTTTTTTGAAAGGAGACTGGATGACAAAAGCTTCTCAACCGAATAATAGCAAGCATTTCCCACACTTATTCTACATTTAATTTCCTCTCGAGTGCCACTTATATTTGTTACTGTATATCCATAGTATTTGATTTTTTTTTCTTCAAAAGGATAAATTTCCATTTTGTATATTTCCATTTCGTACTATGTTATGGTCACGAGATATAATCATATACTTTGTATTATAACAATGATTCTATTATATTTACTTATGAGTAATGACAATCTAAGTTTATATTGAAGACCAATTGATGAGTACGATTATCTTGCCCCAAGGGGCTGAATTATGAGATTAGAAATACGCTTGATATAAATATATCACAGTTTAGCTTAAGTAAAAACAGTCAATAGTCATAACTGTTTATAAACTACGTAAATTCTTTGACAATCTGCCACAAACTGTAACAGTAAACACATTTTTTAAATAATTTCTAAAACACCAGTAGCCTAAATGTGTTAGCTGTAGTGACATTTCGTGAAAGTAAATTTATTTAACCGTGGAAATTTTAACGAAAGAGTAAGACATTTTGCAAAAAGTTCTTTACCATCACTGCGTTGTTTTAAACAAGGCCGAGAAATTTCTTGGGTATAAAAAGAATTTCAAAAGTACGACATGTGAACTTAAAGAACTTTGGAATAATTGGTTTTATTTCGAGATGAGTCACGGCAGTGAAAATATAGTGATGATGATGATGTTGATAATAAAGGTGTTATTGCTTGTTTACTTAACCGAAAAGTAACAATAAACAAGAACAAAAAAAGCAAACGGCATGTGCCTTTGATTTGATTATTAGTGTAATTTCAGCTTTTTATCATAAGTATTTAAACAGGCAAATAAAAGTTTATGGGCTAGAAGCCCACGTTTGCTGTTGTCAAAGTCGACCAATTTGGAAACTAGACTACAAAATGCATGTCGTCTTTTTATCATTCTCTTTGAAAGAACAGTTCGTATAAAAAAGAGCCGTTAGCTGGCTTAGTTAAATTCCCTTAGCAGCATTTGTATAGTCCTTGAAATGAACTGTGAGGCGGTGTTGCGTATAAAAAAATTATAAATGATCTGATCTTAGCCCAAATTAGGATGTAACTTGTGTAAGACGGGCCGAGTTTGCCTCCCAACTGACCGATGTATGTCCTTTGGTTTTCCAGACTGCAGCCCTGCGAAGAAGACACGGCTATCGGAGAGGAGGAAGCGAAAGAGACGGAGCAGCTCGGTGGGAGGAGTCTACAGGACCTGGTTTTTTCTCTCGGGTTCCCCACCCTCCACATTTTTCATTTCTCCTCCATTCTCTATCTCTTCCCGGCGGGTTTGTGCCATACCCATAGTACAGCTTGCCGTGGCGAGTCAAGACCGCTGCTCAGCGACGAGCGACTCCAGTAGGTCCCCGTGACCTGAGACTGACAGACGTTATAGCCTCGTGCCGTCGGTTGTCATACGGTTCAAAAGTTGCCTTCCTTCTCGTAGGCAGTATACGTGTTCCGCGACTCAGCCGAATCTTTCTGGATATCAAGTAATCACGTGTTTATTTTAACGTGCGACAGTCCTGTAACGTGTTGAAACAAGTGTGAACTCTCTTGGGACAGTTTGAAGTGCGCAGACACCGGTGTGTGTGACATGTGTTGGGGCCAAGTTCGCTTTCCGGCTGTGAAAACTTCAGAGAGAATCTTCCGTATTTAAATTACAGACAACACAAGAGGAAGAAGCGGATAGGAAAAAAAAAGTCGTTAGCATATTACTGTATGTGAATGGAAGAACTTGTTCTTCATTTGTTTAAATTATTTCAGTAAACAAAAGAAGTGAGGGACTTGTCCTAAACAAACACATTCTACATGCGGACTCGTATTCAATGAGGTAAAAAAGGAAGCCTTGTTGTAAAGTAAACTTGAACAAACTCGAAGTGTTCGTAAAACAAAATCTCACTCGCCCCGTCTCTGTCTGTCTTGAACAAGCACATCTAGTGTCAATACTGTACTTCCTAACAAGAACAGTGATGCGACATTGTTTAAACATGACCGGTGCTGCCTCTACAGGATGACAATGTAACCACAGCTTCGAAATAGTTTTGTAACATGAGTGTCTGGTAGGACTTGTGGAGGGATGTCGCAGTGCTATCTGTGAATTATGCTGGGAACTAAAGCAACAATGTGCGAGCAACAGTTGGTGGTGGACGACGACAATAACAAGCGACGACGCAACAAGGCGCAGCACCTCGTCATGTCTCTGATGACGGGTAGTCACTTCGCCGCGTCGCCGGCAGGGGGCAGTGCTGGGAGGACGTCTCCCTACAGGACTCTGTGCCTCCTGACGGCGGGACTGGCCTTCGTGTTGGGCCTCGTGGTCGGGGTGATGATCCCCCTGTACGTGCTCCCGCGCGGGGGAGCTGCCAGGAACGCGAGCAGAGCGAATTCGAGCGAGAGTCGCAACTTGACGCTGAGGAACACGAGCGCGCCCGTCACGGAGTTCCCCAGCGTCTCCTTCGTCGTCAAGTCCGCGGCGCTGCCGCCCCCCGCCGCCACCCGCCGGGAGCCGGAGCCCGAGATCGAGGACAGCGGGGGGCTCATACAGGGGGGCGTGTACTGGGGCCGCAGGGTGGAAGACGCCATGCCCGCCGGCTTCGAGGAGCGGGAGGCGGAGTCCTGGCGTCGCTTCGCCCGCAAGACGCCCGTCGTCAAAGTAGAAGAAGGCTGCGGTCGCATGCAGAACCGTCTGCTCACGTTCGAGGACGGCACCAGGTCCTGCTGCCGCTACCGCCAGAACACGGACCAGATCCAGGGCGAGCTCTTCAGCTTCTACCTGGGGCGCCTGCTGGGCCTCAGGAACCTGGCCCCCTCGTCGCTGGCCCTCGTCAGACTCCGAGACCCCCTGTGGTCCCGGGTCAGACCGCAGCTGTCCCTCGCCCAGTGGAACGAGGAGCGAGCCGTCGTTCTGACGCGGTTCGTGCCGTCCCTGGAGCCGGCGCACATCCCGTCGTCCCTCAGGACCTCCGCGAGACGCCTCCATCCCCCGGACGTCGTCGCCAGCAAGACCGACTCTTCACTGGAGATGGTGGAGCTCGCGCAGTGGTCGGACCTCATCGTGTTCGACTATCTGACCGCCAATCTGGACAGAGTCGTCAACAATTTGTACAACCTGCAGTGGAACCCCGCAATGATGGACGCGCCCGCCCACAACCTCGCCCGGGAGCCGAACTCGGGACTGCTAGTGTTCTTCGACAACGAGAGCGGACTTCTACACGGATATAGACTGCTGGACAAGTACGAGCACTACCACGGCGCCCTGCTGGAAGCTCTCTGCGTCTTCAGGAAATCTACATCGGACATGATCAAGCGACTACACAAGGACAAGAACGTGGGGCAGCTCCTCCAGGACAGGTTCGAGGCGTCTGACCCGAGTTCCGGGACTTCCTGCCCAGCCTGCCGGACAAAAGCATCAAAATCCTGAACGAGAGGATAGATAGGGTTCACGATCAAATCACGCAGTGCGAACGCCAGTATTCTTCTCGGAAAGTTACGTAAGCACGTAGTGAAGTTGTTATTCTGTACGTAAGATCCTATACTAATTTATTAAGTTCCTCGTTCTTCCGCTCGATCTGTCAAGATGAATTAGGTTCTGTCCAACAGTCGAACATGGCAGGTATCCCGATGTCATGTGCTGCAATCTGGTGAAAAATGCAGCAGTTCTAGTCATCTGAAACCAATTGTTGTGATTAACACTCACCGTGACCTTCTCTAGACTGTCCTGGAAGGTGTTTTGTTTTCAGAGATAATTACACAGTATTAGTGTGACGCAATCGAGAGTGACGAAAAATCAAAAAGTGAGATGTGTGGTGACCACGGTCCTCGGCAGAGTCAACTGGGAGGTGTAGTTGAGCAAAGAGAACACCATCGTGTTTGGTACAAGCAAACTAATATAGGTAAACATTCCTTTTATTTGAGGTTCGCACACGTTTTCACTAGAGAAAACAGGAAATTCCAACACTGTTTAAAAATGACAAGAATAACAAATTATTACGAAAATGATTGTGACCTTTCAGCTGTTAAAACATGTGAACTAAATTCACATGATTGTTGTAACTTGGAGAAATTTAATCTTAGCGTGTGGTTAACTTCTCTATATTAAAACAGCTGAAAATCTAACCGTGCCTTCAAAGCGAGATTCAGAAGGCTGTTATCATTAGGAATACAGATAGCCTAATTTATATTTTATATCATGAAATATTTCAACTAAACGAATTGTTCATAAGTAAATATGTGAATAGTTAATATTCAATAATTAAATAATAATTGCAGTGCGTTTCGTTTTCCAAATGAAATCAGCCCTCTGATATCTCTTTCGCTCATTTCATTAATCCGTCGTATTTAAAACAAAAGAAATGCGTGATGCTAAATGAAAATAATAGGTTATGAAATATTTATGGTAACATATAATGATTGAGGGACTGTAATTAGTTCAATATTCGAATGTAGGATTTAAAAAAATCGGTTATATTACATTGCCAGAAACGATAAATTTATGTATCACCAGCTTGGACGAAATATACAATGTTCTACAGCTTGTTACGGTTACAAAATATGTCTTCTTGTTTTTGAATGGTAGAAAAATAATCGAACATCGCAATAACCGAATTTCGATTTCATTGCTATAAAATTATTATTCAGTGCTTAATTTGTATCGATTGTAATGCGATATCGGAATCAGCGTTAAAATAAATCGAGGTTTAAAAATAATTTATTTAGTCTTATGATTGTGATGAAAGTTTATTGCAAATTATTCTTGGGAAATTTTCATGATCATAACAGGAATTTGGCTGTAAGAGTGGGGCAGATTTTTGACATCGAACGTCATTAATATTAGTATCGAAAGGAAAATTATAAAACGATTGTAGGCCTACCAACTTTTTCGAAATTATATATTCAATGAATAATCGAGTTTGATTCTCGCAGAGGCTTTAAGTTTTGGCCAATAAACTAGATGTCACTTGGATATCTCAATCCTTCAAGTAAAAGAGAATCATCGTTTCGAAGCATTTACTACAAATTTGCGTAAGAACAGTTAATTCAAATTTCTTCATAATTGAGTTCTCAAAGATTTACAATAAATATAACTGTTAAACATTTTAACATGACAAATGAGGAACGGCACGCCTAGATTCATTTTTTAAATAAAATTTCGTAACTTAGTTTCATTTCTAAACACCGAAATTCTAGTAAATAGTGTGAAACTATAAATTTTAAAAGTCATTTATCATCTTCATGATCGTTCAGGAATATTTAGAACAAATTATGCTTGTTAGAAAATAACTTATGTCGTAACTTCTGTGTTTTAGATGTAAATCTAATTCTTCCTTCATGACCGGTAGTTCAAAATTTGTAAAAAGATCCGAATTTATGTAGTCATGCAGATTAATATCCTCTACGAAAATTGATAATTCTTATTAGATAACTACGTTTCTTAATAATCTTCAGTAATGTCTTTAATTGTATTTTAACCTTCAGTTTGACGTAAGAGCGTAGTAGACAATAATAAAAGGCCTATATTTTTTGTTATTGTGCGCTCCAATGATAAGATAGCTATTCGATACCCATATTTTCATTCATTTTTATCTAATGTTTCACTTTCTTTCTTTGTAAATTCAATCTCTCCCCGTTAAACAAGAAAATATTGTTTCAGTGATATTTCAATATACAGTAGCTAATTTATAAAATTAAAATTTTTAAGGCTTTTTCATAGGCTATGTTCGTTATTTTATTATATTTTAAATCGATATAAGTTATGTTCTTCGTGTTTGGTAACTATTATCATCATTATTATCTTATAAAGCAAACTTAGTCATATCGGTCTAATGTTGGTTGGCCTCAAAATTATAAAGGAACCTTTTTTAGTATTGTATTGTATTGTATTTATTAACATTCCATGGTATTCATACATGCTTACAGCTATAATATGGAACAAGTCAAAAAACTTAATACTATTATAAAATCTTAATTTATAGTCACAATCTAGATGAAATTATATACAGACGAGATTTGCAATATAGTCTACTAGTACAACACAAAGTTTTAGTATCAATTTCATGAAGTGTTATTGAATGTCATGAATTCACCTACAGAATAGAAGGCGTGAGAAATTAGGTACTTCTTTAATTTGGCCCTAAATAATTTTATGTTTTGAGTTTCATTTTTTATATCGATAGGGAGGCTATTAAAAATTTTTACTGCCATATAACGCACTCCTTTTTGATAGCACGATAGACTTGCCGATGGAGTATGAAAGTCATTTTTTGACGTATATTTATGCTATGAACTGTTGAATTAGTTTCAAAGTTTTCACGATTACATACGAGGAAGATTATTATTGAAAAGTTGTACTGACAAGCCATGGGCATTATTTGTAGTTTTTTTGAAAATAGTCCTACACGATTCCCTAGATTTGGCACCTACTATTATTCTAATGACTCTTTTTTGTAATAGAAATATACTGTTACTATCTGTGGAATTTCCCCAGAATATTATTCCAAAACTCATTACCGAGTGGAAGTATGCAAAGTATATTGTTTTTAAGGTATTGATATTTACTATCTTTTGCATAGATCTAATAGCAAAACAAGCTGAATTTAGTTTGGGGGTAATTTCTTTAATATGATTTTTCCAATTTAACACATTATCGATTTTTAAGCCAAGAAATTTGGTTGTTGTTGTTTCTAATAGGGATCTATTGTTAATTATTGCGCTAGAAATTTGCGACGTTGATTTTGGACAGGATTTAAATTGAATTATGTTAGTTTTGTTACAATTTAATACCAATTTATTGACTGAGAACCAGTCACATATTTTGAAGAGAATTTCCTCTGTTGAAGATTGGAATTTGTTGGAGTTATTGGCTGTAATTACTATACTTGTGTCATCTGCAAATAATATGGGATGACCTACATCTTTTATTAGGGGGGCAAGATCATTTATAAACACTAGAAAACACTAGAAAAATAAAAAGTAAACCACTAGGTTCTTCTACAGTTTTATTTGTGTTTAAAATTGTATATTGATTCTGGTCTGTACGTCTTTGTGACATTTAAAACTATCCACATGACAGAAATTTACGTATAAATATTATGTTATGCAATTTGAAAACAGCTGTGGAGGTATAGATGAAGGTATAAAGCAATGGAAATCATACAATATAAATTGCTTAGAATTTTATTAATTTTCCAGAGACCAGTAAACCCTGCATATAACTGCTATAGGAATTAGCAATTCAATGAAGTAAATGTCATAACTACTATGAATGTTACAAGCGGAGAATGTAATACGAAAATAGCAGCTGTAGTAGTTGCACAATGATTTAACGTAATGTAATGAGACGATAAAACATACCTCATTGTCTATTCGTCGCTCAAACAGTATTACTTCGTGTAAGAGAGAAGATATGATTGAAAGCAATATCAGTACCTGTCATAAAAGAGAAATTGTCCCCTTGGAAACGAAGCGGTAATGCAGGTAGTTAAATTTGCGTGTTTTGAATGCTCAGACTTCTGTGTAATAGACAAGAAGACAAATGAATGTTTCCGAAGATAGACGATCTGACTCTTGCAATTGTACAGTAATTTACTTGGCGCATCCAGTACGAAAGAATATTTCGTGAACAAAATTTGTTTAAATAAATTATGAATATATACGTAATTATTTTTAACATTCTACTTGAAAATGGCACAAAATGATTCGATAAGATGGATAAGTTTATAAAATTAATACCTTATTACTAGGGCTAGGATTTTGATGAGTTATAAACCATGGAAAAATGTCCTAAAAATGCATTTATGACCTAAAAATCTTAAAAAAAAAAATGCCCTTAAAATGCCCTAAAATTGATCTTACATTCTAAAATTGGCTTAGAAGGAAAAGGAATTTTGTACTACTTAATATTTAGACTAGTAATTAAATTAAATTCTGGTACCAAGATTTAAGTTTATTTAATTTTACATAATTTTTTTCTAAGTGGTACACTTTACTTATTTTACCTGATGTAGTTTCCATGTAGTCCATCACAAGGCCACTCTTATATGGAATTAGCAAGTATAGAGGAGTCTATATTGAAGGGATGGTTGGACTGATCCATTACATGGGGTGTACTACGTTAAAAGGGCAATATTTGTGTAGAAAAACGATTAAAATATCATACAAAATAATGGGTATTAGCCACTGGCGTAGCTCGGTCGGTTAAGGCGCTTGCCTGCCGATCTGGAGTTGCGCTCGGGCACGGGTTCGAATCCCGATTGGGCTGATTATCTGGTTGGGGTTTTTCCGAGGTTTTTCCCAATCGTAAGGCAAATGTCAGGTAATCTATGGCGAATCCTCTGCCTCATCTCGCCAAATATCATCTTGCTATCACCAATCTCGATGCTAAATAACCTAGTAGTTGATACAGCGTCGTTGAACAACCAAGTAAAAAATAATGGGTATTAATGGACAAACTATGTAGACAAAATATCAAAGGAATAGTAATGTCTATTTTATATTAATAATGGGGATTTGTGGCCAAAATTAAATGAAAATGCCTCAAAAATGTCCGAATAACACAAAAGATGCTCTTATGAGTTGAAACAGGCAAAAAATGAAAAAAAAAAAAAAAATGTCCCAACAAATATGTCTTAAAACACTCAGTTTATCACATAAATAAATACTAAAGCGGCTATGTTTCTGGCTTACTAGAAAAAAGATGCAATTTCAACAAAATCCTAGCCTTACTTATTACACAGTGCCTATATTTTTCGGTATAATGACAGTTGGTCTAAAATATGAAGTTCACTGTAGAATACAGGGGAATCATTTCAGTTTTTCCTTGAGGAAGGGCAAGATTTTTGTAAGGAAGATCTTATTAGGGTATTTTGCGTGACGTACTCACTCCCTGTTTTCTTTGAAATTAACCATTTTCCATACGGTACACTAAACTATGGTAGACTTGACCATAAAAGAGAAAGATTTAAACCATATCAGATGCACTGAACATATTTTTAAAATTGAATATATTTACTCCATTTTGTAGTTTTTTTATTATTTTAATTCACAAATACGGCTGATATCATTGTTTTTTTTTGTTTTTTTTTTTTCGTTTTTTGGTCAAGTTTACTCTAATTTCCAGTTTCCACACATAGGCCTAGTTGTAATTTCTTACCGTATTTATACGATACGTAATTTACATGTACTTGCTCTTAATGTGACTCAGATGTGAACAAATTAATACACATAATTTTATTGATAAAAAAATTATTTCAATTAACAAAAATTGTACTTTTATTTGCAACGGGTAACAATCATTATCATAGCAGAAGATAAAAACCTTCGTTTCACTTAAATAAAGTGATTAACTAATCTAGCTCATCTTTTATTTCTTAATTGTTTATAAAAGTGGAATATTCTAATATTGAAAGTACAATTATCATATTTTTTTCTTTAGTAGTATTACTAAATTATTAATCCTAAACTCAGGAGGCACAATTGCTCTCCCTACATCCCTAAATGATGCCTCGGAAAGAACTTTAACTGTAAATAATGTCTAATGATTCATATTGCCTAGTTACCGTATGTCTATGACATTTCTGCAAAGTAAAGTTGGTCTGTATATAAGATTTAGTCGTAGTATACTGTATATATACAAAAATGTCTACAGGAACGTCTAAACTTTTACTAAACGCATTGATATTTACAGTTTAGTGATATTTCACAACAGAGTTTCTTCTTTATCGTGAAGAGAACACCTGTAGTAAATTCTGTTGCTGTTCTTGCTTTTAAGCCTAAAATCAAAGCCATATTTATTCTGAATTAGAATAATTTTGCTTTTATTCTAGGTTACTCAGTAGGCCTAAGTGTTAATAGTGCAAGGAAGATGTCAATTAGAAATTTTATAACTACAAAGAGCCCGTTGTAGAAAACTAACTTACTGTCACACAGTATCTTCATTCTTGTGTACCTTAACAGAGCACATTTTAATATTTAAACATTATTTACATTTACGCACGTCATTTATTAGACATCACTGCCATTTAGATCTATTATCATTAGACTTAAATTTTAGACATTTGTTGCGATTAGACATTTTGTACATTAGACATTATTTATACGGCGAAACATTAGACTTAGAAGCTTCGTTTTATTATGTAAAACTAACTGTCCAAACTTTCTTTGTAAATATGAAAACGATAGAACGGAAGTTACAAAAGTATTAGGCCTATGGAAATAACGAATAAAAGAAAACATACATGTAACGAATCTTTCATTAAGGGGCTTCACTTTGTTGTGTTCATAAATAAAAACATGTTTTGTACATTTCAGTAGGTACTAGATAAAGAAATAGAACGCGTAAACTTCTTCTTGCCTCCTTTTTTTTCTTCTTTCTTCTATCTTATCTTTTTCTTGGTCGCAAAGGCGGATTCAATCTCTTGATCTGTTGTAACAATGGAAAAGTTGAAACATTTTCTCCTAAACATTGGGCCTATACCATATTTAAACATATTTGACTAGCAGAAATATATTTGCAACTCTTTCTCTCTAAGAATTTGCAATTTTCCATTCATGTTACTGCCATAAAAATTGAAAAAAAAAAAAAAAAAAAAAAAAGAAGAAGATATTGTCAGTAGTGTTGTACGATTAAGTTTTATATCTGGACATAATATGGTCAATTATATATTACATTCAATAAGAAATTATAAAGATCGAGTAAAGTTATTCGCTTACTATTTCACACCTTCACGATGAAGAGAATTTGTACTTTTTTATTATAGACAAATAAATTGTTTCAGCATTTGAATTGACGATAGTCATATTAGCTATTTTAACATATAGATAAAGTAATACTCAGTGCTAAACGAGTTACAATTTGCAACACTGTATTAAAAAGAATTAGTAAGTTTAGTAATACATTGCAAATTTTCCTGTCATTTTAATAGGAAGTGTTGCTATATTAACGTATCATTAACACATGTTACGCAAGAAAGTGAAAAATGATGACTAAGTTATAAGGCAGTAGGCTACCATCCAGAGAAATAATGATAATAATGTCTTGTGATTAAGTACATTATCATTTTCCCGATCAAAATATCATTTTATAGGCCTATGTTGTCTGTGAAAAAAACAAGTTTTTGAAGAAATACAAGTTTCATTGTTCGATGCTATTTTTTAGTCTGCTAAACTAGATCTAATTTTCGACTGCAATAATAATAATAATAATAATAATAATAATAATAATAATAATAATAATAATAATAGTTTATGAGGTAATTCCTGTTTAAAGTTTGAAAACAAATGCAGTACAAATTATAATTTGACATAAATTGTTTCTTATGAAGGCACTCGAGAGACGATACCAGAAATTAGCCTACGTGTTTAAAACATTTGAGTTATTTGGTATTTTTATCGTGTGTTGAAAATAAATTTCAATTACTTCGTTTTAAAATAAAACGTTATAAACTGAAATATGGAACATTTTATGAAGTTAGAACAACCATAATACGATGCAATATCGTTTTATAACAAATGTAGATATTGTTTCGAAATTTACGAAAATATTACTGTATCTTATTATATATTTTTAAATCGCCAATTAAGGACAACAGTTAGCTAAGATTCGGAACATCAAATAAATGTGTAAATATTTAAGTTTTAATACACTTTTTTTTTTTAATTTCAAGAATTTGACAAAATCTTCTACAAAATTTATTATTAGAATTCGGTTAAAATGTCGTTGTTTAATGAAATGAAAGAAAACGGCTATAACTTATTTTCAAGTAACAATTTAATAACGTAACTTATCGCATTATAAGTCATGCATTTCGAAACAAATTCTATATATGTTGTGTGTCGGTAACACATAAAATTGTAGTCTACACACTGATGCTGATTTAGATTTTTTGGGTATATAGGGTGAATCTTAAGCAATGGCATTAATTTCACAGGGTTATTCTTTGAGATATTTCAAACAAAAAATGTTTAATGCAATTTTGCTCGTTTATGCTTCGTTTTCGAGATAAAAATTGTTTCACATGAAATATTTCATAGCGTGTCTCAGGAAAGCAATTTATTGAATCCCGAATATGCTCAGTCAATTTAAGAAAGCAGTGTGTTATGATAATAAATTATTGAAAGAATTTTAGTTTTGTCCTTTGATTGAAATAGTTTTAGTTTTGGCCCTTTAAATGTGCAAAAATTTGATCCCAACAAATGTAACATTGTGCAATTCTTTGCAAAACGATAAGTTACATTCGTTTGGATAAAATTTCTGCACATTTAAAGAACAAACCTAAAATTCTTTCAATCATTCATTATCAGAATACACTGCTCTCTTAAACTGACTGAAAATATTGGTAATTCAATCAACGGCTTTCCCGAAATACGCTATGAAACATTTCATATAAAACAATTTTTGTCTCGGAAAGGGGAGCAAACACAAGCAAAATTGCATCAAACGTTTTTGTTTGATATATCTCAAAGAATAACCCTCTGAAATTAATGACATTAATTTAGGTTCATCCTATATAAATAGACGCTTAACTTCCATTAAGATTTGTTATAGGCCTAAGTGTGTCATCTTGCAGTTGTCTTGTATCATGTCAAGCTAACATTCACCATTCCGAGCTCTCCAAGCTGTTTTGTTATTCATAAATGTTTTTGGTATATAACCTTCACTGATAAGTACGACAGAAACAAAACAAAACTCCCCAGTCATTACAGAAGAAAATGACAGTAATGGTCAATCGGGAATTGATAAAATATTTCCGTTTTTATGTGTCGGGATATGAGAAATGTCGACTGTGTATCGCAGAATTGCTGTTAGGACGTTTATGATTTTGCTCCTTAGAAAAAAAAGCTACGTAAGTGAATACAATATAAGACAGTTGATCAACGTACATGCTGCGTCATAAGATACTTAATTGCATATTCATAAGTAATTAAAATACAGTTTAGCATTAATTTACTCTCTTAATGTCAATACAATAAAGTAATCGGCGTTGTTGTGTGTATACAGTTGACAGAAGTCTTAATTTATCTTGTCACCGATTACCAAACTCGCTACAAGTTAACATTATTAAGAGTTTAGGCCCATATATAAAATGTCACTGAACCTGTTGGCATATTTTAGTTACTATGTTAATATACATCTCTTTTATAGCTATACTTGTGCTTAAATTTTGTGACAAGGTTTTCCGATGGAAGTCATAATTATTTTACAGCAAATTAAATTCTTAAATATGAACAAAGTTTTGAGATGAATAAAGTAATAATAATAATAATAATAATAATAATAATAATAATAATAATAATAATTTGTTTGATATAACACCATTTTCATTCTTCTTTTTATTATTTTTCTCGAAATTAATCATTAATACGCGAGAGAAATTTTTCACGAAGCTTTAAAATTGAAGACGAAAGGACATATTAAGATTGTTAAAGTATGTTTTATATCACGCGAAAGAGAATCTTCTACAAAGGCATTTGCTTTCCTCTTAAGCCGATCTTTTCTAATTTCCTTTATCTATGAAATAATAATGCCAAGTGTAGTTGATGAACTGAATATAGTTTGTTTCAAGGTGCCTAACTTACTATCCATTTCCTTTTAACATAGGAATTCAGGATTTGATTAATTTTATGAATTATCTTTAGTAATGTCACAAGAGGTCTGAGATTTGTCGATAAATCCACGAGTGAAGCGAGTGGATTTATTTTGGAAATCTCAGACCTCGAGTGACATTTATTAGGACTATTTCGTGAATAAAATAAAAATGTAAATAATATAAACCCTAAAATTCGCTCACAAAATGTTAGTAATTGTATATTTATGAATACTTAACCTATTCAGACATTGTGAAGTCGAAACAGATGAATAACGATTACTGCAATAAAGAAATTGAAGGCAATGTTATTCAGTAATGCCAATTGAGAAAAAGGAAATACAGATTTTAAAATGTTAATTAAATGCAGGTACTGCACTTTTCTCTTGTTATTATAACAAGTACGTTTTCATTATCTGCTGAAATCATAATTTAATTTGAACATTTTATAGTGTAATTACAAATACACTGGTTAATACATTAATTAAATGAACAATGGTTATGAAGGAGTGTCATGTGAAAGATGTGAAAGTAGGATTTCGCACTTTATTTAGTACGATAGATTCATACTCACCGATTTACGTGGAAACAGTTGGCGACACTGACTAAACAAAAGAACGACCATGCGATAAATTGATAGTGATAAATCGAGCTGCAGAAATTATCGAGATGTATGACTATGATTGGTTGGAATTCAAAATTTCATTACACTTCATTGGTCGAAAATGGAATGACGTCATTTAAACGAAATAGTCACTGTTATGTTCCAATAGAAAATGTAATTAAGCTTATTGAAATAATAATAAAACGTTAAGTTTAAAGTTAAACGAAAACGTATTTTCAGTTATCTGTCCAGCAAGACAATAAATGTATTACAAAATTTTTATGAGAACAATATTATATTTAACTCAAATCAATATGATTCTGATCAATTTCATTGAAAGATTTTAATTTATAAAATGTAATGTAAACTAAACAGGATCATTCACAAAAGAAGATATTTCATTTATATTACGCAATTCTTAATAATTCTGTTTAACATCGATCTAATATTACCATAATCACATAATTGTCATTATCATCAGTTTTATCATCACCATCTTTATTATCATCATTTACTTCTTCACATTATGTTTTTTTTTTCTATTTCGTCTTTCATTCATTTAACAAAAACCTCTAAAAATTTTGTATAGGCCTACACCTTCTTCTCGTATTTCGTTCATTCCTCCATGAAGAAAACGTTAATGTAATGAGTTTTTATTACGCATTTGTCAAATCGCCACCACTATCATCATTATCGTAATTATCATCATCATTATAATCATCTTTATTTCATTAACTAATATAGATCATTGTAAATAATGTCTTTAACGAAGTTTTCGTAATATTGGCATGTATTTTCATGTTGTATATCTTCTTCATAATACATATTATAAAAATAACGTTCGTATAATTTATTTTATCGTACAGTCATCTTCGTTGTCACAATCATCATTATCTTTTTATCATTATTGTTATGGCACCGACCATCTTCGTTTAATTAACAAAGGTATCGTTGATTTTTCGTAATTGTGTCTTTAGCTATGTCCTCTAATTATTTTAAAATGTTTTCTTCCTATACTTCCGTAATATAGTTATTAGACAAGCTCATATGAGTAGTTGTTACACAATGATTTATCATTTTCATTGTAACTATCATCGTTTACAGAGTCTTCGTTTGATTAACAAACACTGACAAAGAAAAATAATGTATTTCACATATTTCTCGTACTGTAGTTTTTATATTTACTTCATATAGGTATAAAGGATAATGAGCTTCTTAACATACTGTACAGTCATTGTGGTTGTTACAATGATTGTCATTGAATCATTATTATTGTCATCATTATTATTATCATCGTTTACACAATCTTTGTTTCATTAACAAACAAAAACTTACGTGTTTAACAAATTTCTCGGACTATATTCATGTTCTATAGTTTCCTTTTATATTTACCGTATATCATAAGTATTAAAATTAGGAAACGTTGATATAATGAGCTTTCTAACTTTAATCGTTGTAGTTATCACAATGGTCATTATTATCTGTTCATTACCATCGTTTACACGATCTTCGTTTCTTTAACAGACATTAACAAAGGAAGAGAACGTGTCTAACAAATTTCTTGGATTAATACCATGTACTGTAGTTTCTTTTTAAATTTTCTTTATATACGTATGTATTAAGAAATGCTGATATTAGCTTTTTAACTTGGAGTCATTGTAGTTTTCACAGTTATCACTAGACCACGGAACTTTATGCATTACAAAACATGAAAATATTAATGCAACTATGCAGTAAGAAAACTGTTGCAATATGCTTTAAAATTGAAATATATACGCAGCAAAAAAGACACTTTAGAGGTTATTTTGTTTAATATTAAGATGTGAATGAAAATAATAATTTAAAGTAATAATTTTTGTCATAAAAACATAATCATTTTTATTAAATCTATTTTTTGTGTAAATATATTAATTACTCATTTTACACATATTTGAATCGGTACATTTTTAACTTTCTAACTTTCCAGGTTTTTTTAAGGGGTTAGGTACAGCTTACAGGAGTAAAATTTTGGAAATATTCAACATTTTTTCCCTCCATTACTGTATCTTGTACAATAATGAAAATTAGTATGTGTAAAACACTGTCCTTCTGCTATATGAAAAAAACTTTTTTACTATTTAAAAAAAATATTTACTTTTTTCAAAATTCAGTTCACTGTGCAGTGATGAAGCGTTTCCCACATAACTCAAAAACTATCCAACATTCTGTGATGAATTTTTTTGTGTGTATTTATGCATGTCATATCTACAATATGATGCAAGATCACTTCTCTACTTTTTATAGATTGTCTGACAAAAAATAAATAAATTAAAAAATGGTCAAATATCAGTATTTCCTTCTAACACCAAATAGAAAAAAAAATATATTAAGGGATGTAGTTGAAAGAGCATGATATTGTAAATATAAGTTTCAGCAATAAAATAAAAGAAAGAGAACATGAAAAGGGTAACAAGTTTATGAGTTATGAGGGAAACGCTTCATCACTGCATAGTGAACTACCTACCATTATGAATTTTGAAAAAAATGTATATATATATATATATATATATTTCTTTTTAAATCGTAAAACTATTTTTTTCATATAGCAGAAGAACAGTGTTTTACACATACCAATTTTCATTATTGTACAAGATACAGTAATGGAGGAAAAAAATGTTGAATATTTCCAAAAATTTTACTGCTGTAAGCTATACCTAGCCCCTTAACTTTCTTTGCCATTGACATAATTATTATAGCAGTAAATAACCTACGATTTCTCCAGGTTCTCTACTATGAAAGTTTTCTTATCTGTCAAAATTAGTTTCAATGCCCAAAACGATCTCTCGACATCACATGATGTGACCGATGCATGCTTGTAAGCTAGCTTAGCAGTAAAACTTGTTGAAATGAACATTTACACCACGTGACTTCATTGTCGCAGGTGTTTAAATACATTCAGTTTTGTTTCTGTGAAATCAGAGCGCTCTAGCAGCATTGTCGTCACAGCAATTTCATGACCTCAACAATAAGTAACTTTATTGTCTCAGGTTTTTAAGCCTAACGTTAAAGTGGAAAACGACCTAACTTATACAGCAGAAAGATGTATATGCTGTCGTCACAGCAATTTCATTCCTCAATAGAATTAGGGGAGAGTTGGGTAGTTTCGGGCATCGGGTAATATCGGACAGTGAGTTTCTTTCATCTACAACCAGTTGATAGTACCTGTATGATATGTATGCATACACAGGGACATCATTTTATTTTTACATCAATTTTTATTGTACTTGAGTTTTTGAATGTACTTCACTCCCACCCCTTCTACTAATGAAGTTTCAACTGTTTTCCAGACAGAATCAAGGCCGCTTATAGTAAACAGCACTGAGTTACTGAGTATAGTACGTTCCAGAAATATGTTCGCGTTTTCCAGTGACGAAAGAACTTCTAATATTGAATCATATTTTCGCACAGGTACTGTCCGTTTGCCTACGTCACATCCCGATTTCCCCCACCTGCTTCTGTACGGCCCTCTGTAAACGCAGGGCTGTCTTAGCTCTTTTCTGAAAACATTAATTTCTGTTAGGAATTGGACGTTTACGTAATATTATACAACTGTTTAAAATAACTTAAATAAAAGGGCCTCGTTAAGTAATTAACTGTCACGTGATTTCCTCCCTTTCTACAATCCTGCGGCATAACCACTTGGACGGACAGTAGATAGCATGTCTGAGTAATTTTATATTTTCGGGTCGGGCAGAAGTGAAGATTGAATTCACAGTACGTAGAGTAGGTACAGAATTATTTCAACATGAGTTACTAGTACGAAGGACGAAACTGGTAATTGGAATTAGATGCAATAGTCTATAGTGCGATAATATGCACAAAAGAACTGAAGCCTGTAAGCTATCGAAATGAATGGCTACCATCTTCAAAAATGTGTTTAAATATCCATTTTATGATTATTTTTCAATTGAACTTCATTATTCTCTATATTGTACGCTAATGTGCTGTAGACAGTATAATATACACTACATAATGAACAGGTTCGCATGGATAGCTCAGTTCGTGAGTAAAAACACTCATTCTTAATACAGTACTGCATTTTGATTAAATAAAAATCCTAATGAAAATTATCGAACTCAAAATCGCGATATATCCTAGTTTACGTAAATGGATGAAGTACTGTTCTTCCCTCCTATACCTAGTAAAGTGATGTGTTTGTGTTTTACGCCAGTATCATCGAACTCCAGTTGTGGAAGAGGGTAGCGAACGGGTTTTCCGGTTCTCTAAAGGTATAGCCAGGTTAATATTAAAAATGTTAGTAAAAATAAAATGATGTCCCTGTATTTATTTACAATGCAAGTGGGCAAGCACCCGGTGGCAGTGGTATACACAATATAAAGATACACAATAAAATTACAATACACAATACAATTATACAGTACACAATACAATTATATACAAAATACAATAAGAATACACAATACAATTTACCACAATAATTACAATTAATAACAAAACATAAAATACCTAATTTTACAATACAACCTACATATGTATAGGCCCTACATAAGTTTCAATAGTCTTTCACTTTACTCTCATCTCACTCACTGTGGTGGCACTATGACGCATTTGACTGACACTGTAGGACACAATTCACTGACACTCTATAACACATTTCACTGGCACTATATAACAGATTTCATTGACGCTATAAATTATCACTGATCGGAACTGTTCACTGCACTGTAAAACCATAACTTCACTGACTCACCTCGCTTCACTGATACAACAGTTCAAATAAGTCAAATAATTACGCCCTTATGCATACTTATAAACAGAAGTACATTTAAGCTAAACATTTTAAGCTAAACATGGTTACGTTTCTGTGATGTCGCATACAGTTACGTAACCACGTCATTCAGGTACTACCATCTATGGTAGATGAAAGAAACGCACTGTCCGATATTACCCGATGTCCGATACTGCCAAACTCTCCCCTAATTAATAATTAGTTGAATTTTTCACGTAATTTATTATTTCTGGAAATTATTCTTATTTTTATGAGAGAGAAATTTTGAAATAATTAGATAATAAATCTGGAAAAATAACTACTGTCCGTTACTTAAGAGAAAAGAAGCGGAAAGAATGTGACCTTCTTGACTATCGCTGCTGATTATTATAAACATCGCTCAGATAAGCATCCCAGTAGCCAGGTTATTACTCGTGCAGGAAACATGGGTAACAATGCGTATGGAAATTAAAGCTAAGTTGAACAGAAGGAGACGTAATGTTTCCGCTTACTGCAGTACAAATATTGCACGTGTTGTCGTACATTATCTGTTCACATCCCTTCCTCCTCAGTCCGCTCTCGTGTCTTCTCCTGAGTCACCGACAGTAAATATGTTAATATACGCATTTAAATATGCAAAATAAAAATATATATGCATTTGAAAGGTAAAACTCTCGAAATATGCATTTATGCAAAATAAAGTTGCCTTCATTCGAACATAAAAATCATGATCGGCAGAACTCCACTTTTACTTTTTCAATATGCCAAATCAATAAAAACATGGAATTGCATGAAGTTCCGCGCTCTAGTTATCACGTTTGTCACGATCTACTTTTCATTACAAACGAAAATCTTCCTTAATAATATGTTTAACAAAGTTCTCAGATTATTTGCTTATAGTAGTCTATCTTTTACATTCGTATAGGTATTAAAAATATTGATACAATGAACTGCGTAACGTGCAGTTATCGTATGTGTGATAATTGAAATCATCTTAGTCACCATCATTCTTATTTATGCACACCATCTTAATTTTCTTGTTTACTTTTCATTAATTTAATAAAGATCTTGGATTTTTTCCATATATTATCTGTCCGATAATTATAATTATCGCCATCGTCTTCATTATCATCGTTGTTGTGTACTTCACATCGTATTTTTGCTTTTATCCCTTCATTCTTCATTCTTAACCTGATGATCTTTTTGAAAATCAGTTCCTGCTCATTACAAAATTAACGATATAAGATAAGTTGCCTGTTGGGAAAAAAAGGGGTTTTCGTTGGCTTCTGAAGTTACATTAATGAAGATAAAATTTCTGTTTATATTACTTCTCTAAATTAAAAAACCCGGTAAAATTCACTTCTTTATAGTCGAAGTAGACAAAACCAAATTACGCACTTATTTCGAAATATTCTTTCTATTATTGATAAGGAAACTTCTACAGAAAAATAAATTGTTCTAGCAATATTATATCAAATACAGGACATGTAATTGGATATTTACATGAATTTCAAGAGTTACACGTTTGAAATTAAATGTATGTATTATTTGCTTCTAAAATCTTAAGTGAAATATGTAATTAAAATACTTTGGAGTATAAACGCGTTTAATAACTTGAAATGAACATTTACTAACTAGAAACAAATAGACGTGTTTATTTTCGTATATTTAACTCCACAGAATATTTTATAAACATTAACTTCATTGAATTAACAATTAGTTTCAACGTCATCACTTCTCCTCCATAAACTATCAAGGAAATAGTAGTAAAAAGAACAATATTTATTGTGTTGCCAATTGATTTCTGTTAAAGTTCGCATATAAAACAAGCAAAGAAACGTTTCGAATATCTTAATTTTACTACTATTGCTTAAACTTCCGTTCTTTATACATGCCAATTTGATGTCGAATTCAACTTGTAAAAAGAGAAGTTGGATTTTATTACATACAATACTAATCAGTTGCTGTTTTGAGGTTACAGAACTTGCGATCTACATATGACCCGTTCTTTATAACTCAGTTCTCAATGGAAATCTTGTGCACGTGAACGAGAAATCCACAGAAGCGTGGACAAATCACTTCTCTTATTACAACAAACATCATGCCATTGCAGCTGTACGTTAAATATTTCAAATTGGATCTTAATTCTGGAATTAAATTGTGACGAGATAATTGAATATTGCTGTAAACTTATTCCTATTGCTATTAATACTTAATTTGACATATGAGTAAATTTTAGTTATGTTTTATTTTTAAGAAAACAGGTAAAAATATTTTTATAACCTATACAAAAATACGACGATTGCGCCTTAAAATAACTAAATAGCACATTTAAAAATGTCTGCGTTTTTGCGTAAGAAGAACACATTTTATTCTTTCTCTACACTATGTAATGTTCCGGATTCTTCCAGCTGATAGTTCAGAAATTATTTTATAATAAATGTTTTTGTACCAATTCATCATTGTTATCAATCGTTTCTTTGGAAAGATTATTAAGAAAAAACTACATTTAAATTGGTATAATTTCTTTTTAAGAAGGATCTACACGGCGTTCTGACATCATAATAATTGACCGAGATAAAAAAACTGGTCTCATTCTTGACCCCACTGTACGGTTCGAAATTAATGAAGATCAACCAAAGCAGGTACATGAAGAGAAACGCGCTATTTACCTTCCATGCTGTGATGATCTCAATCATAAATATAATATTCAAGATTGGAATGTCATTGGACTTATGTTTGGTGCGCGAGGAACAATTCCCAAATTTACATTGGAGATCCTCAGAAAATTAAAGGTTCCTGAAAAGACTCTTCAGACAATTGCATCAACCATTTTAAAATCTTCATTGAACATCATCAAACACCATCTCTATTCATCTTTATAATATTCAATGTATATTATTTATTTTCAATAAATTTTTATCGTTTTGATAGCTACCAAATCTTATCGCAGAATATTCTTTTTTAAAATTTCATTATGTTTTTTTTGACATTAATTTACATTTTTTTTTGTTCATTTGAATTGATTAGGATGCCGATATTTTAAGTCCAAGATTTGGACGGCTATCATTTCGATGATATTCTTCTTTCTTATTCAAAGTCAATAATTTATGTTTGATCGTTGTTCAGATTTTTTAGTATTCGTTACCTTGGTAACTGGTCTATTGATACGAACAATAAAAAGTTAGAATTTTGCTTATTGAATGTTTCGTGTAAGTTAGTTGTCGATCTCTGTACGGTTTAAAATAGATTTCACATATGGGCTTTCCTTAATATAACTATGCTCCCGAAATAAATTTGTTACGTAACATATAAAATTTACCTTGCAATTTGCAAGATAATGGGAAATTAATCCAGACTTGACTGGCGCATAAATTAGATTTCAAACTGTCACATTTTTACTTTGGAACTATGTTGTAGCGTAGCTAAAAGATCCAATCTTACGAAAGAGTCCAGAAATTTCACGGAATTTATTCCAAAATGTTGTCCATATTATAGTGCAGAATTGTTCGCTTGTCGAAAAACAAAATGGTGGACATATTGTTTGTCTTACATAGCATTTTTAAAAAGGAGTAGTCAAATAAAAATGTGACTTTTTTCTGAACAACGTTGTTCTTGCACATGTATTTCCTTCATAGTCATAACTATTGATCTCACTAACTTCTCTGCCGAATCTGTCAATGTTTAAAGAGGTTCAAATGAGTTTCTATTTAGCTTCCATACAAATGTCTTTATTATGAAGATTCATATTATTTCGATTCCACCTCTTTAATTCTAAAAATACTAGTTCAGTAGATAAAACAAATGTTATTCTTTTTCTTGCTCAGTACGATAATTTTATAACAATTTTGTTTGAACATATTTACAATTATATTTTGGTTTTCTCGCAAATCTTCTTACCGATTCTGAGGAAATGTAGCCTAGATAGTCCCTGACGTGAAACCTGCAAGAATTTTGTTCCCAATAGACTTCTTATGTTCATCTTCCTTTCCCGTTTTGGGCCTCGTGGCCTACTACGGCCTGAATCAGATGTTTATTGTCATCCCAAACTTATCTTTAAACTGATATTATATGATTTGTTTTTCTATCCTGCCATTATCCATCTTCTTTACATGCTGTATCAAATTCAATTTGTAGACCAGTATAAATCTCAAAATTAGCGGCATATGTAATCCTTTTAAATATCAAAGTTCCCTTTATGATTCAAAATTGAATACCCAGCTGTTTTACTCATATATCGCTTTTCTGCTGTTTTCAGTTTCTGTTCATCAAATTCCTTTATATTCCGAGCCTCACTTCCATAAAAGATTTATAAATTTTAACCCCAGTGTGCTTTTGCACTACAGAGCGTTTAAGAATATTGAATTTATGACTCTGATAATGCTATAATCTTTATAAATTTTTGTGTCTTCAACGTAAGATATTCCACAACCCAATTAAAATAATACTTAAATTGTTGAATTGAATTATTGATATGAATTTTACTTCTAACGTGACTTCTTCCAGAGAAACCATAACAGGCTTTGGTTTTATTTATGAATATCTAAACATTAAATGATCTTACTAGTTCTAAGGTTGTAGATGGCGCGCTGCAGTTTGTCTTCTGTTTTGGTACGATAATAAGAATTTGTTCATCAGCAAATTTCGGAGGTTATTGATGATTATTATAACATAAATCTGCTTCCTTAACAATTTTTCTTATTCTTCTTGAATTTAATTTACAAATATTCTATTTATTTTACGTTATATTCTTCTACTGAGTGTATAGGGAGATAATTTTACTTGTCTAGCATAATATCACAGTCCAGTATATACAGTCACGAAGCTTAATACGTAGTAAATATGCATCTATAGATAGTTTCTAACCACTAGGATCGCTAATATCGCGTTATTACAGACAATGCGAAATAGTACCGGCACAGTCTATTGTTCCTAGCACCCTCACAACTCAAGTTTCGTGACTGTATATACTAGACTATGTTAATATATTGATGTCTGTTGTTATAGATGGCCGTGATTATACCATACGTCTTTTTTTTTTCTACAATATTCTTGTACCGTATGGGACTTTTTGAGGGAAGAAAATACTAAAGTACCGATATTTCATTGATTATCACTTCTTGATCTTCTGATTAAGTAGGCCTATATACACGTAAGTTAAAGGTTGGTAATATTGTGATATGAGTAATATTGTGATCGTTCTTTTTGAGAATTTAAATATATGCACAAAACCGGTCCTTCTCTCGCTCAGTAAAATTGTAATAAATTCTGAAAAAGAACTATCACAATGTTATCTCGTATCACAATATTACCAACCTTTACCCTATACTAAACATTTCTCAGTTATGTGTATTAATAGGTTTGTTTCTATAGTGGCTTCCGACCATCTTCAAACGTCATGAGATGTACACATCGATAAGTCAAACTGCGCATGCTTATATCGGCCGTAAACTATCGAAAACTGCTGTAGAAACGAACTTAATGTATTGTTCGACATTAATTTGTTTCCTAGAGAACACGCGTAACGAAAAAAAAAGTAATTATGAAAGAATACAAGAAAAAGACGGTAAGGCGTGAAGTAAATTTAAAATATAAAGAATATATATATATATATATATATATATATATATATATATATATATATATATATATATATATAGGCTACTGATTGAAATTGTTCTCAAACATTAATCAGTTTTATTATTTAGGAACTGAAAATCAGAATTTTTGCCACACTTAGGTACAATTAAATATAGGCTAGTACAGTAAGTGCTAAAATTTAGCCTTTGTTGTTGAGCTAAAGGATTATAAAAGATAATAAAAGTGAATACTTTTAGTTTATATTTTCAAAATGAATGTCAAATCTTTAAAACAACGTTCATTTTGAAATTCTGAAACGATTTTATATAGCCTATTACACTTCGCTTACATTACGTAAATTGACATTACGGGCGTGTTATTGTTGCTGCAAAAATGCAATTTTTGAATTCATAGGTTAAAATTGTATTTCGTAAGAAAGCCTATTTACGTTCAGATAATTCATTAACGGAAGAATTTATCTCCCGTACATCGTATTGTCTGAATCACAAGAAATTTGTCCATCTTGATTGAAGACAAAACTCGTGTCAAGATACAATTATTTTGATAGATAATACAACGAGATGTTTTGAGGGTCTCAATATATTTACAAGCAGCATAGATTCGTGTGAAATTGTCTAGAAAAGCCCAAAGATCTGGATTGATATTTTATTAGAAATATTTTACAAGTAAAATGAAACACATAAGAAGCATTAAAATGTGCTAATAAAATAATAAAAGTTAATAATAACAACTCAGAATCGTGCAGTTAAGAGTTTGGTCATTGCAACTAGGTAATGTCATTGTTACATTACTAATAAACCATGAATAAGCGATGAATGTATAAGCAGCATGTAATTATTACATGGGAATTGCCTTGCAGTAGTTATACACACAAAACTCCCTGTTTTAGCGCTGTATACAGAAAAAAATGGCCGTCTCTCTAACAGCTGTTCGTGTCGATTGTCATTTTATGATGATGGTTGCCTTGTAACCACAGAACAACAAATCAAAGAGTACAGAATAATTAGAATAACATTATTGTAGCTGTACTTTTTAATCAAAACTTAGCTGGTAATCGATCAGGCCCAGTTGCACTATCGATACTTAGCGTGGCACACTAGCACACACTATCGGGTACAGGGGCGTGCGCAAGGGAGGGTTACCAGGTTTGAATCCGTCTTGAACTTTTTGAAAAAATTATATATTTAGATTTGAGTATTTTTTTATCCATAATTGTTTTCCCTGCTCTTATTTTTCACTGTCAGAGTAACAAAATCTACATCGACAAAAGGCATAGTCCTCCTACCCCTTCTTCAATATAATCTCTGTGCTTGATGCTGCGGCACGTTCGAATTATAATAATGCTATCTTTATTATAGAGAGACCTACCGTCTAGTACCGACCTTGTAATGAAATGAAGCTGACTTACTTACTTACAAATGGCTTTTAAGGAACCCGAAGGTTCATTGCCGCCCTCACATAAGCCCGCCATCGGTCCCTATCCTGTGCAAGATTAAGCCAGTCTCTATCATCATACCCCACCTCCCTCAAATCCATTTTAATATTATCCTCCCATCTACGTCTCGGCCTCCCTAAAGGTCTTTTTCCCTCCGGTCTCCCAACTAACACTCTATATGCATTTCTAGAACCGCCCATACGTGCTACATGCCCTGCCCATCTCAAACGTCTGGATTTCAAGTTCCTAATTATGTCAGGTGAAGAATACAATGCGTGCAGTTCTGTGTTGTGTAACTTTCTCCATTCTCCTGCAACTTCATCCCGCTTAGCCCCAAATATTTTCCTAAGCACCTTATTCTCAAACACCCTTAACCTATGTTCCTCTCTCAGAGTGAGAGTCCAAGTTTCACAGCCATATAGAAGAACCGGTAATATAACTGTTTTATAAATTCTAACTTTCAGATTTTTGGACAGCAGACTGGATGATAAGAGCTTCTCAACCGAATAATAACACGCATTTCCCATATTTATTCTGCATTTAATTTCCTCCCGAGTGTCATTTATATTTGTTACTGTTGCTCCAAGATATTTGAATTTTTCCACCTCTTCGAAGGATAAATCTCCAATATTTATATTTCCATTTCGTACAATATTCCCGTCACGAGACATAATCATATACTTTGTCTTTTCGGGATTTACTTCCAAACCGATCGCTTTACTTGCTTCAAGTAAAGTTTCCGTGTTTTCCCTAATCGTTTGTGTATTTTCTCCTAACATATTCACGTCATGAAATGAAGCTGACACAGTATTAAATTTAACTTGTTGTGAAACATATTGAAAAGGTTGTTTGGACAGTTCTGCAGTGCAGATGTTGCTAAATATTGTGCATTGTCGATTTTAAACTCATTTCAAGAGCGGTATTCACCCGTTCGTTAGTTTGAGTTCTGACTTTATTGTGAAAATTTCGTTCAACGTTTTGTGTATTTGAGAGTTCATGTTTTTAATGTAAACTTCATACTGTCTTTCCGGGTTCTTTGATACGTCTAAGCGACCACAAAGCTCAATTTTACAATTATTTTTTGTTTATCAAAAAGTCGCGTTGTGAATCTCGCGAGGTTAGTGAACATTTAATTTTGACAAACGTTCCTTTGCTGCCGCAGCGTGACGGTGTTGTCGCGAACATTCTTCCTGGAAATAGGTTCACATCCCTCTGTGAAAACTCAGCTGACAATAATAATAATAATAATAATAATAATAATAATAATAATAATAATAATAATAATAATAGTTATTTAATAAATAAGAAGCGAAATCGTAATACATAAACATACTTCCCGAACGCTTGTATACTGTATTTAAAAAAGAGCGAAGATCTATATATATAATTTGAACTGGTAATGGAAATTACGGGAAAACGGCTCAACGGATTTTAATGAGTGACCCCTCATTTTCATGCCTGGCATCCAAAGTTTTTCGGAAAAGTAGTAGTTTTCAGTGAAATGTCAATTTTCCTACATAATTTTCCTATTTTTCAAAATCCATCTGTTGTCAGTTTTGAGAACTAATTTTATCGAATCACGACAGACTTGATTGAATTTCAGAACAAAACACACTCTACAATAAACAATAGGCTATTACACGAAGGCCATGACCTGCAGGATTGCCGACATATTTAGAGCTCAATTCAATGTGTTATTAAAAACTGATTCTGTAGTGTATAATTTTCTGAGTACAGCTGTGTATTGGATATTCAAATCTACGAAACTTGAGGTGGTTTGATGACATTATTACCGTTAGAAATTAAATATTATTATAGTTAGTATCATGATGCGTCTATTCTTCATTAATTGTACAAGATATTGATGCTATATTGATGACATGAAAGTGAAACGTTTTGAGGTTATGTAAGTAAATGTAGAGAATATCTTAATTTAGATCTTCATTTCTATAATTTACTGAGTGACTGCTATATATAACTGCAAAACTTAAGTAAGATAATAATATTGTTATTAAAAATCAAATATTTTTATTCTTATTAAACCAGTGTGGTTGGGTCTTTTTTATATACTTAATGGCGGTGTAGTGCAGATATTGATATGTGTAATTGTCTTCAGTATTGGCTCGAGAGAGTGCAAAAATTACAGTTCCTAAGGAAAGATAAAAGGGTATTACTTACTGATAAAATAAGAGGCCTAGAAAATTTTGTAGTCTCCAGATCATTTCAGCAAGATCTCTTAGTAGGATAAAATGATTTTACGCTCTACATTTCAAGTTCTACATGTAGCAGCTATACGAAAATGCTATTGTTCGAAAGCTTAGCAAACCTGACGTTTTTTTAACTTTTGCCTACAATCCACAATGACCTGAAATAGCTACTGTTATCGTTCTGACATTGATACTTGCGTTTTCGCGTTGAAACTCAAAAACTGAAGTTGGATAGGTTCAAGAAAAAGTATTTGGCCTAAAAATCCATTCAGAGGGAGTATGCTTCATTATTATGGAAGCAAATAACTATCAAAAAGATAAGTATTCTTCATTGAAAATAAATCTGAAAAATGTTTATTTGAACGTCTAACGAACTTAGTTTGCAGCAGCATTTGTTACACAAGCCACTAGTAATTTATAAATAAGTAACATGAAATATCCACACCGCGCTGCTAGCTTGTAAAACGTCAGTCAACTATTAGAAAATGGGACATAGGACGATCGAGAAAAGATGGAATTAAATGTTACAGATATCGGAATAGGAGAGAGGAATTCTCTTGACTCATTATGATAACGAAAAAGGCATTGATGTTGCTGAAATCAGATGTCTGAGAGTTGTACATGGCTGCAAAAGAAATGCCTAGTCGAGGTCGCTATCGATTTGAAATGTTATCGTGTTACGATGACTTCGATCAGGAAACAATAGAAAGATAGATAGAAGGCATTGCATATAAACTCTATTATTGCTCTGTTATCATTACATCATTCAGCTTGTTTCTGTATGTCTTCAATAAACTATAAATGAACTATAAATTTTATATTTATAATAAAATTGATGCATTTTTTTAATAATATAATATGAAACATAACGAGTAGGCCTATATCGATTGTAACAATGACAGCATCCACGGATAATAAGGAAGGCTGTAGAATACCATAAACTGCAGTTTCACTGTTTTCGTGTAGTATTCGTATTAATATTGTAAATTAAAAGTAGGCTATATGAATAATTTAAAATCAATTGATATTGAATAATAACGTGAACATGTTTTAAAAATCGTATTCACATGTTTTTGTGCGAGATCGTGCGTATTTGCTTGGTTTCCGCACAAAACCAATCCGCGGAAAGTCTAAAATTCCACATTCAGTATTCCCAAACTAACACACATAACAATTTCCCTCTTCTTACCGCTTAAGTGACATATTGATTTTACTGCTTTAGGCTTTTAACATATTATTTTTAGAGACGTTCAATATAGTAATAATTATAAATTGGAAACTTACCACTGCAATTTCACCTAAATTGCACTGTTAATTATTGTTTTTAAATATTTGCAAAAATTAAGTAAACTCTACGACTCCACTAAAGTTACTGCATTCGTGATGCAAGTAACATTAAGGAAGCCGTGAAAAAATCAACAAGATTCCAGACTCATCATAGACTGGGGGAAAAAAGACAGACGTATATCACGGCCTGCTGGAGTATTGTAAACACAGAAAACATTTTAAAGTAACAATGTTGAAGATAGATATTTTTGTTTTGCAAATTTGCCGTCATAGAACAGAAACCAAGATGGAGATTTCATTGCAACTAATTAGAAATTCCTCTTTCAGGTATGTAATAAACGATCTTCGCACAAAATAATGTACGATACATGAGCGGTATGTTTTCTTTCAATTCTCGGAAATTAAAAAAGCTCAACTACGTTTCGCTTTTTCAAACTTTTTATTGAACATGAAAACTTCAACATACCGCTCTTGTAATGCATATTACTATTAATGGCTTTCCATCTCGCCATGTTTGTTAAAGTCCTCGGAAAACGATATAATTTCGTATCGACATTTCTTTTGCAACCAGTGTACTTCGCTTTGCAATGACTGATTATATAAATTAACGAAACTATTATAAAATATTAAATATGTTATATACATTATTTGAAATATCAGTAAACAGATAGTTGTTAAAATACTATTAAGTTTTGATTAAAGAATCAAGGAGACTGGGGTATATACAAATATTTGTTGTATATTACAAAACAATAAGTTAATAATAATAATAATAATAATAATAATAATAATAATAATATAGCCAAAATTCTTTAATTTGCAGTTGAAGGAACCATTTTAAAAGATCGAATTATCCAAGATTTCGAATTATGCAAGTTTCAGTTATTTTCTTACTTTCTACTCCAGATGAATTGTGATCGAAATATGTCAAAGTTTTTCGAGATAAAGACTCCAAATGAACCAACTAAATTTATGGAGCCTCCAAGGGCATTGTATCCGGAACATCTTGAATAAATAAAATCAATGCAATAACTTACAGTTGGAGCAAAACTATTTATTCAAAATTTTGTACAACTTGTCAAAACACAGCACATTCTTCGATTAATGTACAATCCTACGAGTTTACTGAGCGACTGGAATATTGTTTCACTCACACTTTGTTGTCCTTCAACACAACACCTTCATTTCTGGATTTGGTCCATGGCCTGGACGATTGTAGGCAATGGTTTCTTGGGATGTTCTGATCCTTCTTCGTCTGAAGAGAGAGTGACAATCTGTTAGCTCTATATTGCGGGCTGATTTTCGTAATTTTGGAATTGAATTTCTTTCGATTTCACTTCGAATTAGTGGACTTTCCTAGGTTCAACATAACAATTGAAAGTTCTGACCAATAGTCTAAGGGTAGTGAGTGTGGCAGATGAAATGAATACAAATTCTTATTGGTTATCCATCAACGAATACAGTACTGTACTTGCATTTCCTACCGCCCCGAGACTTGTGTATGCGCTTCTAGTACCACAGTGAGTTTCGACAGTTCTGTCTTACAAACGGCACAATTCTCAAATAGAAAAATAGTAGTTCATTAATTTAAAATCAGTGATCAATATGGATGTCCCAATCAATCAAATATTCTGTTTTCCTTTAACAAAAGTATCACTACAAGGCACAGGACCAATTTCCATTCAAATGGCAAACCCGTTTCTTAGTGTCTAATTCGAACTATAAAAAAATCGATTTTCAGAACCTCACTAAAAATCTAATTATTCACGATTTCGTATTGAAAGCCTTCGATTTAGACAAGTTCGACTGTAATAATAATAATAATAATAATAATAATAATAATAATAATAATAATAATTTTTCCTCTCCCTTCTTATGTTTCTTGAAGATTTCTTGCCTAATACTGTATCTGGATATTGATTTTCAACACCATACATTATTCAGAAAGGAAATACATCGGGAATTTCCTGATTTAATGTTAACGTGAAGCCGGGCCTCCATGTAAAACAAAAACGAAACATCACGTTGACAGTAAGACAAAATTCCTAGACGGTTTTCTAACGCTTAAACCCGAAGTTTATAGTTTTGGAGATAAAAGCGCAAAAATCATTATTCTCTCTTGTTGGTATACTTCTCAGAAGTTGAAGTGCCTTCATATGATATGGGTTACATTAATCAGCATTGGGCAAATACACCGACTCTTGAAAAGCCTCTCAGAATCTTCAGTAACCCATCAACGTCTGCAAACATCTTCGAGTGCCAAGATACTTCGGCGCAGACTGAATTCAAATGATGGGATTTTTTTTTACTTGCTTGATGTATCTTTATCCAGCGTTTTTGTGGAATGTCAGTAAATTTTAGAGGTGGGGAAAAAATAACGTAACGGTTATTTTGGAACAGTTCCGAGCAAGAAACTATTCCAAAACGTAACAGCACCTTGGACTATTACGTTCCAAAAATAACGGTAGTACGAAATACTTGCTGTTACAAAATACTCGTTTCACTTTGGAACTATGCACATTATGACAACGTCTTTTCCACGGAACGGAACATATTTGGCACTATTGAAAGCAGTGGTGCCAACTTTTAGAAAACACTGAGTGGGCTCAAACATTTGAGGTTATAAGTTAAATGAATGTCGTCCACGAGCCCATATAAGTTGGCGCCACAGTTTGAAAGCAGAATTGGTTATCCTTTCGTCGCACTGAAAGAAGTGTTGGAATCTAAAGTGAAAGATAAATAGTAAGGATACAACGGTAAATTTTCATATTTCATTACAATGAGATTATTACTCTTCATGGCGGTACTGATATGAATTTTAGCACGATCGAAATTATTATAGCTTTCACTTACTAATTTTTGGAGAAATTGAACAGTATTGTAAACTTGAGCTGAGCAGAAGAGAAAGAATAGATTAGGTTTTATTTACCATTGGGATCCATTTCGATTTCGTGACCGATAAAATTTACAAATAATTTTAAATTGCATTAGCCTACATATGCTGCTTCGAACAAACCTGATCTACGAATTCAATTGGGCAGTAGAAAAAAATTTTTTTTTTCCACGAATTCACATCTCGGCTCACTATGACATCGTACTGCATCACATGGCATACAGGGAAGTATGTGATCATTTAGCGTCCTAAATACCACTGTTGTAAAACTAGTCGTACGTGCATGTTCCAAAATATCACTGTTACTCGTACATTACATATTAGTACCTGTTCCAAAATACTACTGTTCCATCAGATACTAGTCAACCGTGCGGTTCCAAGATACCACTGTGCACTTTTTAGTTACACACAAGTTACATATGGTACTGTTATTTCGGAACTGTTATTTGGAACCTAGTATTTTCAAGGAACTGGAACAGTTGGAACCGTTACGAGAAAATAACAATTTTTCCCATCTCTAAAGTCTGAGTGATGTATCTTGTCTCACTGTGAAAAGAGAGAGAAAGAGATATGTCTTACTTCGTCTGTATTGTTATGGCGATGGGGGAGTGGAGCGATGCCGTCCATCCATCCAGTGGCGGAAGGGACTACTTGATACATTCTGTAGCGCAAAATAAAATTACAAAATATCTCTCTTCGTACTGTGTAGTTCCGTCACTGAGCTTGTCTTTCAAGAAATTGAGTTCCGGTAGCCTGTACAATAACAAGGCTTTGAAAGGAATCTTGAAAATTTACAACCCTCCTATAATCTGCACCCTCATTTGAAGGGACTTCGTTTTATTGCTACTGAGACAAGATAAACCTTACCAGGTATAGTAATTTTGTGCTGTATTACCATTTTACGCCAAGAATATAAAACCGTTACGATCAAATTCGTTATTATTCTCTTGTTGCGTAGTTTAATTTGTGTTACCGCTTCGATTTGGTTTGTTTACGCATGCGTATCTTTAATTAGTTAGTGAATGACCAGTTATTTTATATTTTTCTCGCTAAAATCGATTAAGAATGTTATCGTATTTTCTCACTTGAATTCACCTTTCTGTTAAGAAATTATTGTATATTGTCCCATGTATTTATTAAGATGTACAGAAGCTCCACAAAATTTACAGCACTTTTGAGTAGACCCCATCTCTGCAAGAAGGTCATTTTTATGACGATAGGATTGCTCTTGTAATTGTGGAATGAAGTCCATTTAGAAAAGACTGGATCAATTATTATATAGGCCCTAATAGTCTAAATGAGAGTTCAATTGATGTTTCGACGATTAGTCTTATAAATTTATTAGACATTGATCGTAAATTTAATTTCTTCCTTAATAAATTGTCGAAATTATCGTATTGTAATGATCAGAGACCGGAAGTTTAGGCATTATGAATCATTAAAATAGGCAGGCAAAAAGGCATCATAAATAGCTAAAATAGGCAGGCAAAAAGGCATTATAAATAGCTAAAATATGCAATAAAAGGCAATTAAAAAAAACCTTGCATTAGACTCACAACCTTTCACTTTCCACAAAGGGATTTCGGCAGCAAGAAAAGCTTTACATAAGTCAACTGCAAATTGAGATTTTCGACTCGATGTTGCAATAATTACTGTTAGAAGCAAAGAAATCTTCTTCCCAGTAGCCTTGGAAAGTGCATTTTTGTGTTTGGTTGTACTGATAAGTTGCAATATGAAATATTTAGCTAGCTACAACAACATCGCAATGAAAACTGAAAGAAAA
Organism: Periplaneta americana; assembly: GCA_025594305.2. Classification (NCBI taxonomy): domain Eukaryota; kingdom Metazoa; phylum Arthropoda; class Insecta; order Blattodea; family Blattidae; genus Periplaneta; species Periplaneta americana. The sequence continues at coordinate 20,567,197 of JAJSOF020000011.1, read as the reverse complement.
ATATCCGTTAAAAATAACGTTAGACCCGCACTCATTGCTGCCTTGTCAAATAAACACAAGCGACAATTAAAAAGCTTACTGTTATACATTTTTGCACGGCAGCACTCATTGTTGCAAAGAGAATATGAACTGACTGAAGACAATAATATACATTCGGTGAAGTCACTTTCATTGTAGGGGTTATAGAAATAAATTGAAATATACCTGTAGGCAATTTTTAATAATAAATTAATAAATAATAGATAAATATTCAAATAAAGGCAAAAAAGCTTTTATTTTGTAATTAGACATTTATATTAAAAAGACAGAAAAGTTCAACATAAAACTGTGACGTTTCAATCACAAAGGTATAATTCGTACAGATTTACTTTCAAAATGAAGATAGATTTAACACATTTAAAAAGGCATTCTGCCAAGGTTCCGGTCTCTGGATTATAGCTCACTTAAGTCTTTAAAATCTGTAGCTCTTTTAAAAATAAACAGTAAAATCGGTATCTTATTATAACACAGTATTTCGTTCATAGCGTCAAATAATTTAAGTCACATTATGGATTAAAATTTCGACCTAAAATAATAAGGGTCTACATTTATAAATACTGAAGATAAACTAAAAAAGACCCTTGTTAATTTAAAAAAAAAAGCAAGAAAAGACGTTTGAGAGAAAAATTGACAGTATTTGAGAAATTGCCAATGATTGCGTGGAATGTTGCTTCTCGAATGAAGGTAATGAAATGCAATCTGTACTTTCTTTAACACTGTATTTTATTTGATATTAATATAGGTCCTATATACAGTACATAACCCAACATTTCATTTCTTTAGAATATATTACATTTTCACACCCCAAATGGATTTAGTTCAATTTTGATAAATATATTTAATTTGTTTTTAATTAAGGCTGTAAGAGGGCGTGGCATTTAAAGAGCTGCCAAAATTATTTTTTCATCAAAGAATTCGTTTTTACAATTTTCTGGTTACAAATCTAATAACTTTTTGTTCTAAAGTTGGCTCCCTGAAGTTACTAGATGAATATAGCGGAGGAGAATTTTAGTAGGTATGTGCTACATAAATATTAATTTTACTTCCAAATTCATTTGTCCGTAAGTTTATTATTCTTGATTCAAAACCAACTTTCTTACGACAAATATTCATCAATCTGGATGAAATTTTTACTTCAAGTATTTATGAGGTAGCTGCATGTTTCTATGCATTTATTTTGTAAGAAATGCTGCTAGTTTATTTTATTAACATTTTTATGAATTATAAAAAATATTTTCAAAATTAAAAAAAATTCAAAGTGAATAAATGAGATATTTCATAAAATGAATGCATAGAAATATCTCCCCACGTCTTGTGAATGTAACCAAACAAAAAGCAAACTTAAAAAATTGAGATCTTGTACTAAATTCTTGGGTTTGAAAATATTTATAAAAAGAATAGAAAAAGAATAGAAGGCCAAATCATTTGGAAGTTCAAAATTTGGTTTTTGTTAGTCCTTTACATAGTAAACAACCTCTCAAAATTTAATTGATAAAATTATTAGGAAAAAAAGTTATCATTCTTATGCCCGGTTTCTGGAAGGACAGTTACCTGTGCATATAGAGTTATCTACGATTTAACGCGCTGATATGTTTGAAACGAGTTTCCGAAACAACAGTTATCGTAATCTTAACAGTTATCTGTGCTTCAACTGGTAACTGTGCCTCGGCGTGTAGTTACCTGGCTGTTAATATTGATTCGAACAAATACCGACATGCGGCGCTACTGCATTACTGTTTCGTAAACTATAATAACTGATATTAAATAATAATATAAACCGGAATTAATTAATTTACTATATTATCGGTTTAGTTTTAAAAAAATGTGACGTTTTATTTACGTGACTTACGGTAAATGTTCTACTTTCGATGACATATTAGGATAATAACGTGTGTTTATAAAGACAATTTCTAATACTTGGGTTGGATAAAAAGTAATGGCAACAATTCGATATTTCTGACATGGCTTTATTTACAGGAGTACAACATTTACGTACCTTCTATATAGTCGCCCCCCTTATTTATTACCTTTTGCCAAATGTTTGGAAGGCGTCGTACACCATCAGCCCGTCCATCTTTGTTGATGTTCCGTATTGACCGCCCTAAAGCACGGATAAGTTCATCTCTGACATTGTACCGGGTCCCTCGCAGTGGTTCTTTCACTTTGGAGAAAAGATCGTAATCGCATGGATCATATCGGGTGAGTACGGTGGATGTTCCAGTAGTCCACGTTTTCCGTCTGCCTTGGAGGTACAGCGTGGTGCAGTATTACCCCATCAATGTCATACGCCACAATGAACATCTCCTTCACAGCACTTTGTGTAGGGCGCACTTTCTTTGGACGAGGAGAACCGGGATGCTTCCATTCATTTGATTGGCGTTTCAAGTTTGGTTCATACGAGCGAGTCCAGGTTTCGTCCATAGCGACGATTCGTCCAAGAAAGTCGTCACCTTCCCTTTGGTACCGGTGCAACAAGGCCTTCCCGGAACGCTTTAACCCATCGTGCAACTGTGCGATATGGCAACGCTGCATCGCCACATGCTTCACGCAGTCCCTGAAAACATTCTTGTGCACTAGGATCTCGTGCCATTTCAATTTTGATCCAGAAACGTTGCTCTAGTTTTGTAAGCATGGTCTTAGGGCGCTCACACTATCCCTATGAAAGTCAACGTTCTACACACTGCAGTAGATTGACAGAGTACTGTCGCCGCTGGCTGCACTAACTCATCTAACAGTCCTTGTTCATGTCCACACAGCTGACAGCTCTCGAACGCACCATCGTCACGTGACAGCAGTGTTGCCATTACTTTTTATCCAACCTATGTATCTTAAGCTTAATTTTCGTCATAAACTTCAGATTCTGTGTCGTCAGTCAAGGAATATTTTATTCTTGGGTGCTCTACCAATGCCAATGGCATTTCGGTCTCCGAAAAGTCCATTTGAACACATGAAAGCATTCATATGGACGAATGTAACATATTTTTACGTTAGCAATATGGCTGCCATAACCACCAGAGCTGACTGCGGTTGCAGATTTTTAGTAGAAATTACATCTAGCCCTCTCTCCTCTCTCCATTAGTATTTACCTTGATGATCAGGCCAAATAACAACAATTATTGCTTTTTTAATCATATTACGATTGAGATGGAAGGGTACATGTACATTATCGTTTATCACATGGTTCCTTAATTAAAAAGCCTTGCTCCTACTTGTACACAGCTCACTGTCATATTACTACTGAAAACTTCTGCAAATAAAAATAACTATAAATAATCACTAACAAAATACTAGTGGAGACATCTATGGACAGTAAGAGATACTGAACTTGAAGTTACCTCAACTGTTAGTTACAAAATCTGATAAATCTACATTTAACTTTTCGGAAACTCATGAAAGTTATCAGTGCAGTTAAGTAACTGACAGTTAACTGAGGTGTACCAGAAACCGGGTATTAGTGAAGTATCTCCTTAAAAGATACAAGAAAGCCGTATTTGCAAATCTGATATTATGTTTTATTAATTGTTTTATAATGCTATCGTACAAAAAATAACATCTGAAACACGTTTATAATGTTATACAGTTATTGCATTCGTAAAAATTAGGAAACTCGCTTCACTCTTTCCCTAAAAATTGACCCATGCCATAAAGTATAACTTTATGAACTTGTTTCATAATATAGGCCTACTGTTAAACAAGTTTTCGGTTTCTGTATCTTAGTAAACGAATTAATCAAGCCGGTTTGTAACGAAATGTTCGTCTTCGGGCTTCCAAACATCTTTTCTGCCACCGTCACACGTCCAATTTGCGTTTTCCATTGCCTCACTCCGTCTAGCGAACTCTAGTTCATCATTTCTTTCTTCGTCTGGAGGTGTCTATCCCATTGTTTGTTTTGGACAGGCTTTTAGTCATTCTTTACAAGAGACCGCACCAAATTTAACCGCTGGTCTTTGTCCGCAGTATTCTGATCATTTATTGAACACATAATTTTTGGTATTTCTACCATTGCGGCCTCTACCTGATTTTACGTGGATATATTCTTTTATCTTCCAATATAGACATTTTCCTGTTTTTCTTTAACACTTTCTATCTGTGCCATTTTTGACGTTATTATATATATATATATATATATATATATATATATATATATATATATATATATATAATCTTCTTCGTGGCTACAGTATTTTATCTCTGCGCATTTTCTACTGCTTTTTTTATTAAATTACATATACAGTACATTTATTATAAAAATATATATTAAATACATTAAGAATTATTACATACATTATTAAAAAATATCCTACTGAACATATTGAATATTAAAACACAAAATTAAATTAAACATATTTATTCCCTTGTGAGCAAATATAAAATAACCTTATCTCTGGCAGAGGATTACGTGCGAAATTCTTCGGAAATTCTGCGCTTTCCTGTAGTTTTTCGGACAGTTTTTATGTAAAGTACCGGACGAATTTGTACATATTTAGTGTATACATAAGTCGATTCATTACGAATATACAAATATTCAGTACCTATAATTAGATAATTTTTCTTTTCCCATAAAGAATTCAGGAGTGGAAATTAGCTCGAAATTAACACTAATGACCTTTTCTTTTTCCTTTTCAATTTTGTGCACGAAGTACAGCATTTTAATCAAACAATTTAACAATACTACAAACATATTTATCGCAACAGCTCTGAGTTCGTCGTCAAAAGAGTACAAAATTATTGTCTGAAATACAGCAGGCATTTTACGCAGTGGAGTCATGGGTTCGTGTAGATGTACTTCTCACCCACTGAATGAATTAAACCACCTTATGACAATTTACAAGAATTGCTTGATTGATCATTGGCACAGATTAACAGTTAAGCTTAACTCCGTCGACAAACTTTTTCATTACATTTCTCGTACAATATTCAAAGGTTCAAGCAATATCATTAATGTAAGAATAACTTTGTTTCACACAGATTTTAAGCAAAATAGTGATATATTTTTAATAGTATTATAACTAGGGACCGGATTTTTTATGTAATTACATATTATATTCCTTTTAACCTAACCGTATATAAATAACAAATCTTTGCGAATTTTGTAATTACCATTAATATAATCAAATTTGATACTACATATTTTTACATATTTAGGGGGTTTATTCATTTTTACTTCTCTAAAAGGAAAAAAAAAAACTTCTGTTAGAGAAGTTTACAATTTGAAATACACAGATTTAAAAAGCCTTTTTACCACCCAAGAAAATATATATTTCGGCAAGAAACGTAACGTCCTTACTTCCAGGCAAACAACAGTTTGTAAGTGCCTATAGTTTGAGGTTTTAGTAGGTACTTTGTTTCTTATAGGGAGCAGCTTAAATGCATGTGTCCCACATCTTCTCTTATTTTCTCCTAATCCAGTAAAGCGAAACAGTGCTTGCAGTACTGTTGTGTTATTCATTTCACTCAGTTCTCTAGTTTTAGTACTTACAGTATAAAGTGCAAGTGAGTTTACCTACTGCTTTTAACTAACTAAAATGGCCCCTGTATCTTCAATCCTAACGACAAAAATAACATCATGGATTGCGATGGACGAAGGTTTCAATACAGATGGAAAAATAGTTATGTGTCAAGTGTGTGGTAAAAAGTCGGATGCTCTATGAAATCACAACTGGAGAATCCTACCTATCCTATACCTGCCACATATTGATATTAAATATTTTCATGATTTTACATATTTTGGTACATATTCAGCTTATTTTTCTTACATAAATATGTACATATTTCACACCTTGATATTACATAAAAATCCGGTCCCTAATTATAACAGTATTTTAAATTCATTTAGTAAGTTAGGAGTATTCTTTTAAAGTTAAATTTAGACGTTATATCAAATTAAATGTTGTTTCATTATGGTTGCAATTTACTGCACATAACTCAAATTCTTATCTATATTAAAATGAACATAAAGTTTAATTGAGATCATTATAAGAGTAGATTCATTTGATAAATAATTACGTGAAATATTAGTTCAGTAACTACGTCTAATATACGTGTGTGTAGGCCTACTGTTTTTACGGTAGCATTTACTTTTACAAATTTAGGTTTAATATACATTTTTATGAGAAATTGAAATAATTCAATTGAATATTGTTACAAATTAAGCACTGAATTTTAAGAAAAACTCAGATTTTTGCCATTTTAATATTACTAATTTTAGAATAAAAAATTGAATACTGTTTACTATGTTTGAAGTCATTGTAGAAATAGGTTCACTTAACACATGCTTACTATTGCATTTCTTCAGTTATTGCGATACATTTAATATATTTTAGCGAAAATATGCTCGATTTATACAGTACGATACTACTTAAACTTACAGCTTTGAAATCTGATGTAAACTGAAACACTTAAAACTAAGTTTTAACATAATTTAAAATTATTATATAATATTAAATAGGCCTGTATTAAAAAAACATTAATTATTTATTTTATTTGAGACCCTTCGTAAGAATATATTCACTTCACAAATTGACGTAAAATATTATTTGAGTAGTTAATGCATTTGGTTTGACTTAGGGATTACTTTTTTCACAAACTGAAAGAATTCGATTAATTATTATAGGTACACATTGAGTACGGAATTTAAAATGAAGCTCGAATTCTTACCCGCTTTATGTTAGTTATTTTAAAGGGAAAATATGATACTGTTTATTTTTCTTATGACTATTGTGAAAGTATATTCCTTCATTCATGTTTACGCAAAATATTTTTGTAATTACTACGGTAAATGTAGACCTATAAAGAAATTGTGCGCAGTTTAAATGGCACCATTTAGTAAAAGTTATTAGGTCAGACATGCATTATTTTATTATAAATTCAAAGAATACAATTAAGTGTACAAGTTAAGCACTGAATTTACATAATATTGTAATAATTCTTGCTCTTTTCGTATCATATATTTTAATGGACAAATAACAGCATATGCTTTAGACGTGAAACGTCTGTATTCGTCTCACAAGAGAGAAAAAGTAACGCTGTAAAATGAAAGGTTTACCACAGTCTAGTATATACAGTCACGAAGCTCAATACGTAGTAAATATGCATCCATAGATAGTTGCTAACCACTAGGATCGCTACTATCGCCTCATTACAGATAATGCGAAATAGTACCGTCACAATCTATTGTTTCTAGTACCCTCATAAACTCAAGCTTCGTGACTGTATATACACTAGACTGTGGGTTTACTCTGGCATTATTCTGTTACCATGGAAACAGAAGTATAAGATAAACTCGTGCTTCGTTGGTTTTCTATGCTGTCCGTCTCACTCGATTCTTTATTTAATGCGCCTCGAGGATTTCCACAGGTCCTCTCCCTCATGTTACGTCCATTTTCGACTTTTTTCTTTTAGTCTCTTAAGTTCCCTCAACGTAACGATGAAAAATGGAGTGAGACAAGTGGCCAACAAGCTTGGAGATCACACAGATTCTTCCTCACAGCCCCAAAATCTCTGCAACGACGAGCTAAAGCCTGCCTTTTAATTATTTTTATCCTATTTTCCCTTCTTTCATTGCATCATTACACTGTTCATCTTGTTCCATCGCGTAGTTATTGGATAGGGTATAATCATCCTGCTTGTGATAGTATTCATTTGATCACCAAATCTAGAAATTGCATATCAAGAATATGGACGTTTCACACAATGCAAGGGAGACTATTGTGAGAACAGATTAACTTGACAAGTGTTTACGTAAAATATTTGTTTAGCTACGATATTAAATGTGTAATGAGAGTGTGCACTATTTATTTGGTAGCCTACCATTTACTTAAGGTTTTCAGATCCGACTTACATGCTGCCTTCGTTTTAAAAATGAAAAAAATCGTTTGATTATCGATATAAATTAAACACTGAATTGTAACGAAAAGTAATTTTCTCAACAGTTTTATACGAGGTGTATTAAAAGATAAAATATTGAAATATTTTTGTAAAAATAGGTCCATTGACACGTTCACATAAAACATTTGTGTGATTACTATGTTAAATGTACAACGAAATTATGCACAATTTGTATGCTACCATTTACCTAAAGCCCTCAGATCTGATATAGGGGAGAAGTGGGTACAGTAAGACAGGGAGAACAGTGAGACATATTTTATTAGATGGTAAATTTTGATGTTGAGATGTTGGTAACAGTGGAGTTGTATGTTACTGAGTTAAGTAACAGTATTTTCATACTCGATTTGATTCTAGTTATAAAGGTGAGTGATGAAAAAAATAATTCGTAATTTTTCACTCTAGAAGTAAAATTTTGACTTGTGTTTAATGAAGATTATATTGGATATACAAATGAGATATAAATATGAATGTTGCCTAATACTATGGTATTTGAGATTGTGTTTGGCAAAGTTTCGTTTTTCTTGTTGTTTAATTTTGAAGTGATGGCGTCATTTTTAAATGAAGTATGCGTAAAGGGAACAGTGAGACATGCCATTGAAGGGTACACTGAGACGTCTCACTGTTCCCATGTGGCAATGATTTGCAAAAACAAACTGTGATTATATTACATTAAAAATGAACATACTAGTAACCAATTTAGGAACTGTAGCTTAAAATAATGGATACATTACGTTTTAATGGTTTCATAAATAAAAAAATTATTCACAAAATTTAAGAAAATGTTAAAAAATAATAAAGAATTACATTAAATTCTTATAATTATAAGCTTTGTTGTCACCAAAAATTAATTTCATTTTTTCGCAAAAGTTTGAAATGTGATGGAAAATTCACTTTTCCAAATGTTCCAGATGTTTCAATGATTTCGAAGTCAGACATCAAAATGATTCAAAATAAGCCTACAGAACATGGCAAGATAAAAAGACACCAAGCTTTCCTTTCTTTTGAAATAAATGTAAATCATTTCAATGTCCGTTAATATACACTATGGTGTCTCACTGTACCTTCCTGAATGGGAACAGTGAGAAATTTGCATTTTTTTTTGACAAACACGTATTGTATATTATGTCTTTTATCTATTAACATTTTTGTTTACGTATTATTATACTCCATGTTTTAATGTCTATTTCTATTGCACTTGATTTTAAAAATACTCGAATTATCACTTGCATACATATGTCTTAATATTTTGTGTCTCATTGTACCCACTACTCCCCTACATTGTTTTGTTACAATCTTATTAATTAGTGATACAAATTAAGCACTGAATTTTAGCCAAGTGGCACATTGTTATCCATTTTGTATCAGATATACCGGGTGTATCTCTTGTTCCTATTTTTCGGAATGTAAGCAACACTATATTTTATAGGATGATATTGGAATTCAGGTCACCTTCGTATAGGGGAATTTCTCTGTATACAAGCCAGACGCTTTATCCTTACTCTACTGGTGACCTTGATAAACAAGGGAAAGTTACTTGTACTTCCAAACTGCTGTGCTACGTACTTCGGCTTCAGGAGCAAAGATTCGTATTTACGTCACCGCCTGTGTATGTTCGGGATTATATAACTTTGAAGAGAAATAGGGACAAGAGTTACACCCGGTATTAGTATGAAAAAAGAATAATGGAATACTGTTTTCTTTTCTGCGAGATTAATGTAAGAACAGATTCGTTAGTGAGATATTTAAAAATTACTCAAGTGGCGTGAAGCATTCATATTTTCCGCATGCAAATGGAAATGCAGGGAATTTAGTGTTTGCCTGGTGCATAAATCTCAAATCGTGCCTTACAAGACTCTGGCAGCTAATACAACTTCGAAATTATAGCATTTCATCTCCATTGACAAATTGCATGTAATTGCGAGTAGCCTTAAAGTCGAGATGGAATGCTATGAATTTTTTTAAGGGTGATAATGTACATAAAATGCGAGTGTAACAGCAATTGAGACAGTCAACCTAGTACGTAACTTTCCAAATGTATTTTTATAACGCTGATCGAAGTTTCGGTCAGCTGCAAAGTGTGAAAGAGGACTTTTGTGTGCTGAGTATTTCGTGCTGTATGTTTGTCGACGAGTCCTCTGTGAATTATCTTGTACATAAATTTAATTGTAAATGAAGTTGGATCTTGTACAGTATAAAAAATATAGGAGTATCTTACAATTTTTTGTTCTCTTTCATTTTTCAAATCTGATAGTGTTCTGTGTATCATATTTTGCAAAGCGTGACCAAATTATACTGTATAATGGAAGGATTTCTGTGATTGCAGACAGGATGCAGGGAGGGAGAACTCCCTTGCTTCCTGCACAAACCTCCGACCGTCTTTAACCTCTGGTACTGAAATTTATACGGGACTGAGTGAAACTTGGTGCCTTTCAGATACTTTTATCTGCTTTATTAAATCAATATTGATCAATTTTATTCTCCTGTACAAAAAGTGCTCGTGAAATTTATGTAAAATCATACTCAAAACAAATTTAATTACATAACACCAAAATTAGATACACAGAAAATTACGAATCTTTCTCTTCCACCCAAACAATCTATAGAGCCTAAAGTAAGAATTGTATTACTTACTTACTTATGGCTTTTAAGGAATCCGCAGGTTCATTGCAGCCCTCACATAAGCCCGCCATCGGTCCCTATCCTGTGCAAGATTAATCCATTCTCTATCATCATATCCCAACTCCCTCAAATGCATGTTAATATTATCCTCCCATGTACGTCTCGGCCTCCCCAAAGGTATTTTTCCCTCCTACCTTGCAACTAATACTCTATATGCATTTTTGGATTCGCCCATACGTGCTACATGTCCTGCCCATCTCAAACGTTTGGATTTAATGTTCCTAATTATGTCGGGTGAAGAATACAATGCGTACAGTTCTGCGTTGTGTAACTTTCTCCATTCTCCTGTAACTTCATCCGTCTTAGCCCCAAATATTTTCCTAAGAAACTTATTTTCAAACACCCTTAATCTCTGTTCCTCTCTCAAAGTGGGAATCCAAGTTTCACAACCATACAGAACAATCAGTAATATAACTGTTTTATAAATTCTAACTTTAAGATATTTTGACAGAAGACTAGATGACAAAAGCTTCTCAACCGAATAATAACGGGCATTTACCATATTTATTCTGCGTTTAATTATATGTTATCATTTATATTTGTTACTGTTGCTCCAAGATATTTGAATTTTTCCACCTTTTCGAAGGATAAATTTCCAATTTTTATATTTCCATTTCGTACAGTATTCTGAAAAAATTGTATTATTATTATTATTATTATTTTATTATTATTGTAGCTAGGCCTATATTGTTTCGTCAATACCATCATCATATCATCACACGTAGACTACTATTCACAATTTCATTTTCGGAAAAATCATTTCAATATTTAGAAAACGGAATTTTACTTAAAATCTATATTCAAAAGTCTCTTGAAAACTGGAAGAAAAAGTGTAGCAAAATTGAAATTATAACAGATGAAAATAGAATACATGCTGTACTTCATTATTCGCTGATGATCAACTCGTAATAGCGAATAATTATGATGATCTGGAATATATGACGATGAAATTGATAGAGAAATATGAAAATTGGGAACAAACAATATAGAAAAGCTTATTGTTTACTTGGTTATTTAACGACGCTGTACCAACTACGAGGTTATTTAGCGTCGATGAGATTGGTGATAGCGAAAAGATATTCGGCGAGATGAGGCTGAGGATTCGCCGTAGATTACCTGACATTCGCCTTACCGTTGGTGAAAACCTATGAAAAAACGCAAATCAGGTAATCAGCCCAAGTGGGAATCGAACCCACGCTTAGGCGCAGCCCCAGATCGGCAGGCAAGCTCCTGAGCCCATTGAACTACGCCGGTGAAAAAATTGATTATATTGCAATTAATGAAGATGTAAGAGATTTAGAATTAGAAAAAGAAACGGAAAAATTAAAGAATGTGTAGAATTTAAATACTTAGGAAGGAAACTAACAAAAGATAGTAGACATGAAAAATAAATAATTGAAAGAATAACAAAACGGAGAGCAATAGTAAGTAGGTATGTTAAAAGGAATTTTATGCTCGACCATGCCGAAATGTAGTATTTATACACCTGGTAGTAGCCCTTTAATGCACCTCATTAAAGTACACCTATTCATTATAGTTCAGTTGTTCAGCCAATGAGAAATCACCATTGTAGCATTATATAAAACCGCAAGTATCGATTATTCTCGGATATGCAATCGAAAGACAACTAACGAAACGTCATGGAGGCTAGAAATCCAATACTGTCGCAGAAGGTTATGTTCTGTTACTATAATAATTAGCGTTAATTGTAAATAATATTCAAATAAATTCAATTTGTCATTTTGTTTCTCAATTCTAAATCAATTTCCAGGTTATATCAAGATTAATGTTCATGTTATTCTCTAGATTATATCAAGGTCAATGACATTCGTTCCTCGGAAAAAATCAATATTTTCGCGTCTCGCACATCTCACAATTTAGAAGGTCAGTTCCGCTCCTCACTTAGATAACCATAACATGAATACTTATGAATAATTTCAAGTTAGAAGTATGGTCGAGCATAAAAAGTCGTATGAAACTTGCCTATAATGGTAATTAAGACGCTCGTATGAAAATTATGAAACTCGCTTGCACTCGTTTCATAAACAAACATACTTGCATCTTAATTACTACCATTATAGGCTCGTTGCATAATGTACTATTATGTTACAAATAAATTTCAAAGTTGTTACATTATAATAGTCAGGAGTACACTAACATGAATAGGCTAACAAATGCAAAGACATCTAAATTGACGTCCATTGAAATGGATTTTTAAGAGCGGCACGGTGTTCAGGGTTGGATAGGGTGAGAAATGAGTAGATTAAAAGAGGGATGCAATATCAAGGTTCTATTTTAGATTATGTATAGACTACAATAAATAGCTGACATTAGAAGGATGGATAACGATTGGCTCCCAAAACAAATTCTAGATTGGATGGCAAGGGGAATTGAAGAAGAGGAAGATCAGTTACATAGTTGAAATAACCTGCAGATGCTGTGAAAATGAGCGGCTTGGAAGAAGGGGACTGGAAGTATAGAGAAGAATTTCGGAAAAGAATTTGGGCATAGGAAGATGCTTGAGCATTTGAAAACCTGTTCTTATATATAGTATATTTAAATTTAAAAAAAGTTACATTTGTATTCAGGAAAGTTAAATGGAATGTCGGAAATAACGAAGTTCTGAAAAAAGTAGGCTAATGTTAATTTTGGAAAAAAAAATAATTTCATTTTGGAAAAGTAGTTATTTTTGTTGGTTATTTAACGACGCTGTATCAACTACTAGGTTATTTAGCGTCGATGAGTTGGTGATAGCGAGATGGTGTTTGGCGAGATCAGGCCATAGATTACTTGGTATTCACCTTGCGGTTGGGGAAAACCTAGGAAAAAACCCAAGCGCAGGAAAAGTATTAATTTTAAATAATTGATTAAATGGCGATCTTACTCGTGTTAATTGTGTAAGCATGTGCGGCTTACAGCTGTTTCGGTGCTTCTTCATACCATCCTCAGAGCCTACTAGATCTCGGCGTCATCTCGAACTTCGCTGCCTGTTGTGTGGGTGCGTTCGATTGTTGAAAAGTGTTGAAATGTGGTGTCAAGTAGTGTGTGTGTTCTGAAATTGATCTGTGTGTTGAGAATTTGATCAGGGTGTGTTTTAGTGTGTCTGTATATTTCATATTGTTCTAGTGTGTTGAGTTTTTGGTTTTGGGTTGTATGTGTAGGATTTCCATGTCTGTATTTATGTTATTGTATATACTTAATATTATATATGAAATATACAGACACACTAAAACACACCCTGATCAAATTCTCAACACACAGATCAATTTCAGAACACACACACTATTTGACACCACATAATTTCAACACTTTTCAACAATCGAACGCACCCACACAACAGGCAGCGAAGTTCGAGATGACGCCGAGATCTAGTAGGCTCTGAGGATGGTGTGAAGAAGCACCGAAACAGCTGTAAGCCGCACATGCTTACACAATTAACACGAGTAAGATCGCCATTTAATCAATTATTTATATTCAAGTGTTAAAAATAGTGTACGAAAGATTCAACATGGATTATTAATTTTATTTTTGTAAACATATAGTTTACACTACTAAAGAATAAAATAGATCTTTACACAGAGAAAACTTGATATTTTGTCGAAATATTATATAACTTGATTATTTAGACTTTATTTGGCCCATATAAAATACTCTAATTTTATACATTTCAGTTTCTTTTTGTCCACAGAACACAATAGTATTCTGACCAGTCTTCGGATTGTTAACTAAATATATTATTTCCTACACTTAAAAATATTTCTGTAGCACGAAGTTCATTGTCTCTGTAATTTCTAAATAGATTGTACCAAAATTTAAATGCGTCAGACTGTACTTAGAATGAAATATTTCCTCAGAGTTGTGTAGCTTCTACACTTCCGGCTAATAGAAGATATTTAGTGTACCTGCAGTTCATAATATTTGGTTTTAAGTTCTGAAACATGGCATTTTATTCTCTATTCCGAAAGCCAGACGCAAAATTCTCGTAAACATATAGACTTTGCAAGGAAATACTACTGCTAGCCATGGGTATCTGACAGGACGTAAAAGTTCTTATTGGAATGCCGTCCCTCCATAGTCCGCACGGTCCTATGGCATGTTAGTGCTTAAATCACCTTTATTTACATGCCATATATTATTCTAACGTTTTTATGTTTCAAGGCCCTCGTAGGTTCCTGTTCATTACTGACGCTAGTATGTATAACTTAGGATTTAAAAAAATGGATTTATAAAACAGAATTTAAACAATTTTTGGAAATTCGCTCACAGCAAAACACGATTAATTTTAAATTACATAATACAAACCTTTATTTCTTTCTAATTGAAGGGTTCAGAGCCATAGTGGGCCAAGCGCCATTTATTAAAAACGGAGAAAGCAAGGGTTAAAGTTAAGTGAATACCATAGTTCTATGAAGATTGACATATCATTTAATTTTAATGTGTATACGTTATATTACTTGCTATATGTTTCTATTAAATTATGGCAATAACTTCATTTTAACCCTTGTTATCTGTGGTTTTAATAAATGGCGCTTGGCCCAATATGGTTCTGAACCCTTCAACTCATGACAATAACACAAGGATTTTAGATTTTAATGGAAATGCTATAGGTAAATTATTCCAAAGTCAAAAAAGATTAGAAAGTCTTCTAACTTCCTTAAGAAGTAAGTTTATAGAAAAATAATGATACAGTTTTCTTCATAAAACCTTTTCCGTTTTTTTTTTTTTTTTTTTTTTTTTTTTTTTTTTTTTCATGTATAAACCAATATCAAAACGCTCAAATATGATCGTAATTTTTCTTCTGTATCATTACTCTCTCTTTTACGGAATTTAAAGGTTTAAAAAATCTTGCGAAATATCTTCAAACTATTTAAATGCTTCCAAAATTAAGAAAAAACTCGTGGTCCATATCAAATCTATATATATATATATATATATATATATATATATATATATATATATATATATATATAATTTGAAGTGGTAATAAAAAATAGGGAAAACGGCTGAACGGATTTTAATAAATCATCTCTCATTTTGAAGCTTGGAACCCGAAGTTTTTCAGTAAAATACTGTAGTAGTTTTCAGTGAAATGTCAATTTTCCTATATCACTCACTTACTTACTGGCTTTTAAGGAACCCGGAGGTTCATTGCCGCCCACACATAAGCCCGCCATTGGTCCCTATCCTGAGCAAGATTAATCCAGTCTCTACCATCATATCCCACCTCCCTCAAATCCATTTTAATATTATCTTCCCACCTATGTCTCGGCCTCCCTAAAGGTCTTTTTCCCTCCGGCCTCCCAACTAACACTCTATATGCATTTCTGGATTCGCCCATACGTGCTACATGTCCTGCCCATCTCAAATTTTCCTATATCATTTTTCTATTTTACAAAATCCATCTTTCGTCAGTTTTGAGAACTAAGTAATAGCATTTCATAATAAAACAAAACACACACTACAATAAACAATAGACTATTACACGAAGGCTATGACCTACAGGATTGCTGAAATACTTAAGAGTTCAGATGGGTCAGATTCTTTCACATCATAATGCCAATATGTCGATCTCCATTTGTGTAAATTTTTGATAACGTATAAAAATAATTTACAGGTCTGATTCTCTGGTCTGTAGTTTTCCGAGTACAGATATTAAGAAGTACAAAACTTAAGAATGTTTGTTGACATTATTACCATTAAAAATGAAATATTATTATGAAATATTATTATAGTTAATGCAACACATAATGGTATACTGATATGAAAGTGAAACCTTTTGGGGCCTTAAGTAAGTAGACGCAGGGAAAGAAGGTTTTATATTAGATCTTTATTTCTATAATATACTGAGTAACGGCTATATATCTGACTGTAGATAATTATTTGAAGAGAAGTAATATAATGATAACGAGATACTAAGGTTATTGTTATGAATTTAACACTACTTGTATTAAACTTGTAGGATATGTGGAAATCAAACAGTGGTTTTCTTCCTGCTCACAAGGAAGTAATGCAATTGTTTAAAACTTCTGTCGTACGTAATGTTGACGTATAATGGATAAACAATTGATCCTCACTACTTTTCCCGCCAAGAGAGCACCTCCTTCTTCTAGTTATGCCTCCGTCTTTCAGTTGCTGACTGTAGTAGTCGTGACAGCAAGTTGCAACTTACATGCTTGGCCAATTTATTATGAGATATAATTATTTGGAAGTGTACGTCAGATTTACGTATCAATAGTATTAATAGAAAATTTTCTGTTAGTGCAGTTTATTTATTCTCTTAAGTGTGTTTTATCTAACAAAGTAACACTGGATGAAAACTTACGTGGTGATCGACACCACTCTGCAGATGATAGATGAAAGTTCAGATGATGATGCTGATGATGACGCTGGAGGCAATGTAGTGATTGAATATGAAACTTGTGACAATGACAAGAATTTAAGATACAGTAGGAGAGATTGAGAATCACGTAGAAAGCAAGGGAATGTAGAAAGGAGGCAAAAAACAAGAAAACAGGAAGAAAAGGAAAGGAAAAGGAATGGAAAAGGAAAGGAGAAGGAAAGGAAAAGGAAAGGAGAAGGAAAGGAAAAGGAAAGGAGAAGGAAAGGAAAGGAAAAGGAAAGGAGAAGGAAAGGAAAAGGAAAGGAGAAGTAAAGGAGAAGGAGAAGGAGTTGGATGAAAAGGAGGGAGAGGGGAAGGAGGAGAGGAGAGGGGGAGAGGAGAGAGGGGGAGGGGGAGGGGAGAGGAGTTACACGCATTGTATACTTCACCTAACATAATGAAGAACATTAAATCCAGATGTTTGGGATGGCAGCGCATGTAGCACGTACGGGTTAATCTAGAAATGCATATAGAGTGTTAGTTGGAAGACCTCAAGGGAAGAAACCTTGAGGGAGGCAGACGTAGATGGGAGGATAATATTAAAATGGATTTGAGGGAGGTGGGATATGATGGTAGAGACTGGATTGATCTTTCTCAGAATAGGGACCGATAGTGGGCTTATATGAGGGCGGCATTGAACCTCTGGGTTCCTTAAAAGCCATTGTAAGTGATATAGATATTTATATGTGTGATTCTCTTCAGTATTGTCTGGAAGAAGCGCAAAAATTATAATGCCTAAGGGAAGACCAAAAGGTATTACTTCCGATAAAATAAGAGGCCTGCAAAATGTTGCAGTGTCCTGATCACTTTAGCAAGATCTCTTGACAGGATAAAATGATTCTACCCTCTACATTTCAAGGTAGTTCACGAAACATGCAGCAGCTATACCAAGACGCTATGTCTATTGTTGGAAAGCATGACAAATATGATATTTTCATAACTCTAACCTACAATCTGCAATGACCTGAAATAGCTATTACTTCACTCCCACATGTAAAACCGACTGATCGTTCTGACATTATTACTTGCGTTTTCGCATTGGAACTCAAGAACTGAAGATGTATAGGTCAAATAAAAAGTATTTAGCATAAAGAAAACCATTCAGAGGGGTATGCCTAAGTTTCATTATTATGGAAGCAAATAACTTCCAAAATGTCTGGTATTCTTCATTGGAAATAAATTTGAAAAAATTTAATTTGGACTTCTAATGAACTTAGTTAGCAGCCTTTGCTGCACAAGCCACTAGTGTATTTAGAATTCTGAATCTTTTCAGTGTATTGAAACAATATCTATTATGGCCATAGCAACACTGAATAAGGTCAGTTCGCATTTTTAGATACAAAACCATTATTTTTGGTGTAAATTATCAAAAATAATCTGCTCTTTATCAGAAATGCACCGGCACATATAATACGCACCCAGTTTCGATTATGAAAGTACAGTTAAGTGGTTTAGGGTTTTAGGTTATTTTTGTTTCGGTTTACAAATAGAGAGGATGTATCTGCGATAAGCAATTAATGAAGGGCATGTAAAGATATTTTTTTCGCTGCACATGAAGTGATATTTCAAAATTAATAACGGCTCACAACAAATAGTGTATACGTTACAATTTCGAAATTTCAATTTGTAATGTAAGGTAGCTATAACATAACAATACAATATAAAGAAGTTTAGTTATAATAGGCATATTGATGACAACATTGTAATGTAGTATTATTTGCAATGATATTTGATAAATATTAAAAGGTTTTCTTCGACTGCAAATTAATTTAGTTGAACATTTTAGAAAAGAAAAATAGAAAAGTTTTTGGTTAAATACCGGAATTTAGTATATACAAATGACAGTAATAGAGAGGCTAACAATTCTTAAGAAATCTCTGGTGACAGTAGGCTCTGTACCTAGTAGGTAAATATAAAATGTAAAAATTAGGCCTTCTTGAATTCTATTTTCACGTTTAATTGCCTTAATTATTATTTTTAGTATATAAACCTCCGATGTCTAGTCATAACGTTATAAGATATAACGCATCATATATCATATCGCATCACATTAAATATATATCATATCATATCATATCATATCATATCATATCATATCATATCATATCATATCATATCATATCATATCATATTACATCATATCATATCATATCGTAATCTAAGGTATATCTTATCCTCCCGTTTCCTGGAGTATAGTAGGCCTATACTATACTTCATACTTGCATTTAGTTTCAAATTTGCCACTAGGTGGAATCGTTATCGATCACTGCTTTTCTCTGTTTGTCAAGCTCCTGACATCTTACAGGAAGCACAAGAAGATAGATTCAGTCATTGCAATTCGTATTTCAACTACTTGTAAATGAAAATGGTGACCAGCAACTCAACGCCAAGGCAACGTAGGACATGCTTTCGATGTAAGTACACTATAAATGTTGTATTTTAAGGATAAAAAATTATGATATAAGATGTATGTACAGAAACCCGAAGTATAGTATAATATACCTGCAATTATGCCCTAACTAACCTGCAGAATTTTTTCAGCATGTTTCCTCATGTCAGTGGATTTTTTTTTTAATTGTAGAATTATATTGAACTTTAAATAAAACGACAAATGTCTCAGGAATCAGAAGGTTATATCATATATCATATCATATCATATCATATCATATCATATATCATATCATATATCATATTACATCATATAACTTATATCATAATATATATCATATCATATCATATATCACATCATATCATGTCATATCATATCATATATCATATCATGTCATATCATATCATATCATATCATATTATATCATGTCATATCATATCATATCATATCATATTATATCATGTCATATCATATCATATCATATCATATCATATATTACATCATATCATGTCATATCATGTCATATCATATTATATCATGTCATATCATATCATATCATATCATATCATATATTATATCATATCATATCATATATTATATCATATCATGTCATATCATATCATATCATATCATATCATATCATATCATATCATATCATATCATGTCATGTCATGTCATGTCATGTCATGTCATGTCATGTCATGTCATGTCATGTCATATCATATCATGTCATATCATATCATGTCATATCATATCATATATCATATCATATCATATCATATATCATATGATATTATATCATGTCATATCATATCATATATCATATCATATCATATCATATCATATCATATCATATAATATCATATCATATCATATATCATATCATATCATATGTCATATCATATCATATCATATCATGTCATATCATATCATATCATATTATATCATGTCATATCATATCATATCATATCATATCATGTCATGTCATGTCATGTCATATCATATCATATCATATCATATCATATCATATCATATCATATCATGTCATATCATATCATATATCATATCATATCATATATCATATGATATCATATCATATCATATCATATCATATCATATCATATCATATCATATCATATCATATCATATATCATATCATATATCATATCATATCATATCATATCATATATCATATCATATATCATATCATATCATATCATATCATATCATATCATATCATATCATATCATATCATATCATATCATATCATATCATATATCATATCATATCATATCATATCATATCATATATCATATCATATCATATCATGTCATATCATATCATATCATATCATATCATATCATATCATGTCATATCATATCATATCATATCATATCATATCATATCATATCATATCATATCATATCATATCATATTATATCATGTCATATCATATCATATATCATATCCTATCATCACACCAGACAACACCGCACCACGCAAAACTAATAATTTTCCTTCTCCAAAAAACACATTTTATTTTTGCATAATTATCTATGTTGCATGGTCTTCTGCTAGACCATGTCCGTCCATATTTCCATTTCTTCTTCTTTTTCTCCTTCTTCTTCCCTGTACGTTTATCTCACTCTAAACTTTTCCTTGTTAATGTCTGATTTCATATTCTTTATATGCCCATATATTCTTAATTCTGTCTTTCATATTTTTTCTGTAATCCTTCCCACCTTCATAATTTCTCTTCTCTTTCATATACTCGTATACCATTCTGCATTTTACCTCTTCTGAGTTTCCTTACAGACCTTCTCAAAAGAAGCCATTTAGGTTATCGATATTTTCTTTTTTTTTTGGCTCGCTATTTTGCTAATGATCCACCTATCTGGACACTGCAATGAAATACTTTGAATTAGCATTGTAGCCTATACATTACTTACAAATGGCTTTTAAGGAACCCGCAGCTTCATTGCCGCCCTCACTTAAGCCCGCCATTGATCCCTATCCTGTGCAAGATTAATCCAGTCTCTACCGTCATATCCTACCTCCCTCAAATCCATTTTAATATTTTCCTCCCATCTACGTCTCGGTCTTTTTCCCTCCGGTTTCCCAACTAATACTCTATATGCATTTCTGGATTCGCCCATACGTACTACATGTCCTTCCCATCTCAAACGTCTGGATTTAATGTTCCTAATTATGTCAGGTGAAGAATATAATGCGTGTAGTTCTGTGTTGTGTAGCTTTCTCCATTCTCCTGTAACTTCATCCCTCTCAGCCCCAAATATTTTCCTAAGAACCTTATTCTCAAACATCCTTAATCTCTGTTCCTCTCTCAAAGTGACAGTCCAAGTTTCACAACCAAACAGAGCAAAAATGTAACTGTTTTATAAATTCTAACTTTCAGATTTTTTGACAGCAGACTAGATGACAAAATCTCCTCAACCGAATAATAATAGGCATTTCCCATATGTATCGTGCGTTTAATTTCCTCCCGAGTGTCATTTATGTTTGCTACTGTTGCTCCAAGATATTTGTATTTTTCCGATCATCGAAGAATATTATGGTTTTTATTTTATGTAAAATGTTATTACTGCATAACACAGAATTTAACACATTCTAATAGAGTATATTGATCTCATTCCATTACTTGATTTTTTTTTTCTATTTTTACTGCAGTTGTATCATTACTTTCTAAGGACTGGACACGGATACTTCAATTTCTTTACAGTTGTCACATTTGTATCATTCATAAATCATATAATAGCAATATTAATACAATAATAATGATGATGGTAATAATAATAATAATAATAATAATAATAATAATAATAATAATAATGATAATGATAATAATAATAATAATAATAGTAAAGTTACAGCTTTACGGATTTTATAAATTACTGCAAAAAGAATATGCTTGTTATTGTCGGGCCATCGGATCTGTGCCCCTTCAGCGCTGTCGTCGTTCTTGGAAAAGTTAACGCCTGTACTCACTCCATTCCACCCGCTTTCCTCCCACCACGTTAAACAGCAGGCCACGAGTCTTGCCGAATAGGGATGTTGCCAAACTTCCGTCAAACGGTGTCATAAATAACTGGTCCTCTATGCTACAATATTATTTCTTTCAATCAAAATACATCTTGTATTTCTACATTTTTTAAACCTAAATCCCATGTCTCGAATCACTTTCCGTAGTTTTTTCTCCAACCTTGGAAATTATTGCTTCTCTCGCAAGCTTCAGTAATTTCTTCAATGTTGAAACTTCTTTTCTGAACGGTACAAAACTCTTGTATCTTTCTCCTTAATATACATCGGTTCATATCATCTACAATAATTAAAAGTTCCCTTGGTCTGTTCTTCTCTGGTGATTCTAGCTTTTCATCTCCTGCACAGACTCCCTCTCTCCTGATTTTCTTTATTAGGAGTTCTGTCCTGTATGTAAAAATTACATAAAATGTTGTATTATTAGTATTAGTTAAGTAAGTAATTTTAATACATAATCAATTGAAATAAAATAAGCCTCACCTGTGATATCAGTTGCTCTTTTCGTTGCCTGTTTGTTTCTCTTCATCGCAAAATGCTATTACGTACTTGCTTAATAATATTTCTTTCGCCACTCCGTACTACAGTATTCATGTTGAGTTGACAACACTGGACTGCAAGTGCAAATATTGTAAACAGTCCCGCAAGAAGGCCAAAATTGTGAGTAGTGGGGGACAGAAAGGGAGAGAGACAGAAAAGAGAGAGATAGGAATGCAGGGAGAGAAATGAATTACCGAGGCTGAGAAGGAATTAGGGTTCAGTTCGCATATCTTACGGGGCACAGATCCGATGGTCCGACTATGGAACAATGTCAATGGTCTGTCATAGTATTGGTTAAAACAGGAAAGGATGCTTTGAGATCAAGAACATAAATTCCCTGAGTTGTTAGTTACTGCAATTCAAAATGTCGGCTTTTTTTACGTCCTTTATTAAAATTAAGTACAATTACTTAACTTGATGTATCTTACACCTTCACATAAAAACTTCAATTTTAAGATCATGTAAAATATCGACTAACCAGTCTCCGTGGTCCAGGACACGGATACAATAAGAAGAAAAAAAATCTAGACGATATGTAACAAATTTTGCTCCTTGACCAACCGAAAATTTATATCGAAATGTCTTTTGAATCTCTAACCATCCACTCTTAATGCATGTCATAGAAGCGCTCTTAGCTATTAAATAATTTATCATACCGTGTGATGATCAGTAATTATTAAAAACTTTAGAGCAAAATGGCCGACAGTGAACTTCCTTCGTGCTTGTTGCTCTTGCAAAATAAAATGCAGTTTTATTTAATAATCATAATACTCCACAAGTGATTGATATGCATCCGTACCAGTTTGGCGGGTTTAGTGTCACGGCCAACCTGATTATTTTCTTGAGCATACTGATAATTTTTAGCTATTAAGAGTTAGATAAGAATACGATAACACAATGGCGTTGCTATGCGATCTTCTCGAAATCCTTTAGGCATATTTTGGGGTCGACAACCCTTCACGTGGATGAACGACTTGTCAATACCTAAGGGTGCGTAGCGTTCAATTTACGGAATTGAAGCAAGCTTTCAAGGGAAGTGCCAAGCTTGCGTCTTCTTATGTAACAAAGAACCTCTTTTAATATTCCGTCTGGAAGGGACGGCAGTACAGCTTTGTTGTTGTTTAGTCAACTGTTCGAAGACTGGTTTGAACCTCATAGGTAGGGCTCGGATAGTTATGTAGGCTATTAAAAAGTGCAAAATATGTATGAAATTATGCGGCTTTCAACACGGATATAGAGGTCTATGCATTAACAACCGAGAAAATAGCCTATTTACTATCCGAAACTTGCCGAAAATGATTAAATAATGAAAAAAATCTTAATTACTTTCTCTGTCGTCAGTAATTCTGTTATTGAAAACTTAAGTTAAGGGATTAGGTACAGCTTACAGCAGTAAAATTTTTGAAAATATTCAACATTTTTTACTCCATTACTGTATCTTGTACAATAATGAAAATTGGCATGTGTAAAACACTGTCCTTCTGCTATATGAAAATAGTACATTATGCAACGAGCCTATAATGGTAGTAATTAAGACGCGAGTATGTTTGTTTATGAAACGAGCGCAAGCGAGTTTCATAATTTTGATACGAGCGTCTTAATTACCATTATAGGCAAGTTTCATACGACTTTTTATGCTCGAGCATATTTCTAACTTGAAATTATTCATAAGTATTAATGTTATTGTTATGTGAGGAGTGGAACTGATCTGAGTTGTGAGATGTGCGCAGACGCGTTAATATTGATTTTTTTCCGAAACACGAATGTCATTGACCTTGATATAATCTGGAGAATAACATGAAGATTAGGCTTGATATAACCTGGAAATTGATTTAGAATTGAAAAACGAGATGACAAATTGAATTTATTTGAATATTATTTACAATTAACGCTAATTATTATAGTAACAACGTGACCTTCTGCGACAGTATTGGATTGCCAGCTTCCGTGACTTTTTGCTAATTGTCTTTCGATTGCATATCCGAGAATAATCGATACTTGCGGTTTTATAATGGTACAATAAGTACAAAGGTGATTTCTCATTGGCTGAACAACTGAATTATAATGAATAGGTGTACTTTAATAAGGTGTATTAAAGGGCTACTACCAGGTATATAATTACTACATATCGGCATGGTCGAGCATAAAGATATTTTTACGATTTAAAAATATATAGGGTCTATATATATATATATATATATATATATATACATATATTCAGAATTCAAAATTCAAAATGGTAACAGTTCACTGTGCAGTGATGAAGCGTTTCCCTCATAACTCATGACCCCTTTTAACTTTGTAATGTTCTCTCTCTTTTATTTTACTGATAAAACTCATGTTTAACAATATCTTTCTCTTTCACTACATTCCTTAATAAATAATATATATATTTTTTATTTTGTGTTAGAAGAAAATACAGATACCATTTTTTAAATGAATTTATTTTTATCAGGCAATCAATCAAACGATGGATTTGAGGGAGATAGGATATGATGATAGAGAGTGGAATAATCTTGCACAGGATAGGGACCGATGGCGGGCTTATGTGAGAGCGGCAATGAACCTTCGGGTTCCTTAAAAGCCTTTTGTAAGTAAGCAAGTAATCAATCAAAGGTAGAGAAGTGATTTTGGATCATATTGTGGATATGACGTCCTGCGCCTTGGCGTCGTCGTCTAATGCATCCTGCCTAGGACTCGTGTAACGGAATGCGCGCTGGTTCGAGTCCTCGTGGGGGAATAATTAAACTTAAGCATACCCCTCTGAAAGGTTTTCTTCATGCTAAATACTTTTTATTTAACCCATACATCTTCAGTTCTTGAGTTCCAATTCGAAAACGCAAGTAACAATGTCAGAACGATAGTCGGTTTTACATGTGGGAGTGAAGTAATAGCTATTATTGTGGATTCTAGGTTAGAGTTATGAAAATGTTCTCTTCTCTTCTCTTCTCTTCTCTTCTCTTCTCTTCTCTTCTCTTCTCTTCTCTTCTCTTCTCTTCTCTTCTCTTCTCTTCTCTTCTCTTCTCTTCTCTTCTCTTCTCTTCTCTTCTCTTCTCTTCTCTTCTCCTTGTCTTTTCCTTTCTTTTTCCTTTCCTTTTCCTTTCCTTTTCCTTTTCCTTTCCCTTTCCTTTTCCTTTCCTTTTCCTTTCCTTTTCCTTCCCTTTTCCTTTCCGTTTCTTGTTTTTTGCCTTCTTTCTCTATTCGCTTGCTTTCTACGTGATTCTCAATCTCTCCTACTGTATCTTAGATCCTTGTCATTGTCACAGGTTTCATATTCCATCTCTACATTGCCTTCAGCGTCATCATCAGCATCATAATCTGAACTTTCATCTATGACCTGCAGAGTAGTGTCGATCACCACGTAAGTTTTCATCCAGTGTTACTTTTTTAGATAAAACACACTTAAGAGAATAAATAAACTGCACTAACAGAAAATTTTCTATTAATACTGTTGATACGTAAATCTGATGAATAATTATATCTCATAATAAGTTGGCCAAGCGTGTAAGTTGTAACCGGCTGTCACGAATACTATAGTCAGCAACTGAAAGACGGAGGCATAGCTAGAAGAAGGAGGTGCTCTCTTGGCAGGAAAAGTAGTGAGGATCAATTGTTTATCCATTATATGTCAAAATTACGTACGACAGAAGTTTTAAACAATGACATTACTTTCTTGTGAGCAGGAAGAAAACAACTGTTTGATCACAGTATAGAGATATGTTTTCTATACTGTGGTTTCATTTCCTCATATCCTACAAGTTAATACAAGTAGTGTTAAGTTCATAACAATAACCTTAGTATCTCGTTATCATTATATTACTTCTCTTCAAATAATTATCTACAGTCAGATGGAAAGAAGTTTATGAGATTATACGTTCTCGTGCACAAAATCGAAACTTCCACGTTGATGTCGATGTTATAGGCATTCCTAATTTATAGTCTCAACGAATGTTGACAATCGACCACGCTGTTACGTAAGCTTTATAGTTTTCAGTAATATATATATAGCCGTTACTCAGTATATTATAGAAAGAAGATCTAATATAAAATCTTCTTTCTCTGCGTCTACTTACTTAAGGCCCCAAAAGATTTCACTTTTATATCATCAGTATACCATTATGTGTTTCATTAACTATAATAATATTTCATTTTTAATGGTAATAATGTCACGAAACATTCTTAAGTTTTGTAGTTCTTAATATCGAATATACAGCTGTACTCGGAAAACTACAGACCAGATAATCAGACCTGTAAATTATTTTTATACGTTATCAAAGCATTACACAAATGAAGATCGACATATTGGCATTATGATGTGAAAGAATCTGACCCATCTGAACTTTAAGTATGTCAGCAATCCTGTAGGTCATGGACTTCGTGTAATGGTCTATTGTTTATTGTAGTGTGTGTTTTGTTTTATTTTGAAATGCAATTAATTAGTTCTCAAAACTGACGAAAGATGGATTTTGTAAAATAGGAAAATTATGTAGGAAAATTGACATTTCACTGAAAACTACTATTTTTCTGAAAAACTTTGGGTTCCAAGCCTCAAATTGAGCGGTCATTTATTAAAATCCGTAATTTTCATTACCAGTTCAAATTATATATAAGGTATATAAATAAATGAACCAATAAATAAGAAAACATATAAGTAAATAAATGAAATAGCAAATAAATAAATAATTTAAATAAATAAATAATATGCCAGTAAAAGTAAATAAATAACAAACAAGGAAGTAAAAAGGAAAGAAATGAACAAGTTTGGAAATAAAGAAGTAAATGCACAATGCTGGAAATTCCTGTCTATAAATGAGTAGCGAAAGTCAATATTTTGCGAGTGTAAACATCACTGTACGGAGAGCCTGGTATTGAATATATTCAGGATTATTTTAATTTTATTCATTCGTTAATATTATGGTGACTATTACACTTTTACTACGTCACACTACTTTTGACCAATAAAACGGTACGAAAGGACGTCTTTCAACCAATCATGGCTGCTTATCGCACAATTTTATCGCGTCCCTAGCATTTGTTTAATTTTATCGCGTCCCTAGCATTTGTTTATTTTTATCACTACCCTAGCATTTGTTTCTTTGTTTGCCAACATTTCAAACTGCACTCGTCTGGACGTCAAAAAACAGAAAATTACAAACCACTCCAGTCGATGCGCAGTAGTTTCAAATGTGACTCGCATTGGCATTCAAGAACAAGAATTAATAAAGATCACTGGTCATAGCTATGCATCTTCCCTGAAACCCTATTTACAAATAAATGAAGAACACCATTCGGAAATCCTGAATAAGTTGAGGGATACACCATGTACATCACCGAGTTCACTTCTTTTACACGCACGTCCAATATAACATCAACTGAACCACCAACCACTAAAACATTCAAATTTGAAAATTGTACCTACTTTCAATAATTGTTTCTTGTAAAATTATTCATGTTTATTTTTTTATTTCATCATCGTTCCTTGTTTATTTCATCATCCCTAATTAAAACTTTTCTAACACTAATTTATATTATTTAGGTTATGTTATAGCTTCTGCTATATGATATTATGAATAGTCACGTATCAGAGATTGTTTAATACTAAGATTTATTTTTTTTTTTTTAATGTTTAATATTGGTCGACCAGCAAACTTGCTATACAGACCACTGTTAAATTATGGAATATCGCATGCAGAATATCATGCTGAAGTTGACCCTAAAGGCTCCTCTAATTAATTTAAATTAATAAGATTTATTGAAAATCATCTGTCAAGTGGCGTTGATTACTGGGATCGGGATAATTGAAGTGGAATGCAACTGTTTTAATAAAACTGAAACTGAATCAACAAAGTCTTCTTGACCAGTAATCGTCCACAGATTTCAATGAAGATTCCATAGTTGGCACAACTGATAAGAAAACAGCTATTCATAACACACTACTGCTATCTACTAGCGTAATATTTATAATGTTGGGATGGTACAAATTTGAAGACAGTTTTGTATTTTCGTAAGTCAATTAATATTTTATTGTATTGGAGTACTTCGTTACTTCTAATCTTTATATACTTTCTTCTAATCGTGGAATAGTCAATTAAATCCCACTCGAGTTTTGATTTTCTCTAGATAAATCAAAACCTCTAGTGAGATTACTGTTGAAAAAATTATGACTTCAGAAAGAGAAACAAGAGCAGCGACAGGTTTCATGTAGCAGTGGGAACGCCGAGATCTAAAAAGAAGACAGAATAAAAGTTACTGAGCCACCGAGTCTCCTAGGGTGTGGATCCAATCACTTCACTACCAAAGACAACAGCTTCCTCTCGTTAAAAAGGCTAGACTGACAATACGCAATCACGGAATAGTAAGATATGCAAAAATTTGGGCATGACAGCACAACATATTATTCTTGAGGGAAGTCTTTACAAACTTCACAGCGCATGCAGATATTGAGTGGGCCAGTAAACTAAAGGAATAAACAAACAGACGGACTAATGAAGGAATACGTCTACTCATAGAAACGCCTGATTCAATATTCTACACGTTCATTCATTTTACTGTACAATATTCGTGTCACTTCTTATAGATGTTCCTCAGCAACTAAAATTACGAAACCCCACCCTTAAAAAGAGAATTACAATATACGTTTTAAGAGTTTTGAAAAGGTCGTGTCGTGGCGAGCTCTAGAACATCTTACCGTCTGGAGGATGACGAGTCTCCTCAAAGGAATACATCCCGCTCCATTCACTCCGCTCCGACAACAAAACAAATCATCCGCATCTTCTATGCCATAGATTGGAGACGGGAAATTTACATACCAAGTCTGTACTCCCGGGGGACTCTCAGTTGTTGGGAGGGGGCAAACTTGCTACGAATTATTACGGGAGTAACAGATACATTCTGTCAGTGTGGTTCTTTATATTGGTTTTGCCCTTCTGAGGTCTGCATAAAATCAAAATTTCAAATCTAAGATCTCCATTGATAGTAAATAAATATACAAATAAATTGATGTATAAATAAATAGACAGATATAATAAATAGCCTTAGATGTGGATAAAGTGATAGAGAATAATTCGGCCACGAACACAGAGGACAAAGTACGATTTTATATTGAGAAATGGCGGTAGTATAAATATCTCTTTTCCACAGCGACTGAATGAGTGTCCTTTGGTTTTGTGTTTAGAGGTGATCTTGTACACTGGCGTTCAAAGATTTGACCTCTAATAATAGATAGTGATAGGAAATTTGTTCGTGTAAGTGTGGCTCCTTTAGTTATTACCAGTGGCGTAGCATGAAATTTTGAGTAGGGGAAGCTAACTCAAGTTATCTTTCATGCAATATGAGAAAACGTATTACAAAAATACAGTCTTAAAATAAATAGTAGTCAATTTCAAGTCAGCAGTCGAAGATTGGTTGGAACATCGTAAGTAACACCAATAAGTAATAAGGAAGAGTACAAGTTGTGAACTTTCATGGACATACACTGGTGGCCATAATTCTGGAAACTTTTTGTTTTTGTATTGAATTATTATAACATCTGAATTGATTCACAGATTTATACAAACGAAAATGTTACACGTGACTGATCCGTTAATTATGGGAAGATCTAAATATTCATTTCAGATTTCATTATCGTTTCACATTATTTACTGTATTAATTATATTACTCGACAAATCTGTCTCACATCTCTTGGACTTACTTTAGGTTTTCTATCAGTCCTAGGTGTTGTTTTACAAGATTTTGTGGATTTGTACTGCTGCCATACCTTTTGGACGCCAGACACTATAGCACCATTACCAAGTTTTCTTGCAATATCCTTGAATGTATAGCCTTCTATTCGAAGTGTGACTGCCCTAGAACGTTTCCAATCCTTTCGTGGAGCCATTGAGATAAAATGATCAATAAAGTTTGTTGTAAAGCAATCAGGTGTTCACCTAACGAAATCTTAAGTCAGACTAATGATAGAAACGCACTAATAATGTCCATGTTTTATGCCAACAGTGCTCAACAATGCTTCTACTGATCAACAATAATCTTAAAATCAACGATGGACCAGTTTTTATTACAGTAAATAATGGGAAATTATAATGAAATCTAAAATTAATATTTAGATCTTAAACGACAAGAACATAATTTTCCAAATAGTAATGGGTATTTATTGTTAAAATATTCAGGATTTAATATAATACCTTTATTACAACCCCAAAATTAACGGATCAGTCAAGAATAACATTTTCAATTGTATAAATCCGTGAATCAATACAAATGTTATAATAATTCAGTACAAAAAAAGTTTCAAGAATTATAGCCACAAGTGTACTTCTAAGCCTTTTACGGTACATTCTGGTGTGCCTCAAGGTTCCAATCTTGGTCCATTATTGTTTTTATTGTTTGTTAATGATATTGTGAATTGTGTACAACATTCTAAAATTTTATTATTTGCGGATGATATTAAATTGTATAAAGAAATAAAAACTATATCAGATTGTAAGCTACTTCAAACAGATATTACAAACTTACATATATGGAGTATTAATAATAAATTGTTATTTAATATAAATAAGTGTATACATATGACCTTTTCTAGATTGAAAAATACAATTAAATTTTCATATAAAATAGAGGCAAAAGTTTTACCAGCAGAAAATGAACATAAAGATTTAGGTATATTATTTAGCAGCAATTTTACATTTTATAGTCATATTAATAATATTATAAATTTGTCCTATAAAAGTTTAGGTTTTGTTAAGAGAAATTCTTGTAAATTCAAAGTGAAAACTATAATAATTTTGTATAATTCCATTGTTCGATCTAAATTAGAGTATGCTGCTGTTATCTGGAACCCAGTTACTAACAAATATATTCTGTTACTAGAAAAATTCAAAATAAATTTCTAAAATGGTTATATTACAGACTTTATAATGATTATCCTACCTATGAGAGTTATGCTACAATGCTTCAACATTTCCATTTTACTAGTTTGCAAATTCGACGAAATTGTCAATCTTTAAACTTTCTTTATAAAATTATTAACAATAAGTTGGACTGTGTTGGTTTATTTTATTATATAACATTATATGCACCTAAGCTTAAAACGAAATTTCGAAATTTGTTTTACATACCAAGGACAAATACCGAATCCCACAAAAATTCCCCAGTTTTCCAAATGTTACAGTTATACAATAAATTACATCCTCATCCGAATGTTGATATTTTCAATATGAATTTCTCTAGATACAGAATTATTTGCTATCATATTTTACAGAATATTGTTGTTAGTTAATTTGAAGCTACTTTCACACCTTATTTCAATTTCTCTCTTTTTTTCTTTCTTTTATTTCTATTTTGTTTCAGTTTTTAATAAGTGTACGTTTCCTTTTCCTTGTTTATGTTTTATCAATTAATTTGTTAGTCGTGAACATTGTAATTGGGCTTTGCCTGTTATGTTCATCAACAAATGAATAAATAAATAAATAAATAAGTAAATAAATAAATAAATAAATAAATAAATAAATAAATAAATAAATAAATAAATAAATAAATAAATAAATAAATAAATAAGGCATGACCTCAAATGATACGTAATAAAATATGATTTCACGGTTTACACATATCTCTTAACAAATAGACACGTATACGTATAACATTAGCTCACTCCCTGTCATACTTAGAGAAATCACAATATTAGTATCATTACGTAAGTATGCGTCTGTCTTTTGGTTGTGTCCTTCATTGACAGCAAGGGAGTCGGTCATTTGTTTTTTAAATCACATTTTTGTTCGTAAGTCAGTTTTGATAATACAATTGTCCTAAAAAAATTCAAGTAAATTAGTGTCAGGAACTGTTATTTCGCTCATTATTTATTATATCAGCCACAGTGGACACTAACACTTCAACTGAACACAACTGACGAAAAGGGATAACTCGGAAACTACTTATTTTAAATGTTAAAGCTAGCTTCTTGGCTTCTTTGCGAGCCTTGCGACTAGGGTAGCTTACTGTAGTTAGAAAGGGATGGAAAATCTGCGGGGTGGATTACACAGAAGAAACCGGTCTGCTTGGAAGCTGGTGTGTGCAGGCTTCTTGTTTACTGCTGCATCACAAATCATCCTGTGCTGCCGCATCACAATATTTAACGCGTAAATATAAATTCTATTAACATTAATAAATAATTTTCTCCATAAACTGCAGGTTTATTATGAAATTATTGTTAACTGGGGAAGCTGAGCTTTTTAGCTTACATTGACTCTACGCGACTGGTTATTACTAGGGAACGAATTTCTAGTTCCGTACCTGTTTTGTTTGCTACGCTCTACACGTATGTTATTCAAATATCTCTACGTTTCCTGTACACAGGACCTCCCTATTAAAATTCTAAAGGACTTAAAACGCCTAAATTAGGGTACGTACACGTTGGAGCGATGATAAACGATAAAAGAAGCAGCCATGCTATATCAGACAGAATTGAAGCATGCATTGTCATTGAGATGTGTACATTGGAGTAACGATACAAGCAAAGAGACGCGATAAAAGCGGCAAAAAAGAAAAATTCCATTTTCTTCGCTCTTGTCGTTCATATGATTTCTGATTAAGATAATATTTTTTTTATATTGGTCGACCAGCAAACTTGCTATACAGACCACTCTTAAATTATGGAATATCTCATGCAGAATATCATGCTGAGGTTGGCTCTAAGGGCTCCTCTAATTAATTTAAATTAATTAATTAAACATATTTGTGAATTATGTGAACAACAATATGATGATTTTCTGTGTTAAATTTATGAAGAGTCGTCAGTATCACTAAGAAGGATGTCTTGAGGGAGTTTCCTTTTAAGTCGAGATGGCTGACAAGATCTTGCTCCAATGTTATATGTCACAGCTCCAGGAACACCAGGAAGTTTGTTGAAGAGAGTTTTTGACATTGAATGGATGTACTGTTCTAGTGGAAGAATTCCCAATTCTTGATGCAGTTGTTGATTTCTTACAAACCAGGGAGCATTTGTTGCAGTACGCAGGAACTTGTTCTGGAGAACTTGTCGGCGATGCATGTGTGTCTTATTTGCAGTCCCCCACACTGGCGCTGCATAAGTTAAAAGAGGTCGTACAAGCAAGGTGTAGAGTAGCATTGAACAGTCCAATCTAATTTGTGAACGTCTATTAACAAAAGGGTATAATTTTCGAATTCTAGAAGAGGTTAGTGTAACAATGCGAGTTATATGGACATTCCATGTAAGTTTCGTGTTTAATAATATTCCCAAATATTTGACAGCTTCTTGACTAGAGAGCCATGTAACTTGTTCATTTAGAAGAACCAAAGGAGGTGGATTATGAATAGGCCTTAAAGAGAAGATTTTAGCTTCTGTCTTGGTAATGTTGAGTAGTAATCTCCAGACAGAGAACTATTTAGACAGCTCCTGTAAGGATGTCCGAAGAGTGCTGATTGCAGTATTTAGGTTACTATGAGAATAAAAGAGAACTGTATCGTCAGCATACATAGCTATGTGTGACGGTTGTAAACATGGACTGTCATATGTGAAGATATTGAAGGGAAGTGGTGACAGTATAGATCCTTGTGGTACTCCGGCTAAAACTGGACGAAGCGTTGATTTAATGCCATCTATAAGTACTAAGAACTGACTACTCTTACTTTGATACTATGCTACTCAAATAAATGTTACAAAGACGAAATTAATAAGAGTAATTTTATTATAATAAGATACAGTAATTAGATCAACAAAGAAAAATACAAAATTTTAATCAAATATGTGGAACGATTAAAAGAACCCTATTAAACAAAACAAGGAAAGAAACCACTTTGAAGTTTTGTAAAGTCTTGGCAGTCCCATCTCTCTTGTACGGCTCAGAATGCTGGACCCTAACAGAAAACCAAAAACACAAAATAGAAGTATCAGAAATGAGACTTCTGAGATCGGTAGCTGGATACAGAAGAACAGACAAACAATATAATGAAACGATAAGAGACGAACTGAACATATTCAACTTAAACAATAAAATAAAAGAATACCAAGAAAAATATTATGAACACGTACAAAGAATGCCGGAATACCGTATTCCTAAGAAGAGATGGAGAGATCAATTTCTTTGAGAGGACGGAACAGGTCGAAAGGCCTAATCCCTGTGGATGATGATGATGATGATGATCATGATGATCATGATGATGATAAGATACAGTACAAGAATGAAATTGGTAAATATAATTGGAAGAAAAATAAAGACTCAGGACAAGACAAAGGAGAATATGATTAAATGTGGAAGTGTACAACGGAGTTGGGACTCAAGTGAAGAAGAGATAGGAAGGAAAGAAGATAAGTGAAGGAAAGATAGAGGAAGACGAAAAGAGAAGAAGATGGAGAAACAGAAGGCAAATAGAAACTCATTTTAAAGAGTTTCTCCATAGCTTAGAGTAGCCTTAACATTGTGACTAATTTATTTCAAGCAGAAGAAGTTGAAGCGGTTGCGCATACAATATATTGTCGATGTTTATGTGTAAAAAAACGAGGAGGAAGAATAAAAATGTATATTTGTGATTTTATCTGAAAGCCGAGGTTAGGAACCCTGGCCAGCGCTTCCCGCTATTGCAATTGTAAGAAGAACCGCTCGAGCCGCCTGGAGTTGCGTTTGATTGATGATTGATTGTTGGTATAAGGATGAACTCACTGGGCTATGAAAAACAAGCACGCTGAGATACAACCCAGGGGTCATAATTGTTTAAACGTGAAATCCGTGTGTTCGATTCCTGCCCTGGGCACTTTCAACACCACCGAGCGAACTCATTAACTGAGCTAGCGGAAGCGAGCACTTCATTAATCACGGGGACTCTCCGGCGCGAGAACAGCGACACGGACTGGCCGCCGAATCCGCATGAATCCAGTGACGGCTGGTGAGGACGTAAATGGAGACAGCAACACGGATCGGAAATCACCAAATTTCGAAAAATGCCTAAAGTGCAAGTACAGTGATTATGATAAAGATGATGAAGATAATTATTTATTTATTTACTTACTTAGTTACTTACTTAGTTACTTACTTACTTAATTACTTACTTAATTACTTACTTAGTTACTTACTTAATTACTTACTTACTTAATTACTTACTTACTTAATTACTTACTTAGTTACTTACTTTGTTACTTACTTAATTACTTACTTACTTAATTACTTACTTACTTAGTTACTAACTTACTTAATTACTTACTTACTTAGTTACTTACTTACTTAATTACTTAATTACTTAATTACTTACTTAGTTACTTACTTACTTACTTAGTTAGTTACTTACTTATTTACTTAGTTATTTAGTTACTTACTTACTCACTTAATTACTTATTTACTTACTTAATTACTTACTTACTTAATTACTTACTTAATTACTT
The DNA here is from genome assembly GCA_025594305.2 of Periplaneta americana. Taxonomy (NCBI): domain Eukaryota; kingdom Metazoa; phylum Arthropoda; class Insecta; order Blattodea; family Blattidae; genus Periplaneta; species Periplaneta americana. Next base: position 20,530,842 of record JAJSOF020000011.1, on the reverse strand, counting down.
ACTTAATTACTTACTTAGTTACTTACTTACTTAATTACTTACTTAGTTACTTAATTACTTACTTACTTCGTTACTTACTTACTTGGTTACTTATTTATTTATTTACTTATTACGTCAATGTAACATAATCATATTTCTCCATACGACTGCGAAAGGCAAGGGTCCATAAGAGACCTGGAACTTATTGAAACAGGCATATAAAGTGCCACCAATTAAAAAAAAAAAAAAGGATTCCAATTACAGGTGGCTTACACAGATACATACACAAAATACATAATAAGAAAAAAAAAAACAAAACAAACAACACAAACGAAAGGAAGAAAATACACAACGGTAATAGATGCTAGAATATAATATTGCAGTTAATATAGTGCCAAATGTCAATATAATGATGCAAAATTATTTTAAAAACTAGAGTAAAAAACATTATAATACACTTCTTCATAATTTAAATATCTAAGGAAATACAATTCTTTTTAATATTGTATGAAATTTTTCAAGTGTTAAACTGAAATCTAATTGAGAATCACAGTTTAAAGACAGAGAGTTGTAAGTATTAGATATAACAAACAATGCAGAGTTCTTGAAGAAAACAGTTCTAGGAATGGGAATAACAAAAGGTTGCCTATGACGTAATATACCGTTAACAGTCTTATAAAGTAAAATTTGACTATTCTAGATTTTAAAGTTTTATAATTAAATTAAAAAAGTAACTGATTATATGAAATTTGCTTGTCATAAGACGACACGTGATGTTTTTTAAATATAAATAACGTAAAAATATTTTCTGTATCCTTTCTATTTGCATCTGATGGGACTGGAACTGAGGTGACCATATTACAGACGCATACTCTTCTTCTCTTTTCGCCTTCCTTTATCTTCCTTCACTTATCTTCTTTCCTTCTTATCTCTTCTTCATTTGAGTCCCAACTTCTTTGTACACTTCCACATTAAATCATATTCTCCTTTGTCTTGTCCTGACTCTTTATTTTTCTTCTAATTTACATTTACCAATTTCATGCTTGTACTGTATCTTATTATAATAAAATTACTCTTATTAATTTCGTCTTTGTAACATTTATTTGAGGAGTATAGTATCAAAGTAAGGGTACGTACACGTTGGAGCAACGATAAACGATCAAAGAAACGACCTATCGACGCTTTGGTATTATTATGAAAGAATCAAGTGTTCATATCGGAGCAACGAGGACGCGGAAAACGAACATTCTGATTTATCAGTAGAAGATATTCTATACATCCACTTAATGAAAGAAGAGATATAGAAAATATCAGCTGCTAGATTCAAGGTTAATATAAGGGTATGTACACGTTGGAGCAACGATAAACGATAAGAGAAATGATCTAGCGACGCTTTGGTATTATCAAAGAATCAAGTGTTCATATCGGAGCAACGAGGACGCGGGAAGCGAACATTTTGATTTATCAGTAGAAGATATTCTATGCATCCACTTAATGAAAGAAGATATATAGGAAATATCAGCTGCTAAGTTCAAGGTTAATATAACTTAAATACGTACAAAATTAAACCCGTTTCTCATCCCGAGATAGTATAAATTCGTTGTGTTGTGATTGGTTCTTGTGATCACATAACATATGACGAATAAATACACAAATGATCAATTTGTCAATATCTACAATAATTAATTTAATAAGCCGAAATAATAATAAATCGATTAATATTCGGATATATTGATAACCACCGGTAATTATACAGATTAATATTATCTTAATCAGAGATCATATGAAAGACAAGAGCGAAGAAAATGGAATTTTTCTTTTTCGTCGCTTTTATCGTGTATTTTCGCTTTTATCGTTACTCCAATATGCACACCTCAATGACAATGCATGTTTCAATTCTCTCTTGATGTAGCATCGCTGCTTCTTTTATCGTTTATCGTCGCTCCAACGAGTACGTACCCTTATGTGGTCATAAGAACCAATCACATCACAATGAATTTATATTTTCTTTGGGGTGAGAAACAGGTTAAATTTTGTACGTATTTATTTGAACCTAGTATCTGATATTTTCTATATATCTTCTTTCATTAAATGGATGTATAGAATATCTTCTACTGATAAATCAAAATGTTCGCTTCCCGCGTCCTCATTGCTCCGATATGAACACTTGATTCTTTGATAATAACGAAGTGTCGATAGGTCGTTTCTTTTATCGTTTATCGTTGCTCCGACGTGTACGTACCCTAAGATTATACTGAAATGCAGATATATTTGCTTTTGTTTAGGAGAGAGAAGTTTACTGTTATTGGAGAAATTTCATGTTACTTTAATTTGTATGATGTGTTGGTCGACCTGTATGAGTAATATAAGATGGCTGCCGTTTGTTTTGGTCCTACTAGGCCGTATAAAAATATTGCAAAAATGTAATACGAAAGTAAGTTTACAATTAAACGAAGTGCAAAATAGTGGAAATGTGACTATAAACAAGTGAGATAAAAAGTTTTAAGTGAACTTGAAATGAACAGTGGCAAAGAACATGTAAATGCATGGTGTATATTGGTGAGAAAATTTTGTTTATAAACAAAGTGATTTAATGGGAGTAAAGTGAATTTTAAATTAATAATGGTAAAGGACGTATACATGGATAGTGTCGTTGACAAGAAAACAGTATAAAATGTAACTAGCATATAAACAAAGTTTGGTAATTGTACAGAAGAACTAGACCAAAGGAGGTACTATTTTTTTCTTTAATATTTGCTTACTACGAATAGTATAGAGTACTAAGTACGTGGTTTTACTTTCCGACATCCAATACTTTTCACAGAATAACCTAGAACTGTTCATCTGATGTACGTAGTAATAAATGAATGTGTCACCGCCCATTGTCCACATCAGACGTCACCAGCGAACGGATTATCAATTAAATTTAAAACACGATTAACTTATTATTTATACCGAAATACTGCCTCCTTTTACAATAATCTCTGTTTTTGTTAGTAGGTAGATATTTAAAATAGCGTTACCAAAAGAAGGCATATTCTTAGACAATTGTGAGTATATGCAAAGCATGCCAAAAGCCTAAACTAACCTAACCTGACACCGATTTGTATGCGAAAGGCATACAAAAAGCCTAAATTAACCTAACCTGTCACAGATCCCTGCACCTTTTTTGCCGGGCTCCACTTTTATGCAACTCCCAACCCTTATTTTCGATATGAAATTGGCACTCAATTGTTTTGTTTACGATGAATATGAATGGACTAAAAGCCAAGGATGTAAAATACATTTACCCCTTAACGTGGTAACGCAATAGTACAGAAATACTTAAATGTTTTCTTGCTGGTGTGGTTCAGGATGAAACTAGCGCAGAGGTAGTTCCGGTGATTTCGGAAGTGAAAATCGTTGAATTTACAAATTATTATTTTCTTTTTTGTGGAGGTAGAGTTGATCGTATATGCAAGGCATAACAAAAATCTAAACTAACCAAACCTAACCTGTCACAGATTCGTATATTCAAGCTTAGTACGAAGGGATCTACCGGTTCAGGCTCCCAAATACACAATGTCCAAAAATTTGCACCTGGATCTCTCGAGCAAAGTGAAGTATTTAAACTACATGTCACATCAGCACGTGCTATCATTGCTAACTGCGTAGAACATTGGGTAGTTCTAGGTTATGCTGTGGAAAGTATTGCGTGCAGGAAAGTAAAACGACGTGCTTAGTATTCTATACTATTCTAGTACGGAAGTAATAAATAAAAAATGACTCCTTTTTTGGTCTAGTTCTGTAGAATTACTCAAAGTTTTAAGTGAATATTAAATTAACAGCGGTAATGCAATATGCATGGATAGTGTCGTTGGCAAGAAAACAGTGCAGATAAACAAAGTTTTAAGAGAACATTAAATTATCAGTGGATGTAAATGGATGTTGCCGTTTGGTGAGTAGAGAAGCTTTGGTGATTGTTGTCGTGGAACCTCGAGAATTGATCAGCTACAACACAGTGATGGTGACAGCTGAACGGAGTGACATGGTGCTTCATCAGGTAAGACAAGCGTTTGATTTCTGTAAATAATTTTCTTCGTAATTGAAGACTTCAGGGTGAAACGAGCGTTGAGCGACTTCCGCCGATTTTGGAATAGACACCGACGCACTTGAACTGCCAACATAGAAAACAAAAAATCACACTCAATCGCTTTCACCTTCATCTTGACGGGATAATAAAAGCCTAAACTAACCTAACCTAACTTAAGTGCGTCGGTGTGTATTCCAAAATCGGCGGAAGTTGCTCAACGCTCGTTTAACCATAATGTCGTTGGCTAGTAGGTAGGCTATTAACAATCAGAAAACTCTCAATCTGAATTTTGAGGGTTATCACTATTTACCACCGAGGTCTTCAATTAAATTCTCTCTGTTCTACCTGACCTGTCACTGGTAAAAATCTAGAATACGTATAACGCGACTTGCCATTGCAAGAGGAAAGATTCGAACCAGCGACACTGCTCATACTCCCAAGCACGTCACGTATTTAAACACAGAGCTATACTCTATGCATTTCAGGAGAAGAATCGAGCCAGGAATGTGATTCTCCCCCCTCTTAGAACCTAACCCAGCAAATGACACCACCCCCATCCATATGATTCTTCAGAGTCGCTGAGTTACTGGCTTACCCTCTCCTCTTACCGCGTAAGAACCGTACTCACCTCGCAGGGATCCTCTGGTGAAACTTGTACAGTACAAGCAATTAAAGGAAAAACATTTACTTACCGTCTAAAAGGTATTTTACATTACGTCAAAGCTGAAACAACAGGTTAGAATAATATTTCAAACTGTCATTGATTAAAAATTAAAAAATAGAAGGGAGAGAAAACATCAATTACAACCGAAGCGTATAGTGTGTTAATATTACTTTACCCAGCGGCACGTTTTTCTCAACGAAATTTATTTAGAATTTCTTGATTTGACTTGGGGGATATGTGGGCTACAAACTAATACGTACAAATGAGTGGAAAGTAATAATAAATCATTCTAGTCTTGTCAGAGTCCTCAGCCTTATGTCACTTATCTATTTCCTTATCTAAACCACTCTTTGTCTTAGTCCTCTGTCTCCTATCACTCAGCTATCCCCTCATCTAACTCCAACCTTGTCGCATTCCTCGGCCTCACATCACTTAGCTATCCCCTCATCTAACCTTGTCACATATTTCGGCCTCATGTCACTCAGCTATCACCTCATCTAACATGTTTCAATCTTATCATATACCTCGCCCTCATGTCATGTAACTATCCCCTCATCTAACATGTTCCAACATTGTCACATACTACGGCCTCAAATCACTTAATTATCCCCTCATCTAACCTTGTCACATATATCGGCCTCATGTCATTCAGCTATCCCTTCATTTACCATATTCCAACCTTGTCACATACCTCGGCCTCATGCCACTGGCCTATTCCCTCATCTAACCCATTCTGCCCTTGCCACATACTTCGGCCTCATGTCATTCAGCTATCCCCTTATCTAACATATTCCAACCTTCTCACATACTTCAGCCTCATGTCACTCATCTATCCCCTCATCTAACCCATTCCACTCTTGTCACATACCTCGGCTTCATGTCACTTATCTATCCCCTCATGTAACGTTTTCCAAACTTGTCACATACTTCATCCTCATGTCACTCAGCTATCCTCTCATCTAACGTTTTCCAAACTTGTCACATACTTCGGCCTCATCTAAAGTATTCAACCTTGTCATATGCCTCGGCCTCATGTCACTCAGTTATCCCCTCATCTAACCTATTCCAAACTTGTCACATACCTCGACCTTATGTCACTCAGCTATACCCTCATCTAACATATTCCAACCTTGTCGCATACCTCGGACTCATGTCACTTAACTATCCCCTCATCTACTCCATTCCAACTTGTCACATACTTTGGCCTCATGTCACTCAGCTATCCCCTCATCTAAGCTACTCCAACCTTGTCACATGCCTCGGGCCCCATGTCACTTAACTATCCCCTCAACTACTCTATTCCAAGTTGTCATATACTTCGGCCTCATGTCATTCAGCTATACCCTCATCTAACATATTCCAACCTTGTCACATACCTCGGCCTCATGTCACTTAACTATCCCCTCATCTACCCCATTCCACCCTTGTCACATACTTCGGCCTCATGTCACTCAGCTATCCCCTCATCTAACATTTTCCAACCTTGTAATATACCTCGGCCATGTCACTTACCTATTTTCTCATTTAAGCCATTTTACCCTTGTCACATACTTCGGCCTCATGTCATTTAGCTATCTCCTCATCTAACCCATTCTAACTTTGTCACATACTTCGGTATCATATCACTCAGCTATCCCCCAATCTTGTCACATCCCTCGGCCTCACGTCACTTAGCTATCTCCTCATCTAACCTTGTCATACCTCGGCCTCATACCACTTAACTATCCCCTCATTTAACCAATCTAACCTTGTCATATTCTTTGGCGTCATGTCAGTTAACTATCCTCTAATCTAATCTAACCTTTAATACGCAATATTTATGGAAATACACTTCGACGGAGGGTAAAACACAATGCAACACGATCCTTACGATCAGACACTATCACTAATTTGTGTCAAGTACAGTAAACCCAAAAGCATTTCAACTTCAGTCACCCTATATCGCACACTGAAGTCTATCCAAGTTTATACGTATACCTTAAAGTTGTAATTACTAACTAGATAAAATGAAAGTTACTTATTTCCGCTCAAGTTTAGTGGTTTGTACTGTACATATTCCCAAGTCAAGTCAAGGAGTTCTGAATAAATTTTGTCGAGAAAACTCGCCGTCAGTTAAAGTACAGTAAATAATTACCAAGTAACAGATTAGAATTACATCTCAAGTTGCTGTTGGTTGAAAATAGAAAAATAGGTAGAGAGGGAAAACCTTAATTAAAACTGAAGCATACGTATCGAACGCAAAAGACATTCCAACAATAATAGTCACTTATGGGAGGGAGAACACACAGTATTGGTGCATTTCATGATGAGTTTTATTGCAACAGGATACTAACCCCTAATCTTGTCACTGAATTAGGACTAAGCCAAGCCAAGTAAACCTAATCGCTTGCATAAAGGATAACTATCGCCTCAACAAAAGAATTAATCTTGTCACTTAACAGGAACTAAGCCAAGCCAACCTAATCTGATGATTTGTATAACGGATAACTTAACGTCACCTCAACAAAACCATTAATCTTGTCACAGAACTCAGGACTAAGTCAAGCCAAGCTAACCTAATCTTTTGTATAAAGGATAATTATCACCTCAACAAAATCATTAACCTTGTTACTGAACTTGTGAGTAATCTAAGCCAGGCTAACCTAATGGTTTGTTTAAAGGACAACTATCGCCTCAAACTTATCACTGAACTAGGGACAAAACCAAGCTAACCCGATCGTTTTTATAAAGGATAACTGATAACTATCGCCTCACAAAACCAATAACCTTGTCACTGAACTAGGGACTAATGGGTTAGGTACAGCTTACAGCAGTAAAATTTTGGAAATATTCAACATTTTTTCTCCATTACTGTATCTTGTACAAGAATGAAAATAGGTACGTGTTAAGCACTGTCCTTCTGCTATATGAAAAAAAAATATTTTTACGATTTAAAAAAGTTATTTATATATATATATATATTTTTTTTTTTTTCAAAATTCAAAATAGTGCAGTTCACTGAGTAGTGATGAAGCGTTTCCCTCATAACTCATAAACTTTTAAATTTTTCATCTTTTCTCTCTTTTATTTTATTGCTGAAACTCATGTTTACAATATCATGCTCTTTCAATTACATTCCTTAATAAATAATATATATTTTTTTATTTTGTGTTAGAAGAAAATACTGATATTTGACGAATTTAAAAATGAATTTATTTTTATTAAACAATCTATCAAAGGTAGAGAAGTGATTTTGCATCGTATTGTAGATATTATATGCATAAATACACAAAAAAATTTCATCACAGATTGTTGGATAGTTTTTGACTTATGAGGGAAAAGCTTCATCACTGCACAGTGAACTGCCATCATTTTGAATTTTGAAAAAAAAAAACATATATATATAATTTTTTTTAAATCATAAAAATATTTTTTCATATAGCAGAAGGACAGTGTTTTACACATACTAATTTTCATTATTCTACAAGATACAGTAATGGAAGAAAAAAATGTTGAACATTTCCAAAATTTTACTGCTGTAAGCTATACCTAACCCCTTAAGCCAAGGTATAAAGAATAACTATCGTCTCAACAAAACTATTGACCTTGTCACTTAAGTAGGGATTAAGTCAAGCCAAGCTACTTAATCTTTTTTTATAAAAGATAACCATCGTCTCAACAAAACCATTAACCTTGTCACTGAACGAGGGACTAAGTGAAGTCAAGCTACTTAATCTTTTTTTTATAAAAGAAACCATCGTCTGAACAAAACTATTAACACTGAACTAGGGACTAAGTCAAGCTAAGCTACTTAATCTTTTTTTTATGAAAGATAACCATCGTCTCAACAAAACTGTTAACCTTGTCACTTAACTAGGGACTAAGTGAAACCAAGCTACTTAATCTTTTTTTATAAAAGATAACTCAACAAAACGTCTCAACAAAACTAATTAACCTTGTCACTGAACTAGGGACTAAGTCAAGCTAAGCTACTTAATCTTTTTTTATAAAAGAAGAACCATCGTCTCAACAAAACTATTAACCTTGTAACTAGGGACTAAGTGAAACTAAACTACTTAATCTTTTTTTTTATAAAAGATAAATCGTCTCAACAAAACTGTTAACCTTGTCACTTAACTAGGGACTAAGTGAAACCAAGCTACTTAATCTTTTTTTTTTTTATAAAAGATAACCATCGTCTCAACAAAACTATTAACCTTGTCACTGAACGAGGGACTAAGTCAAGCCAAGCTACTTAATCTTTTTTTATAAAAGAAACCATCGTCTGAACAAAACTATTAACACTGAACTAGGGACTAAGTCAAGCCAAGCTACTTAATCTTTTTTTATAAAAGAAACCATCGTCTGAACAAAACTATTAACCTTGTCACTGAACTAGGGACTAAGTCAAGCTAAGCTACTTAATCTTTTTTTTTTATGAAAGATAACCATCGTCTCAACAAAACTGTTAACCTTGTCACTGAACTAGGGACTAAGTGAAACCAAGCTACTTAATCTTTTTTTTTATAAAAGATAACCATCGTCTCAACAAAACTATTAACCTTGTCACTGAACTAGGGACTAAGTCAAGCCAAGCTAACTATTAACCTTGTTACTGAACTAGGGACTAAGTCAAGCCAAGCTACTTAAATCTTTTTTTATAAAAGAAACCATCGTCTGAACAAAACTATTAACCTTGTCACTGAACTAGGGACTTTTTTTTATAAAAGATAACCATTGTCTCAACAAAACTATTAACCTTGTTACTGAACGAGGGACTAAGTCAAGCCAAGCTACTTAATCTTTTTTTATAAAAGAAACCATCGTCTGAACAAAACTATTAACACTGAACTAGGGACTAAGTCAAGCCAAGCTACTTAATCTTTTTTTATAAAAGAAACCATCGTCTCAACAAAACTATTAACCTTGTCACTGAACTAGGGACTAAGTCAAGCCAAGCTACTTAATCTTTTTTTTTAATAAAAGATAACCATCGTCTCAACAAAACTATTAACCTTGTTACTGAACTAGGGACTAAGTCAAGCCAAGCTACTTAATCTTTTTTTTTTATAAAAGATAACCATCGTCTCAACAAAACTATTAACCTTGTTATTGAACTAGGGACTAAGTCAAGCCAAGCTACTTAATCTTTTTTTATAAAAGAAACCATCGTCTCAACAAAACTATTAACCTTGTTATTGAACTAGGGACTAAGTCAAGCCAAGCTACTTAATTTTTTTTTTTTTTTTTATAAAAGATAACCACCGTCTCAACAAAACTATTAACCTTGTTATTGAACTAGGGACTAAGTCAAGCCAAGCTACTTAATCTTTTTTTTTTTTTATAAAAGATAACCATCGTCTCAACAAAACTATTAACCTTGTTACTGAACTAGGGACTAAGTCAAGCCACGCTAACCCAATCTTTTTATAAAGGATAACTAAAGCCTCAACAAAACCTCAGCTTTCTCCCTGAACTATTGCATAGCCCTGAAGCCCAGTGAACATCACTCCCAACACAATCATCGACAACAGCAGAGCACAGAGGACCTCATACGCATGTTTTGCATGCGACTGCAGGTAAGTGCTTGCAACAAAGGCTCAAGTCATTATACGTATTCTAGATTTTATCCCTACCATACCGCACGAAGACAAAGTAAAGAATTGCATATGAATTCGCGCCATAACAGAACTTTCTTTTTCTGGATTAGAGACATTTGAAGCCATTTATGATAAAAATCTTTCATCCTAAATTAAAATTATTGCGAAATAACTGTCAAAGGTGTAATTAGTTGCAGGATGAGTTAGATGTGCTGCGTGAAAATAAAGAAAGGCAAGTGCTATGAACTTACAAGTTAGATACAAAGCAAACTAAAAATATAAGAAACTGATCCCAGCTTATACTATGGTAGGAACGATCATGAGTTTGAAATCAAATGTAGGAAAGAGAAAACGGATGTGGGTAAATTCTCATTTTTATATCGAACTACACATGATTGGAATGACCTACCTGCAGGGGTCTTTGATGGCTGTACTCCCTTAAGGAGATTTAAAAATAAATTAAAAAGTTGTGTATAAAGTATAAATTAAAAAAAAAAAGAAACGTTACATTACTTAAGGTGACTGTATTTACTTAACCTGAGGAGTTATTCCCTTGGTTTGAAATTCCAGTCCGATATCTTCAGTAGTTCCTGCGGTAAAGAATCATTAAATAAGCAAATTTAACATTGGCACATTCACTGTATAGGGCGGTTAATCTCCCCTTAAATAGATTACTTATTTTAATGGAAGATTATTACTTAAATAATTGTTGTATTTTAATACATTGAGCAAATTTATATTTTGAACATAGGGTAACATGTTGAAAAATCAGAAAATGTTTAGGTCATATTATGGTCATAATTTTACACTATTTAAGATCATAAATATTATCTTTTTGTAATATTTTCGTCCATAATCACCCGAGCCCTATTCATCTCCTTATACTTCACACTCATGAATAGCATGCGATTCATATACAAGTTGGTTTGTTCTTTTATGCAGACTTTGTAGTTGCAAGAGCATGTGGATTACCTTTGTTGATGTGTTTTGTTGGTTGATGTTTATATTCACTGATAATGACTTTTCCTAGCAACTCATCTGAAGCATTGCATCTATGCTCAAGAAATGTGTGAATTTGTTGTAAAGTTGGTAATTTTTTGGCTGATATGTGAAATTTCCACTCTGTTTTCCTTTTCTTAACCCTTACATTGGCAAAACTTCATTTCTCATACTAGTTTATTAAACCGTGTCGGACTGTAAAGAAAACAACTATCGCAATGTCCATATTTTATATATAATGTCGTATAATAATAATAATAATAAATTTAGCTTCCCTTATGAAAAGGTTGCCAGATTTGACAAAGCATATTACATATAATTTGGAAACACACCTAAAAGGTAAAATGATATACATTTGAAATGGTTAGGGAATCGAATAAGCAAAATGTCAGAAAATTTACACCTAAGTAGCGTTTGTGCTCATTCACAGTTAAGAAAGGGGGGGGATATCATCAGATAGGTTAGAATGATTTGAATGCCATATACCGCGAGAAAAATAATAGTAGGGATTGATTGGCATAGATATCTAAACCAATCAACAGCCATCGGTTAAGATAACTTGAAATTTCCATTATCACTCCCATACAAATGATTTCTCAATATCTGAACTGATCCTTTGAGGGCACTAATGGCTATTTCCTTCACAATGCTGTGTGTTAGGCCCAGGTTTTTACATTTGTTGGCAAAGAAGGAGGATATGGTACCTCGTGCTCCCACCATCAGACCTATCACATCAATGCGAGACAGGCTATATTTATCTTAATAGAACGGGATTGTTGGTTCATAGATCCGTTTCTTTTCACTGTCCACCTCATGCGGTTGATCTGCATGTGTCTCAAATCTGATGGTGGGATCGAGAATGTATGCCGAGTTGTTCTTAATGTCAGCGATATCAATTCGCCGAACACTTCCTTGTGTGGCTAGTCCCTGCACCTCTTGATGGACCGTAAACCCTACTTCCTTCAGCGCTTCGGCCAGCATAGAACGTACAGCATGGTGACGGATGTTGCGAAGGGGCAGAAGCCAAGGATATGGGGAAGAGTTTCAATCTCGCTGAGACAGCGCCTACAGCGGGTACCATCCCGAAATTATAGTATTGTGACATTTTAATTTTCCTACCAATTTTTTTCTGTTGTTCTATTAGTTAGTTAGTGGAGTTTAAAAAGGGCGCGTCAGCTACTATGGCTATTTGCGCCCTTATCTAAACTCCTTCACAAAATTGTTCTATTAAAATTATAGCATATAGCCTATTAACCTGTTGTATCCTACAGGATACTTTGCGAATTTAAGGTTAACAAGTCGTTATACTAATATGTAAATAATCATTGTATCCTGTCAGTATTTTAATTCATGCCTTGAAGCCTTTGAACTAATCTCAGTGACATCTACAAATTGGCTAATATTTTCACTCAATATTGGGGTTTCTTCCATAATATCAACATGTGTATTTGTAAATTAATTAATCTCTCATTCTTATAGCCTACCTGTCAATAGGCTAAGTAATTCTATTGTTCGATCTAAATTAGAGTATGCTGCGGTTATCTGAACCCAGTTACTAACAAATATATTCTGTTACTAGAAAAAATTCAAAATAAATTTCTAAAATGGTTATATTACAGACTTTATAATAATTATCCTACTTATGAGAGTTATGCTACAATGCTTCAACATTTCCATTTTACTGGTTTGCAAATTCGACGAAATTGTCAATCTTTAAACTTTCTTTATAAAATTATTAACAATAAGTTGGACTGTATTGGTTTATTTTATTATATAACATTATATGCACCTAAGCTTAATACAAAATTTCGAAATTTATTTTACATACCAAGGGCAAATACTGAATCCCACAAAAATTCCCCAGTTTTCCAAATGTTACAGTTATACAATAAATTACATCCTCATCCGAATGTTGATATTTCAATATGAATTTCTATAGATTCAGAATTATTTGTTATCATATATTACACAGAATATTATTGTTAGTTAATTTGAAGCTACTTTCACACCTTATTTCAATTTCTCTTTTTTTCTTTCTCTTATTTCTATTTTGTTTCAGTTTTTAATAAGTGTATGTTTCCTTTTCCTTGTTTATGTTTTATAAATTAGTTTGTTAGTCTTGAACATTGTAATTGGGCTTTGAATGTTATGTTCAATAACGAATAAATAAATAAAAATAAATAAATAAATAAATAAAATTCCCAAAACAAAGCGTATCAAATTCCTTCTCACTTAACTGGATGAGTTGGATGACTCTTCTAGCATCACTTCTTATGGCAGACATTAAGCAATGAAATTTTTGTATTCTTGGCATACATTTATTGTTGTCTACTAATTTATTACATGAAAGTGTCGTTCAATGCAAACGCATTTTTTATATAACCAGGAAAATTAGAAATTGGAAGGCGAACTTTCACTGATAGTTCCGGAGTCATGTGTGCGTGTGCGCGCGCACTGCAAGTGAGCAAACACCCGGTGGCTGTGGTAACTTAGGCCTAACGACACACAATAAAAATAATACGCAATAATTACATTAATAATAATACATAAAATAACTTAATTAACACTTACTTACTTACTGGCTTTTAAGGAACCCGGAGGTTCATTGCCACCCTCACATAAACCCGCCATTGGTCCCTATCCTAAGCAAGATTAATCCAGTCTCTACCATCATAGCCCACCTCCCTCTAATATTATCTTCCCACCTACGTCTCGGCCTCCCTAAAGGTCTTTTTCCCTCCGGCCTAACAACTAACACTTTATATGCATTTCTGGATTCGCCCATACGTGCTACATGCCCTGCCCATCTCAAACGTCTGGATTTAATGTTCCTAATTATGTCAGGTGAAGAATACAATGCGTGCAGTTCTGTGTTGTGTAACTTTCTCCATTCTCCTGTAACTTCATCCCTCTTAGCCCCAAATATTTTCCTAAGAACCTTACTCTCAAACACCCTCAATCTCTGTTCCTCTCTCAAAGTGGGAGTCCAAGTTTCACAACCATACAGAACAACCGGTAATATAACTGTTTTATAAATTCTAACATTCAGATTTTTTGACAGAAGACTAGATGATAAAAGCTTCTCAACCGAATAATAACACGCATATTCTGCGTTTAATTTCTTCCCGAGTGTCATTTATATTTGTTACTGTTGCTCCAAGATATTTGAAATTTTCCACCTCTTCGAAAGATAAATCTCCAATTTTTATAGTTCCATTTCGTAGGCCTACAATATTCTGGTCACGAGACATAATCATATACTTAGTCTTTTCGGAAACCTAATTAAAGAGTGAACCTAATTTTCTATTACAACCCACATATGTATAGGCCCTACATAAGTTTCACATTGATACTGATAACCTTTCACTTCACTCTCATCTCACTCACTGCACTGGCACTACGACACATTTCACTGACACTATAGAACACACTATAAATTATCACTGCTCGAAACTATTCACTGCCATTTTGAACCATAACTTCACTGGCTCACCACGCTTCACTGATACAACAGTTCAAATAAGACAAACATTAAAATTTACACTCTGATTCATACTTATAAACAGAACTACATTAAACTGAACATTTGTAGTCTAAGACTCTCTTAGAAGCTATTTTAAAATAATTTACAAACAAGTTCCTTTTTTATCAATTTGAGGCAGATTTATCGACGAATATAGCCTGAATTACAATTGAACTTTTAAAATAATGTTGATATGTTGTTATTTTTAAGCAAATACCACATTTTTTCAGGAACTATAAATGGTAGAAGGATAAAATTTTTAACACATGTTATCAATAATACAATAATGAAATGGACGTACATTCAGCAGTATGTGTCAATTAGTTTGATAAAAAATATTTTAGATAAAAGTAACAAAATAAAATCAAATTAAAAGTCAGACCTTTTTTTACAACTTGTATTTCTTAATAAATCTACTTCAGTTTGCTTAGAAACTTTGTATCTTTGTTCTCTAGCATTTTCAGTACGATATCTTTACAAGTTCCTAAGATAATGGTTCATTAAATAAGTAAATTTGACATAGGCGGTATAGGGTAGTTAATCTCCCATTAATATTTGACTGATTATAATGAAAGAAACATTACAATGATGGAATTCCATGCAACAGCAAATCAAATATACAGTATTTTAAAGTTTTCAAATGAAATGAAATGAATATTCTTTGGATTCTGAAAATTGTTTATTAAGGTAGAAGTATTTTCTAATAAATAGATCAAATTTCAGCTAAAAAATTAATTCAGGTCATTTAATAATAAATAATATAACAATAATTTTATTTCCTTTCGATTATATAGAAATTAATTTTTTAATTTTACTAAACATATTAGCGAAAGTTGTAATTATTAAGTGGTTGAGCTAAGGCTATAACCTCATATTTAATTATAAAGCTGATCGATATGTGAGTTCAAACAATGCGATTGTCTTGGTTCTTGTTAAACACCTTCAGGGTCAAAGTTAACGATGGCCGTAACGGATTGCCGCCTTCGACAAATGTTTGTAGGCTGGACCTCATACCACCTCACCAATGTTGAACAACACCTAAAACAGTCATAAAATTGCTGGGGTCACAAACCGAGATCAACCTGCTAGTCCGTGTTGTGAGCAGATTACGGAACTCCTCTCCTCTCTCTAACGACCAGTCTTCTCCCGTTTCTTCTCTTAGGCCTACCGCAACACACGGCCAGGTCTTCCAATCCACATCAAAGCGCCCCGTTTTTTACGAACATACCTGACATAGATATTTACTGCTAGTAATAGCTTAAGAAAGCAACAGCGAAAAACATTAATAAATAGTATCCCTGTAATATGAAAAAAACTTTAACAAAATATGAAATAAATATTCTCTGCTAAAATATCTTCGTTGCTAAACCACTTGGAGCAAGACTACATCATTATTTACAAAATAAGCTTTTATAGATTGATGGTTTTCTTTATACAGGGTGTTTCAAAAGTGATAGTCAATAATTTACAGATGAAAAACACAAATTGAAAGAAGCAAAAAGCTCCAATAAACATTGGTCCGCAAATTAACCGTTCATGCGATATTCTCTTAGAAAGAGAAGAGCTTGTACTATGGCCACCTAGGTCACCGGATTTAAGTCCGATTAGATTTATGTGTTTAGGGTTATGCGAAAAGCCTGGCTTACACTTCTGAGATCATCACACTTCAGGAATTGTGGTTTCAGATTGAATGTGCTTTTCAGCAAATAAGGAATGATTCAAGACTACCCGAGTCGACCTGCAGTTCACTACAGAGAACACAACGTTGCGTTCAGATGCATGGACAGCATTTTGAACACCTGCACTAGATAGAATTCAGTTAGGGATTATCTGCACGTCTGCTTTTAGTCAGCGAGGAATGTCAGCAGAAAATGTGCATTGTCTCGACAATGGTTAATTTCAGGACCAATGTGTATTGATGATATATAATAATAATAATACTAATAATAATAATAATAATAATAATAATTTATTTATTTATTTATTTAATCTGGCAGAGCTAAGGCCAGTAGGCCTTCTCTTCCGCCCAGCCAGACTCTAATTCTAATTAAATACATTTGCTTACATAGTTATTACATTAATATCTAGATCATAAAACAACATGAAAGTAAATAATGAAAATTGGATAACTAATGTTAGTGTGACAATAATAAACACTGGTAAGAAATAGTTATAATAATAATGATAATAATAATAATAATAATAATAATAATAATAATAATGGTAATAATAATAATAATAGTAATAATAATAATAATAATAATAATAATAAAACAGATCATTAAAGAAAAAAAGAAGCACATTTGAAATATCTGCAAACCAAATCAAATGAAGATAAGAGTGAATATAAAAGAAGAATATGTGCTATTACCAAGAAAGGATTAAGAAAGCTAAATAGAGAAAGTTGGGCTAAATACGTCATATCTAAGATTGAATACGGTGTGCAATAGGGTGGAGTGAATCTATACGTGGAATTCTGTTTTATCTGTTTTCTGAATGTAATAGTTGCAAAAAATCTGTATTTTTCACTTAACTTAGGAATGTGAAAAGTATGGAGTTTCTATATTTAATTTTTGAGATGCCCCAAGGGTTTGAAGTTTCTTAAAATTATATATTTTTTGCCTTTTTGTATATTTGTTCTATTATTTTGTTTTTTCATTACATAGCTAATGAATTGCTGTAAAATCATATATTTAAACTTTCTGGAAGACTCTAAATTGGGGTTGCAATATACAGTGTTTTTGAGGGGATCCAAAGAGACAAAATATATAGTATTTTACATAAAATATGACAAAAATTCAATTTCAGCCCCTTTATTCTTTTTAGTTTGAATTTATTCTTATTTCCTTTTTCATTTCTCTCTGAGTGGTAACTAAATCAACAGGTTCAATTAACATCCTTCTTTCTGTTCTTTTCTCTAGTGAAACATTCTTTCTAGTTTTGGAACACGGGGGTCTTTATCAGAATTAGGCTTACAGTATTACATTTTTTTTTTTTTTTTGCATTTCCAACTCCATATATCAAATAGTTTGTTTGTTTCTTCTTTGAATTTTGCAATTTTGTCATTTTAGTTGTCGTCACTATGTCGTTTCTTACAAGACTTCATTAAGTTTGTATATTGATCGTGGTAAGCATGAATCAGTTGTACTTAATATTATTCTTGTACGACTGACTTTCGGAATTTTTGCCTTTAGCTGAAATTCCTTAGTTTTGATAGCCACTCTTTCTGAAATGTCTCCTACAGTAGATTCTTTTGATTTCAAGTCAGATTTTAACTCGTTTTTAACCCATTGATAATATTTTATTACATCATGATAGGCAGGTAATTGTGATGGGTTCAGCCCCTCTGGCATTGCGAATACAGGATAGATCAGATTCCTTGTATTAATTATAAATATTCTGATTTAAATACCCTGCAACATAACAGTAATGAATGTCCATTAATTTTATATTAATTATATCAAACCGAAGAGTTTTGTGATTATTCCCAGTTTTCTTATAAATTGAGGTTTTTGTGGCACTTCAAGATGAAACAGCAGGGGACGAAAAATATACAGAATATTGAGGATACAAATACTGAGGCAGTTGCACCTGAATGTGGGGCAGCTTCGCCAAATGTAGCATCTTTAATTTATTTTTGTCTTTAATTCAAACATAAAATACGTTTTTGTTGTATTTTTTTTGTGAATGTTTAGTTTAACGTGCCGAACTTCCCACAAACTCCCCTATCTATCTATCTATCTATCTATCTATCTATCTATCTATCTATCTATCTATCTATCTATCTATCTATCTATCTATCTATCTATCTATCTATCTATCTATCTATCTATCTATCTATCTATCTATCTATCTGTCTATCTGTCTATCTGTCTATCTGTCTATCTGTCTATCCGTCTATCCGTCTATCCGTCTATCCGTCTATCCGTCTATCCGTCTATCCGTCTATCCGTCTATCCGTCTATCCGTCCATCCGTCCATCCGTCCATCCGTCCATCCGTCCATCCGTCCATCCGTCCATCCGTCCATCCGTCCATCCGTCCCTCCGTCCCTCCGTCCGTCCGTCCGTCCGTCCCTCCGTCCGTCCGTCCATCCGTCCATCCGTCTATGTCTATCTGTCTATCTATCTATCTATCTATCTATCTATCTATCTATCTATCTATCTATCTATCTATCTATCTATCTATCTATCTATCTATCTATCTCTATCTATCTATCTATCTATCTATCTATCTATCTATCTATCTATCTATCTATCTATCTATCTATCTATCTATCTATCTATCTATCTATCTATCTATCTATCTATCTATCTATCTATCTATCTATCTATCTATCTATCTATCTATCTATCTATCTATCTATCTATCTATCTATCTATCTATCTATCTATCTATCTATCTATCTATCTATCTATCTATCTATCTATCTATCTATCTATCTATCTATCTATCTATCTATCTATCTATCTATCTATCTATCTATCTATCTATCTATCTATCTATCTATCTATCTATCTATCTATCTATCTATCTATCTATCTATCTATCTATCTATCTATCTATCTATCTATCTATCTATCTATCTATCTATCTATCTATCTATCTATCTATCTATCTATCTATCTATCTATCTATCTATCTATCTATCTATCTATCTATCTATCTATCTATCTATCTATCTATCTATCTATCTATCTATCTATCTATCTATCTATCTATCTATCTATCTATCTATCTATCTATCTATCTATCTATCTATCTATCTATCTATCTATCTATCTATCTATCTATCTATCTATCTATCTATCTATCTATCTATCTATCTATCTATCTATCTATCTATCTATCTATCTATCTATCTATCTATCTATCTATCTATCTATCTATCTATCTATCTATCTATCTATCTATCTATCTATCTATCTATCTATCTATCTATCTATCTATCTATCTATCTATCTATCTATCTATCTATCTATCTATCTATCTATCTATCTATCTATCTATCTATCTATCTATCTATCTATCTATCTATCTATCTATCTATCTATCTATCTATCTATCTATCTATCTATCTATCTATCTATCTATCTATCTATCTATCTATCTATCTATCTATCTATCTATCTATCTATCTATCTATCTATCTATCTATCTATCTATCCATCTATCCATCGATCCATCGATCCATCGATCCATCCATCCATCCATCCATCCATCCATCCATCCATCCACCCACCCACCCACCTATCTATCTACCTACCTAATCTGTCTGTCTGTCGGTCGGTCCGTCCGTCCGTCCGTCCGTCTATCCACCCACCCACCCAAAGTAAATAAGTAAGTAAATAAGTAAATAAACAAATAAGTAAATTAAGAAATAAATAAATAAGTAAATAAATAAATAAATGAATAAATAAATAAGCAAGTAAATGAGTAAATAAATAAATAAACAAATAAGTAAATAAATAAGCTAGTAAATAAGTAAATAAATATGCACTAATAAGTAAATAAGTAAATAATTAAATAATTAAATAAGCAAGTAAATAAGAAAATAAATAAATAAGCAAGTAAATAAGTATATAAATAAGTAAATAAATAAGCAAGTAAATGAGTAAATAAATAAGTATATAAATAAATAAATAAGCAAGTAAATAAATAAATAAGCAAGTAAATAAGTAAATAAATAAATCAGCAAGTGAATAAATAAGTAAATAAATCAATAATTAAATAAGTAAATAAGTAAGAAAATAATGAGCAAATAAATAAGTAAATAAATCGGCAAGTAAATAAATGAATAGATAAATAAATGAATAATAAATAAATGTATAAATAAATTAATAAATAGATAAGTAAATAAATAAATAAGTAAGTAAATAAGCAGGTAAATAAATAAATAAGTAAATAAATAAGCATTTATTAACAAATAAATAAATAAGCAAGTAAATAAATAAGAAAAGAAACAATAAATGAATGAATAAATAAGTATATAAATAAATATGTAAATAAATATATAAATAAGTAAATAATAATAAATAAATAAATAAATTAATTAATGAAATAGCAAGTAAATAAATAAGCAGGTACACAAAAATAATAAGTAAATAAAAAAGCAAGTAAATATATAAATATGTAAATAAATCAGTAAATAATGAATAACCAAATAAATAAATAACTAAATAAATAAGTAAATAAATAATTAATTAAATAAAAAAATAAATAACTTAGTAAATAAAGAAATAAATAAGTTAATAAATAAGCAAGTAAATAAATAGACAAGCAAATAAATAAATAAGCAAATAAATAAATAAGAAAATAAATAAATAAGCAAGTAAATAAATCAATAAACAAAGAATTAAATAAGCAAATAAATAAAGAAATAAGTAAATAAATAAGTAAGCAAATAAATAAATAAGCAAATAAATAAATGAATGATGAATGAATGAATGAATGAATGAATGAATGAATAACTGAATGAATAATTAGTAAATGAAGAATACAGGCATCTGCACTAGAATTCGACATCTAATGTTAAGTTATATCTATAACAAAATTTGAAGTCAATAAAATTTAAAAATAGGCTTTATCAAGGTGAATATTTGTAATTTTTAGTCGAAAAATCACACTTCTAGTTTTTAGCTTGAAAATATTATTTACAATCTGAGGGAACTCTGAGGACATTTTCATGCACTTATGCCCTTCCAATTGCATGTTTCGGCGGCCATTTTTAAATGCAAATGCATGTGTTTATATTCACTTTTAAAATTTCAAACTCATTTTTTTCCATTTTTGTTCTTCGTACATTTTGTTTTGTTAAAAGTGCTATTTCTCGTTGTATTGATAGAATATATTTTTCACCAAGAAATATACAATGTCAATACTTACCATTGAAAGCAATTTGGACAACAAAATACAGCGGAGAATTCTTCTTTTAACAAAGGAAAGCTATAGATCTCACAGCTCAAGCAATTTAAAAAAAAAAAAAAAACAAGAAACAAAAAGAAAACAAAAAAAGAAACAAACAAACAAACAAAAACCGCTCATGTCACTGCAAGAGCGCAGTGAACATAATCTACATTATAAAACAGCTTTGCCATTTATACTATACCATCAGAATTATATTTGTTCCTGGTATAATTTCGTGATAAATTTAAATAAAAATATCACGAAATTACCCGAGTTACGAAACAAGCCGAGTTTGCCCTATAGTACACGGAAGCGTAAGACATTCCAATATTTCTTCTCTTAATTTCTTCCTAATCGTTAAACTTCTCATATAGTAGGTATATCAGGTTAAATCCGTGTAGGTTAAAGGGTTAGGTATAGCTTACAGCAGTAAATTTTTTGGAAATATTCAACATTTTTTTTCCTCCATTACTGTATGTTGTACAATAATGAAAATTGGTATGTGTAAGTGTATGGTATGCTATATCAAAAAAAAAAATATATATATATATTTACGATTTAAAAAAAATATTTATACGTTTTTTCAAAATTCAAAGTTCACTGTGCAGTGATGAAGCGTTTCCCTCATAACTCATAAACTTTTTAACTTTTTCATGTTCTCTCTCTTTTATTTTATTGCTAAAACTCATGTTTACAATATGCTCTTTCAACTACATTCTTTAACAAACAATATATTTTTTTTATTTTGTGTTAGATATGTGACCATTTTTTTAAATGAATTTATTTTTTATCAGACAATCTATCAAAGGTAGAGAAGTGATTTTGTATCATATTGTAAATATGACATGCATAAATATACACAAAACATTTCATTGCAGAATGTTGGATGGTTTTTGAGTTATGAGGGAAACGCTTCATCACTGTATAGTGAACTTAGAATTAAAAATATATATATATATATATATATATATATATATATATATATATATATAATTCTTTTAAATCGTAAAAATATGTTTATCATATAGCAGAAAGACAGTGTTTTACACATACTAGTTTTCATTATTGTACAAGATGGAGTAATGGAGGAAAAAATGTTGAATATTTTCAAAATTTTACTCCTTTTAGCTGTACCTAACCCCTTAACCGAAACTACATTATCCTGAAGTATTTTACATTTCTTCTGAGACGCCCTGGATGTGTAACAAAACTTACTATTAGGATTTCATTTAAGTTTCACATTTTTTAAATACTTGTTTAAGGAGTTGCGAAATTTTTGATGTTTTAAGAGTTGACAATATAAAGATATTTTCTTCTTTATGGGAGGAAAGTAAAATATGAAAGAGCTGTTAGTTTGTATTGAGTAGTTTGAAAGTTATAAAATTGTAATTTCAGACGAAAATATTAAGTCTACATTTTGTAGGAAGAATAGCGATTCTTTTTAAATAATTAAAATTTACAAAACATTTAATAATTCCCACATTCTTAAATCAAATCACACGGCATTAAATTTGGTATGTACGGAGTACAATAACTGTACAACATTTCAGAATTCTATATTAATGTTTTTTATTTAGGTAATATTCTGTGTAGGAATGATTCGGCAGTTATGAAAACATGTATCTTTTGTATGAAAGCCGCTAATTGGAAACCGAATTGGCTGAAGGAGCTGGAACGAGAAACAAACAGATTAGGTCTAAATTGGCTATGGAGAGAACTAGGGTCTATAAACACGAAAACTATTGGAAGAATAGTAAAAGAGAGGGCAAACAAAATTTCGAGACGATATATTTTTAGTAATATTAAAGATCTAGGATCACTAAAATACTATAGGGAGGTTAAGCAGTTTTGGGAACAGGAAGAATATGTTAGACTAAATTCAAGGGAAGAGAGAACGGGAATGGCATGGTGGAGATTAGGTATCTGGAGACTCAAGAATAAGAGAGGGAAAGTAGAGAAGGATAAATGTCCTTTGTGTGGACCAGCTGAAGACGCAATGCATATTGCGCTAAAGTGCCAGGCAACGAATGATTTGAGACACAGTCGGGTGGATAAAAATTTCTACAAATAAACGCTATAGTAGCTTATAAAAAAATGAATGGTCACCTAAACGCCAGAAATCTGCATAAATTAGGAAAATTTCTTTTTAGAGTTAAAATTAGATGGGAAGAGAAAGTCAAAGCTCTAACGGAGATGGAATTATAAATGTTCAGTAGTCACACGATAAGAAATTACGAAGAGTAGTCAATGAAGTTAACAGAATAATTCTTAAGAGATTGAGCATAAAATGAAAAAGCTATAGTAGGAGTTTTAAATAAAAGAGATATACTTATTAGTTATTATTATTATTATTATTACTATTATTATTATTATTATTATTATTATTATTATTATTATTATTATTATTATTATTGTAAACAGAGGATACTTATAGCACAGTCTACTATATACAGTCGCGAAGCTTGAGGTGTTTTTTTTGCAAATCTCGTGATAAAGCGCTCCAAGCGGTTAGCAACTAGAAACAATAGACTGCCCATGGTCGACTTTGGACTGTGTCGTATTTCTATCGAGTGCTAGCTCGTTGCGTATTTCACATTGATGCCTGTGAAATGTTCGTTATTGGTTTTAATGAAAATGTTAATGGCTAAAATATAATAATTTGAATAATAATATGGGACAAGGAGGAGACGTTTGTAGTGTTATAAATTGTAGCAACAGTAAGAGAAAGAGGCCAGAGTTATCCTTTTTCCGATTTCCGAAAGATTCGGAAAGGTTCCTGGGTTTCCACAAGAATGCTGTGCAGAAACAAAACTCTTACTTTTTATAGTTCTTTGTGACTGTTAGAATACATTATATCCTTAAATTTCACAATGAAATGTTTCAGTCTAACCGAAAGGACATTAGGTACCGGTTAAAGTTCTGTCACTTGGGCTGCTAAATTTCCAGAGAAATAAAGGTTAGGTCTACTTTTTTTTTCAGAGGATATATTTTTAATTGTAGCTATTAATTTTGTTATTATTTTTATGTGTTATTTTACTAAAGACGTAGAAAAATTAAGTTTGTTTTAATGAAATTTATTGATCACGTTTTATTTTCAATTCTGGTGGGATTATTATTGCTTAGGCCTACTTTTTTTTTCAAAGGACATGTTTTTAATTATAGCTGTTAATTTTGATGTTATTTTTATTTGTTGCTTTACTAGAGACGTAGAAAAAGTCTGTTACAATAAAATTTATTGATCACGTTTTATTTCCAATTCTGGTGTGATTATTATTGCTTAACCTCACCCCACTTTGTTAACTACGTAAGCCTACACTACAAGTACCGGTACGCGTAAGTTACTCCATTAATTCATATTTCTATTATTATTGTTGTAAAGGGAAATGCAAATTAATATTTATTGGTTTCATAGTTAATTATCGCTATAATCTTGAATGAGTGAAGCGATTATAGTAAATTTCAGTTCGTTTTGCACAAACAAAAATTATATTAACTTATTTCTTGCAAGTATATTCGAGTTTATGGTGGAATTTAATATACTTCATTAAAATAATAAATTAACTTTATGCATTTAATATTTCAATAATGGAAGGAAGGTGTTAATTTTTCCAAAAGAACACGACAACGAAAGTGTAACATATTTTGTCGTCTGCTAGGAGAGAGATCTGCGATGCTGAGGCGATAGTAGCGATCCTAGTGGTGGGCAACTACCCATGTTTGCATTTTTACTACATGTTGAGCTTCGCGACTGTATGTAGTAGACTGTGCTTATAGGTTCAATATGTATTAGTTTTTGTAATATTTGTGTAGAGAGTGATGGCGGATTAAGATCTGGAATACATCTAATCCGCCATGACGTGAACAAAGATTGATCAAATAAATACAGTAGAACTTGGTTATAGCGACCTCGTTTTGTGCGACACCTCGCCTATAACGTCAAATATTCTGTGGTCCCAACTAATTCCCCATAAGACATATGCTTTCCTACCTTGCTTAATACGACAAACGCATATGCGTCTACCTCGCATATAACGTCATTTTCAACCTCAGTTTGGAATAAGATTTTCTAAGAATCAAAGTATTTAAGAAATATTTTGTTGAAATCTGACCCTGATATAGTCTTTACAGTCTCCTTCTGTCATAGACCTCTGGAATGCAGGCGGATTCCCCACCCCATTGTAACCTGCCCGAATTCATGCGGTATTAGATCAGTTTCGACAGGAAGTTTTCACTAAGTGCATGCATTTTAACGCAGTATGACCACTAAAAGAAGTGAGTGACGCTTTAGAAGTCATTAGAATTGTGAACATGTTCTATGAAGCTAGGAAAGGGAGCAGTGAAATTGCAACTGAAATTATGAACATAGAACGTAATTTAGCCCTAGAAAGTGTGTATTGGGCAAGTAGAAGACAACAGTGCAAAATGACTGATTACTTCACTTCTAAGTAAAGTAGTTTGGTGAGTACTGAACAAACTGTTTTAATACAGAATACTGTATTTATAATTGTAGGTCTACGTGTATTTTATTATGTTCATTTTAGGCTTAAAATCTATACTAATAATAAATCTGTAGCCGAAATTTTTCAGGTAATTTTCGATTTTCCAAAAATAATTGGTCCTAACATATATAATTAACCACCCTGAAACCGAAAATCGTTTTTTTTTCTTTTAATTTTTGTTTGTATGTCTGTGTGTATGTTTGTTACCTTTTCACGCGATAATGGATGAACGGATTTCGATGAAAATTGGAATATAAATTAAGTTCGTTGTAACTTAGATTTTAGGCTATATGGCATTCAAAATACATTATTTAAAAGGGGGTTATAAGGGGGCCTGAATTAAATAAATCGAAATATCTCGTTTATTATTGATTTTTGTGAAAAATGTTACATAACAAAAGTTTCTTTAAAAATAATTTGCGATAAGTTTTATTCCTTGAAAAAGTTTGATAGGACTGATATTTAATGAGATAAATGAGGTTTAAAATTAAAATAACTGCCATCTAAGGCCGTGTAATGAATTAAAAAAAAATGACTTCGTCTGTCACGGGCCTTGGACAGCAACAATCAAAAGCTATGAAAGATAGCCTACAGAGAATGTTTCTGTATTTGTATGAAGTAATATCGGAAGCTAAATTAACCGATTTGTATAATTAAGTGCAGTTTCTCTAGATGGACATAATGCTATAATGTTATTACAGTAACTTCTGAGTGAATCGAGGACAGGTAAGATTAAAATAGCTTCTTATGGACAGAAAACTTGATAGGCTATTCTGTACATTCGTTTCCTGTATTTTCTAAAATAATTTTTATGACCGAATGAGTGATCTCTGGATCAAAATTATCGCATTTTAATTATTTAAATACAATTTAAATTAAGTAACATATTAAACGATTTATCCTCCTGTCAAACACGAATGTTCCCTGGACCAGATATCCTCTTTTAATTTTGTAATTACTTTATATTTATTTCTAACAAGTGCAGCGGAGCGCACGGGTACGGCTAGTCTAAAATAAGTCTAATTAAGTTTGTTATTTTTCATTTTCCCCCTCACTAGATTGATAATGTGAATCTCGGTTACTACGACACTCGTTTATAACAACATAATTTTAAGGTCCCTTGGATGTCGTTATAACCAAGTTCTACTGTAAATAAATATTTATGTTTTTACAAAATTTAAATTTTACCTCGGTGTACCCTTAAAGTCAGCAGAAGAACTAATCTGAAGGATTGAACTCTGCTGTCAGATCAGTATTTTGTCGAACCCAGCCCCTCACGGGCGGAATGCAGCAGTTATTCGAGTTGTGCTCATATTATAAATCCCCGTGTTCATTAACGGGCAAGGAAATTAATTTGTCTTGGAGTCGCGCTTGGCACCGCCCGAAACCCCATGGGTTCGTGGCGTGGTCCCCGCAAAGCAGTTTGATTTCATTCTAACTGCCATCACAACGGTCAACAGCGGTCAGTGGCGGGGTCGGAGTTCCCACATGTTCATACACAATCCTGTCCAACACGTCCCTTCCAAAGTTCCTTTTTCTGATGAAGGGAAAAGACGTCCAAATCCGTGTGATATCACAGTCTAGTACACAGGTCTCCAAAAAGCGTATCGTCATTCGTGCTCTCGATGCTGCCCGCCGAACATAGGGTGCTGTAGGACTAGAGAAGTGGAAGAGACTCGTACCTCAACAGATGGGAGCGATCAGTGGGGGATCGCGGCAACGGTCTGCTTAGGTTTACAAATAATAACATCAAAAGAATAAGAAATATCATACGTTTGTATATTATTTTGACATACTATGAAGCTGGAGCCCCTTCTGCTGCTATTGACACAAGTCATTGCAAATTCAACCTCTTCTGTTCTATGGTGCCTTTAGTGCTTGGAAAACATCTTCTCCAGTTGTATTTTGTAATTACATCTAGAAGACATTCAGACACAGTAAAATGTTCATTAACTCCTCGGATGAAAATGGCTAGGTGAGCTTCGACATTTCTGTCTGTGCTTTCGTCCAATGCAAATGAGTAAGCTACAAACTGGTTAATTGTGGTTTGACTTCAGATTCAATTACTTTTACAATCTTGAAATTCCTTCTCTGAACTGTAATTGGAAACAATTTAATTTTCTTAAACTTTGACTTTGTTCTGGACACAGTATTTTAGTAGCTTTCTGTATGCACAATTTTACAAATGATGCTTCTGTAAAAGGTTTAATTGATTTTCCAATATTCCAAGCTAGAACATAGCTAGCAAGAAGCTTTTTTTTTGTTTAAGACTGAGAACACGTGTATGATTTGTGTTTGTATTTTCTTGTTTTATATTTATAAAAATATTTGTAGGCCTAAGCATTTCACCTAAATTTAAACAAAAAAATATAAGTATGTCATGAGGAACTGAGTGCAAACGTATTGTAATATACTGATTATTATGTATAACCGACAGTTACACAGATAGCCCAAAAATAAATTATTTTCACATGTCCAACATGCCTGTAATTGTATGATATTCTTTCTGAAGAGTCGAGTATTGTCGTCGCATGTTGAATTTTAACACACCCTTAAGAATTTTCGAACAAATTAAGCATTTCACATTCTCCCCACTAAAACAAATATTTCTCTTCACTTTCATCCTTGAATGTACTACGTGCATGATTAGAAGACATTGTGAAACGGTGGAACACGCCGACCAACACAATGATAATGGCAGTCCGCCACTGCTCTTCGTTTGCGCATAAACATTGAATACAGTACAGGTGGGGATGGGTGAGGCGGAGCGCGCTCATTACTTACTGGCTTCGGTTACGTTCAGGGGCTTACTCGCGAGTACGCTTTTGGAGACGTCTGGTCTAGTATATACAGTCGCGAAGCTCAATACGTAGTAAATATGCAAACATAAGATAGTTGCTCACCACTAGGATCGCTATTATCGCCTCATTACAGGCAATGCAAAAATAGTATCGTCACAGTCTATTGTTTCTAGCACCCTCAAAACTAAAGCTTCGTGACTGTATATAGTAGACTGTGGTGATATGTTGTACTAAACGCTTGTTCTAAGTTACGGTCACAAGCATTTTCTTCTCTTTCCCTTATTCCTTCCCTTCATTAGCATCATCATCATTATACCGCATATTTCGAGGGGTTTTCCTCTTTAACCCCCGGAACGTAGCTGCTCTAGAATTTCATGCTACTTATCTGGGGTCTTTTTTGACCCCGAGACTGTATGTTGTTAATAATTAGGTTATTTTATAACTTATTTATTTATTTATTCTGGTGTAGTTAAGGCCATCAGGCCTTCTCTTCCACAACATCAGGAATACAAATGCAATAATAGAAATAAACAGAAAAAAATACACTATATACAAAGCAAAGCTACACAAGAAATAAAGAGAGAGAGAGAGAGAAAAACACTATAAACAAAGTAAAGCACACAAAAATATACACGGGTTGCAGTCACTTTAAATGAGTGATTAAGTATCATAATTAATTGTATCCTAACTAATTAACTAACATAAACAAGAAACTTGCAATTTTAATCTAGATTAAAAAAGAAAAAGAAAAAAAAACACAAATCAGTACTTCTAGCAATACCTAAAAAACATTAACTAAGACAACTTAATGCATTTCTGGAATAAACTGCTTGGAATCCTATAGGAAATTTATGTGGATTGGAAAGAGAGAAGATTGTTCAGTAATCTTTATATGAAACAACGAGTAAAAGTCAGGATAGGAGAAGAAATGTCAGAAGGAAGTGAAATAGGAAGAGGAGTACGTCAAGGATGCCCTTTATCACCTCTCTGTTCAATATCTACTAGGACTATTTAGAAAAGAACTGTTTTCAGGACATGGGAGGAGTAATAGTAGGAGGAAGAAGAATAAAGTGCATAAGATTTGCTGATGATATGGCGTTGTTAGCAGAAGAGGAAATGTTACTAAAATTTATGCTACTGGAGCTAAATGACAGCTGTGAGCAGTATGGGATGAAGATAAATGCAAATAAGACGAAGAGAGACGAAATATAGAAGATAAACTTGCGAATTATAAATGAGGTAGCAGAGCAAGGGGACAGTTTCAAATACTTGGGGTGTACAGGAAGTGAAAAGGAGTATAGCAATGGCAAAGGAAGCTTTTAATAGAAAAAGGAGCATCATCTGCAGACCTCTGAAAAAAAGAACTAAGGAAGAGGCTAGTGAAATGCTTGTATGGAGTGAGGTATTGTATGGGGCAGAAACATGGACATTACGACAAAATGAAGAGAAGCGAATAGAAGCATTTGAAATGTGGATATGGAGAAGAATGGAATTTGTGAAGTGTACAGATAGAATAAGAAATGAAGCTGTGTTGGAAAGAGTGGGTGAAGAAAGAATGCTACTGAAACTGATCAGGAAGAGGAAAAGGAACTGATTGGGTCACTGGCCGAGAAGAAACTGCCTACTGAAAGATGCACGGGAGAAGAGTTCGGGGCAGTAGAAGATATCAGATGATAGGCGACATTAAGATGTATGGATCGTATAAGGAAACAAAGAGGAATCCAGAAAATAGGAAAGATTGGGGAAAGCTGGGTTTGTAGTGAAAGACCTGCCCTTGGACAGAACACTAAATGAATGAAATGCATTTTTGTGCGAGATCGTGCGTATTTGCTTGTTTTCCGCACAGAACCAATACGCGGTAAGTGTGAAATACCACATTCTGTATTCCCAACGTAACACACATAATAATATTTCCCTCTTTTTACCGCTTAAGCGCGACATTCATTTTACTGCTCTAGGCTTTTAACATATTATTTTTAGAGACGTTTAACATAGTAATAATTATAAATTGGAAACTTACCACTGCAATTTCACCTAAATTGCAATATTAATTATTGTTTTTAAATATTTGCAAAAATTAAGTAAAGTCTACTACTCCACGAAACTTATTGCATTCCTGATACAAGTAACATTAAGGAAGCCGTGAAAAATCAACAAGATTCCAGATGCCGATGTTATTACTGCAATATGTTATATAAATAATATCGTTAAAATATTAAAATGAAAAATAAATCATTACATAACCTTACCGTTTGTTTTAAGTTCGCATTTATAGACTGGGGGGAAAAAAAAGACAGACGTATATCACGGCCTGCTGGAGTATAGTAAACACAGAAAACATTTTATAGCAACAATGTTGAAGAAAGATATTTTGGTTTTCCGAAGTTGCCGTCATTAAGCAGAAACCAACATGGAGATTTCATTGCAACTAATTAGAAATTCGTCTTTCAGGTATGTAATAAACGATATTCGCACAAAATAATGTACGATACACGAGCGGTATGTTTGTTTTCATGTTCTCGGAAATTAAAAAAGCTCAACTACGTTTCGCTTTTTCAATCTTTTCCTCGAACATGAAAACGTCAACATACCGCTCTTGTAACGTATATTACTATTATATACAGTATAGAAACAAAATGAAGTATTTATTGTACCTAGATTTACACACTATGTTTAAACAATTAATTTTATTACTTTAATGACTCACCATTCTGTACCTGTGTTTTAATTTTTTCAATTATCAGAGAACACATTCACTATCCTTAAAATAAAGCACAGAAAGGAAGTTGTTATTGCATCAGGTGTTAATTATTACGTTTAGACAATTAATTAATTTAGTCTCATCTGCTGCAGTAGAAAGAACAAGAAGCTAATTTTACGAATACAAATTATTACTCTTGAACCTGCAACATTTTACCCATAGCCTGCCTATAGCAGGGGCTATCCATGAACCCAAGCAGTAAACAAAATAAAAAAAAACAATAAATAAATTATGAGGTAATAATTTTAATTGTAAAGAGAACTGAAATAACCAAGGAAAGCGTATCTAGGTTACTGGAACGTTTCTGAGTATATGAATGCAGATATTGACCAAAAGGGCCGTATTCATAAACTAGACTTTGGATGAAGACTTCCCAAAGTCGATTTTCGTAGTAAAGTTTAACTTTGTTAAAAGTCCTATTCACAGACAATACTTCTGAGACTTTGGCTTTGACTTTGGTAAGTCGAGATCTGACGATCTTGTTGTAATGTTGGCAATCACAATCACTGCCTTCTAAACGAATTAAATTAATAGATAGCTGAAATAGAGTAGGCATTGCCACAATCAAAGCCATCTTTTGAGTCACAAATCAATGAAACAATTGAACATCGGTACATGTTAAGCATTGATAATAGTTCTTGCAACTTTACATAAGAATAATATTATTCGAGTTCTTATTGTGAAACTAACTTAAGTACAAAAATTGACATTTTTAGGTCCTTACACCAATCGATAATAATTTGTCCTTCTACCTGGCCACAAAAAATCGTAACTCAGTTCGAACAGTCTTGTATATAACACAATTCATAATTACAAAACATGATGGTATAGTTTATCTGAAATAGTATTGCCTGTTAAGAATTTTGTTGTGAATAAAACATCTATTGTAGTTGCGTTAGTTTCACATTAAGCCCTGAAATTATTTCATTGTAAAATAACTTTGTTGTGAAGATATAGAAGATAAGATTCCACCAATAACAGACTATGAAAGAGACATATTATCCTGCTGACAGTTGGCAGAGTTATTCCCTGCATATCTGCAGAAACTACTTAAAAATGATCTGAAATCAATAAGCAGAAAACAGTATTAAGATGACCGCAAGAATTATAAATTAACTGCATTTCCAACTGTATAACCTATCCTCTATAGAATTAAATAGTAATAATCAATATTAAGCTATTAATCCTTACCTACAGCGTAAACTCGCGATGAAACAATTTGTATTATTGGTGGAACAGATAATCCTCTTTGATTATTCATCAATGAAAGTTGAAACATGATAAGGATATTTAATACTGTCTGTTTATCAAACCTGTACCTTGATTTGAATTTATTATCTATAATAATACGCTTAGGAACACGAGCAGCTTTAATAATCTCCTAGATGTCTTCAGTATTTTCGGAAAATTCAACAATTTCCTAAATATCAGCCATTTTCCTTATGTCCACGAACGAAAGTCAAAGTCAAAGTCTAGATTTTCGGCAACTTCGAAGTAAAGACAAGATTGAAGTTTACTTTCCTCAACGTGTCGACTGTGAATAGGAAAATGGCGACTTTGTACTTTCCAAAGTCAACTTTGGTCCAAAGTCTCATCTATGAATAGGACCTTAGAAGATGGTGTAGGGTGCCGAGGGTTAAATGCATAAATTTTTATTTTACTTATTTAAATTCGTGTATTTCCTTGTTTTCCCCGAATTATTGTCTAACTAGCCGTACCCGTGCGCTCCGCTGCACCCGTTAGAAATAAATATAAAGTAATTACATAATTAAAATAGGACATTTGATCCAGGGAACATTCGTGTTTGATAGAAGGATAAATCGTTTAATATGTTACTTAATTTAAATTGCATCCAAATAATTAAAATGCGATCATTTTGGTCCAGAGACCACTCATTGGTGCAATGACAATTCCTTTAACATGTTTCTAATTTTTACTACATGCAACCATAGTTTAATGAACATTGACATCATTTAGATTTAATGTGTATACTTTATATTACTTGTTATAGGTTTCCATTGAATTATGGTAATAACTTAATTTTAACCCTCGTTTTCTACGTATTCAGTAAATGGCGTTTGGCCCACTATGGTTCTGAACCCTTCAAATAACTTAAATTATATTATATAATATTACATTACATATATTATATTATGTTATATTATATTATATTATATTATATTATATTATATTATATTGTATTATATTACATTGCATTACATTATATTATATCAGAAGTTACTGTAATAACATTATAGCATTATGTCCATCTAGAGAAACTACACTTTCCAATGGTGAAATAATAATTAATTATACAAATCTGTTAATTTAGCTTCCGATGTTACTTCATACAAACACAGAAACATTCTCTGTAGGCTATCTTTCATAGCTTTCGATTGTTGCTGTCCAAGGCCCCTTATAGACGAAGTCATTTGTTTTTTAATTCATTACACGGCCTTAGATGGCAGTTATTTTAATTTTAAAACTCATTTATTTCATTAAATATCAGTCCTATCAAAATGTTTCAGGGAATAAAACTTATCGCAAATTATTTTTAAAGAAACTTTTGTTATGTAACATTTTTCACAGAAATCAATAATAAGCGTGATATTTCGATTTATTTATATCAGGCCCCCTTATAACGCCCCTTTTTAATAACGTATTTTGAATGCCATACAGCCTAAAATCTAAGTTACAACGAACATAATTTATATTCCAATTTTCATATAAATCGGTTCAGCCATTATCGCGTGAAAAGGTAACAAACATACAGGCAGACAGACATACAAACAAAAATGTCAAAAAAGCGATTTTCGGTTTGAGGGTGGTTAATTGTATATGTTAGGACAAATTATTTTTGGAAAATCGAAAATTACCAGAAAAATTTCGGCTACAGATTTATTAATAGTATAGATTTCACTATTTTCCCTCGGATAAAAATATTTATTATTTATTTATTTATTTATTTATTTATTTATTTATTCTGGTGTAGTTAAGGCCATCAGGCCTTCTCTTCCACAACACCAGGAATACAAATACAATAACAGAAATAAAAAGGGGGGAAAAACACTATAAACGAGGTAAAAGAAATATGTGTGTCTACCTAATGCCTACCCATTTCACTTACGTGATTCGATTCCGCAAATTGCTGACAGATGGCAGGACTGTGACCCATTTTGAAGTTGCACACCACTTCGCCGGGCCACGCTATGCATGATGTGTATCTGTGGAGAGGTTATGTACTACGGTGAGTGGGTATGTGTAAGTGTTGGTGTGAGTGTAGTGTGTGCAATGGGTAACACGTAGCCTACTGTCGAATAGCAGCAAGGGGTTAAAACCAATGAATGTTGAGGTCATGAAATTAATGTCGAAACAATGGATATCTCTTCCTGATAGTGCGCTCTCATTTTCGGAACCAAAATTCAATGTATTGAAATTCCTGCGACAATGAAGTCACGTATTATTGAGGTCATTAAATTCTTGTGAATAATGTAGACTACATAGAACCAAAACTGATTGTATTTGAACACCTGCGACAATGAAGGAACGTGGATTGTAAAATTTCCATTTCAACAATAGGCAGGATGACCAACTCTCCCTGCTCCCATATTGGTCTCTTAATCTCCCCGCACTTTTCTTCTCCAATCATCAACGCCAAATTTTAATTCAAGCTAATAATAATACCCGCAAAATATATTTAGGTATAATCTGACATTATTATAGATAACTAGTGGCTTGTGCAGCAAATGCTGCTAACTAAGTTCATTAAAAGTTCAAATTAAATTTTTTTAAATTTATTTCCAATGAAGAATACCAGACATTTTGGAAGTTATTTGTTTCCATAATAATGATACATAGGGCTAACTCTCTGAATGGTTTTCTTCATGCTAAATACTTTTTATTTAATCTATACATCTTCAGTTCTTGAGTTTCAATGCGAAAACGCAAGTAACAATGTCAGAACGATCAGTCGGTTTTACATGTGGGAGTGAAGCAATAGCTATTTCAGGTTATTGTGGATTGTAGGTTAGAGTTATGAAAATATCCTCCCCTCTGCCCTCATGCCTTCATGCCCTCTGCCCACATCCCTCTGGCCTCTGCCCTCATGCCCTCTGCCCTCTGCCCTCTGCCCTCATGCCTTCATGTCCTCTGCCCTCATGCCCTCTGCTCTCTGCCCTCTGCCCTCATGCCCTCTGCCCTCATGTCCTCTGCCCTCTGCCCTCATGTCCTCTGCCCTCATGCCCTCTGCCCTCATGCCCTCTGCCCTCTGCCATCTGCCCTCATGCCTTCATGCCCTCTGCCCTCTGCCATCTGCCGTCATGCCTTCATGCCCTCTGCCTTCATGCCCTCTGCCCTCATGCCCTCTGCCCTCATGCCCTCTGCCCTCATGCCCTCTGCCATCTGCCCTCTGCCCTCATACCTTCATGCCCTCTGCCCTCTGCCCTCATGTCTTCATGCCCTCTGCCCTCTGCCCTCATGCCCTCTGTCCTCATACCCTCTTCTCTTCTCTTCTCTTCTCTTCTCTTCTCTTCTCTTCTCTTCTCTTCTCTTCTCTTCTCTTCTCTTCTCTTCTCCTTTCCTTTTCTTCCTGTTTTCTTGTTTTTTGCCTTCTTTCTCCATTTGCTTGCTTCCTACGTGATTCTCAATCTCTCCTACTGCATCTTAGATCCTTCTCATTGTCACATGTTTCATATTCAATCTCTACATTGCCTTCAGCGTCATCATCAGCATCATTATCTGAACTTTCATCTATGATATCACATAACCACATGTAAAAACCTATTGCTGTGAAAGTAAGAAACGTGACAGTTCGCCTAACGAACGGTGTTAACACCATGCACAACTTGTGCGATCTATCTTTGTTCAAAAATATGAAAATTCAAAATTTTGAAAATTCGAAATTAAAAATCTAAATATAATTAAATTAAATTAAATCAAATCAATTAAACCAAATTAAAATAAACTAATAATGTAATTTTAAATTAGATTGATTTAAATAAATCTAACAAATTGAAATAAATTTAAGTAAAACAAAAAATAAAATAAAATTCAAATAAACAAACCTAAATTAAAGTACATTTAAAAATAAATTAAATTAAATTTAAAAAAATTTAAATGAAATAGATAAAATAAAATTAAAATGAAACAAATCAAAATAAAATTACATTAAAATAAATTGAAATAAATTAATATAAAATAAAATTGCATTAAACTAAAATAATTTGAATTGAATTAAATTAAAATGAAATAAGATATATTAAAATAAATTATATTAAATTATAATGAATTAAAAAGTCATATTCATTTAAAATAATTTAAATTAAATTAACATAAATTAGACTAAATAAATGCAATTAAACTAAAATAAATTGAATTGAATTAAATTAAAATAAAATAATGTTACATTAAGTTAACTAAAATTGAA
The DNA here is from genome assembly GCA_025594305.2 of Periplaneta americana. Taxonomy (NCBI): domain Eukaryota; kingdom Metazoa; phylum Arthropoda; class Insecta; order Blattodea; family Blattidae; genus Periplaneta; species Periplaneta americana. The sequence continues at coordinate 20,493,635 of JAJSOF020000011.1, read as the reverse complement.
TTACTCTAGATAAAATTACATTGAATAAAATGAAATAGAATTAAATAAATTTAAAATAGATAAAATTAAATTAAAATAAATTAAATAAAATAATATAAAATGAAAACAAATTAAATTAAAGTAGATAAATTAAATTTAATAACATAAATTAAAAAAATAATATAATATGGCATTAAAATCAATTTAAGTTAAAGTAAATTAAAATAACTAATGAAAGAAATTAACATAAATTGATTTAGAAGAAATTAAACTATATAAAATAAAAAGAAAATAAAATACATTAAATTTGAATAAATTAAATTAAGTATATTAAGATAAATTAAACGAAAGTAAATTAAAATTAAATTAAATTAAATAATATAAAAACAATTAAAATAAAATAAAATTACATTAAAAACAATTAAATAAAAACAAAGTAAATTTTAAAGTAAAATGACAGCTCTGATTCAAAGTTGAAAAATGTAAAAAATACATATATTCAAAAATTCAAAATCAGAAATTAAAAATTCCAAATCCTGAAACTAAGAAATTCTAAAATTTAAAATATCACAAATTAATTTAAAATAATATAAATAAAAATAAAATTAATTAAATTGAAATAAAATAAATGAAATGTAATAATGTATTAAAAATAAAATAATATAATATTAAATTAATATTGGTTAAGTTGAATTAAATTGAAATAAATTCAATAAAATAAAATAAATTGAAGTAAATTAACTTAAAATAAAATTTATGAAATTATTACAAAATAATTTGAATGCAATTGAAATAAATTAATATAAAATAAAATAAAATAAAATAACATTAAATTAAAATAAATTAAAATAAAGTAATCTTAAACGAAATTAAAATAATATAAATTTGAATTATATTGTAGGAAATTCAATTAAGATAAATTTAAATGAATTAAACTAAATTTATTAAAATTAAATTAAAGTAACCTAGAACAAATTAATACCAATGAAATAAAATAAACTAAATTAAATTAAAATTTAATATGAATTGCAATTAAATTACGTTTAAAATTAAATCAAAGTTAAAATGAAATGTAATTTTAAAAATTAAAATTTACAATCAAAATTTCATAATTCAACAATTATTGAAAATTAAAAAAATACAAAAATTCAAAATAAAAATGCCACAGTTTCAAAAAAACAAATTCGATAATTTCGAAAGTTGGCGATTAGAAAATTTCTAAAATTCTATGTCAAATTTCAAAATATTAAAAAATTAAAAAATATAGAATTTAAAAAAATTCAAATTTCAAAATTTTTAATCTCTAAAATTAAAAAATCCAGAATTTCAAAATTATAATAAATGAAGCTGAATTCAATTAAATTAATTAAATAATATAAAACTAACATTAATTGAATTAAATTAAAATAAATACAATTATATAATATTAAATTAAAATGAATAAAGTGATGTAATATTAAACTAAATTAAAATAAACAGAATTGAGTTGAAATATATGTAATTAATTTAATATATAATGTGACGGAAATAAATTAAAATAAATTGTAAGAGTTAAAATGAAATACATTAAAATCATATAAAAACTAAAATAAATAAATAATAATAAATAAAATAAACTAAAACTAACTAGGGTCGTATTCCCAGACATACATCACTCAATGATACTATTAAAAGATCTCCGACTTCTTGTGGCATCCCGTCTCTTTTGGAACCACCAGGTATTAGTCGCGTAGATGGTAAACGACCCGATGGTCTCACCTTAATTCCATGGTCTAGAGGAAAATCTTTAATTTGGGACTCCACTTGCGTTGACACACCATCTCCATCTCACTTGCCGAATACCTCCAGACGCGCAGCATCTGCTGCTGAATTAGCCATGAAGAAGGTCAATAAATATGCTCATCTTTTAGACAATTATATCTTTGTCCCCTTTGCTCTGGAGACCTTCGGTCCTTGGAGTCATGACGCTAAAGTTTTGGTATCTCAAATCGGCCAAATTTTGATCTCCATTACTGGTGATAGTCGTTGCACTACTTATTTGCGTCAACGCTTAAGTATTGCAATTCAACGTGGAAATCCCGAGTCCAGCCCTTTGGACGAACTCTTTCTCCCGTAAATTTATTATTCTGTGTGTAAATATTTCTGTTTATACCTTTTAGTATACCTAATATATATATAATACCTTTTAAGCATGCGTTAGATGCATTTTTATCAACTTGAGATTCTATTCTGTCGTGGGCATATTTTCTAAAGAGGAATTTTATATCTACAGCTCGACCAAGTTAAGTCTGCGAGCCGAGAGGGAAGTTGGAGGCAGTTCTGTAGTGAAAGGAGGCGGTAACGAGAGGAGACCAGTACAGTCTCATATGACAGCAAAGTTTTCCTACTGCACTTCAGTTCATAGAGCGGTAACAATTTAAGACGCTTTGAAATAGACTGTACTTCTACTTCTGCTTGACAGTGAGGTTTGGCGTTCTGATTAGCCAGCGTGGGCGTAGGAGAGAAAGTTGCATGAGGGGGGAGGCTGGGAGACAGCGTAACTGTTGCCTTTATCTGAAGACAACGACAAAACATGCGTGCGCTCCGTAGTGTATTTTAAACGATGTGCACACGTTGACATCTGAGCGTCAAGTGACCTTGTAATTAGGGGGATTCATGGGGATATGAGTGCAGGTCCGTGGCCCATTTCTTTTAGGGCTCATCCCGACATTTGTCTTAGCGCCTTAGGAAAACCACGGTAAAACCTTAGGCAGGATGAGTTGTCTCAATTTCAGAGACTAGCCAGTTGGCTCTTAGGTAGAATGACTCTATGAATCGATGGATATATACTAGCCCATTGGCTCTATGATAGTTCCATCGATCAACAAATGTAGATATTGTTAGGGAGGGATTTTGTTTAGCCCAGTTAAGACAAGGTCATTTTGAAGCGGTTGCACTATCTAAGGAGTCTCATGGAGTTGAGTCGTGACTACCAAAACCTGGGAGTAACGCCAGCCTCCCTGTCCTCCTGTCTCAAGTGACCTATGTGGCTACTGAGTTTTTCCTCTACATTCCATCCCGATATCCCCACTCGCAAACTTGACTTGGACAAGCTGCAATTATTGCTTCTTTTCACTTTCATATCCTCTTTATTATTATGGTATGTCTAATTATATATTAATTTCTTTAAGATTTTGCTGTAAATAATGTATTTACTTACAAGTATAAGATATAAGTATATCTAGATTTGTTGTATTTTAATTATGTTATAAATAAATACAAATACAGTAAATTAAAATGAAATTACGGTAATTAAAGTACATCTTATTTAATAAAATAAAATAATATTACGTGAACTTCTTTTAAATAATATAACAATAAATTAAACTAAAGAAGATTAAATAAGTTAATATAAATATTAATATTTAATTAATAGAAGAACCCCGTTCCAATCAATAGGTTCCGTTCCCATCTCGATCGTAGTTCGCTCCTGGCGAGGCTCGACCCGAGATGGCTAACAAGTAGTAGTAGTAGTAGTAGTAGTAGTAGTAGTAGTAGTAGTAGTAGTAGTAGTAGGTTTATTGGGCGCTCGGTCCGAGTCTCTCGAGCATGGGGCGCTCGGCTCGAGTTCATCGAGCATGGGGCGCTCGGTCCGAGTCTCTCGAGCATGGGGTGTTCGGCCCGAGTATGTCGAGCATGTGGTGCTCGACTCAAGTATATCGAGCATGATGTACTCGGCCCGAGTCTACTGAGTATGTGGCGCTCGACTCGAGTTTATCGAGCATGTGGTGCTCGGACCGAGTTTCTCGAGCATGGGGTGCTCGGACCGAGTTTCTCGAGCATGGGGTGCTCGGACCGAGTTTCTCGAGCATGGGGTGCTCGATGCGCGTATTGCGAGCAGGGTTTCGCGAGCATTATGTGCTCGGTCCGTGTATGCAGAGTAGTTAGTGCTCGATTCAAGTTTCTCGAGCATGATGTGCTCGATCGGAGATGTGTCCAGGACGATTTGCTCGATACGAATATGGCGAGCAGGGTGTGCTCGATTCTAGTAATTAATGAAGGCCCTGCAATATATTTTGTCTTCATATGAAGCGACATTCCGAAATAAGACCCAGCTCACAACAGGTTCAATTGAAATAAATTGAAATGAATTAAACTAAATTGATTAAAATTAAATTAATTTAACATACAGCAAATTAAAACGAATTAATATAAAATAAACTAAATTAAATTAAAATGTAATAATGAATTAAAATTAAATTAAAAGTGAAAATAAATAATTTAGGATAAAAATTAAATTGCATTAAACATTAAATCAAAGTTAAAATAAAATATAATTTTAAAAATTAAAATTTAGAATCAAAATTTCAAAATTCAACAATTGATAATTTTAAAAATACAAAATTTCAAAATTCAAAATGTCAGTTCCAAAAACAATTTCGAAATTTGGGGAATAGAAAATTTCTAAAATTCAATATCAAATTTCAAAATATAAAAATTCAAAATTTAAAAATTTAAAATTTAAAAACCTCAAATTTGAAAGTATTTAATCTCTGAAATTAAAAACCATGATTTCAAAATTAAAAGTGAATTAACCTGAATTGAATTAAATTAAAGTAAGTAATATAAAATTAAATTAATTGAAATAAATTAAAATAAATACAATTATATAATATTAAATAAAAATGAATACAATAATGCAATATGAAATTAAATTAAAATAAACGGAATTGAAGTGAAATACATGGAATTAATTTAATATGAAATACGAAAGAACTACAGTAATTTAAATTAAATTGTAAGAATTAAAATGAAACAAATTAAAATACAGTAAAATAATATAAAAAACTAAATAAATTGAAATACAATTAATTAAAATTAAATTACGGTAATTAAATTACATTTTATTTAATTAAATATAATATTATTACATGAACTTATTTTAAATAATGTAAAATTAAATTAAACTGAACTAAAATAGATGAAATAAATTAATATAAATCAATTTAAAAAATGAAATTGAATTAAATTGCAATAAATTAATTGAAAATAAATAAAATTAAACTAAATTGTAGAATTACATATTATTTTAATGTACCGAAGTACATAATATTATGATGTTTCCATGCAGATATTCTGCGTCATCTTATGATGGAAGAGTAGTGGAACGTAGCACGTAGAGCTGAAAGCCCGCTTCAAATTCCGGTGCCGGAGAGAATTTTTCTCCGTTCCACTACTCTTCCATCATAAATTGTAGAAATGAAAGAAGGGAAGATGTATAAAAATAAAATAAATCTGTATAAATAAAAAAATTAAATTAAATTCAATTAAAAAAATTAAATTAAATTACTTATAAATAAAATAAAACAAAGAATCAAATATAAAAATTTAAACAATTCAAAATTAATAATTATACAAAATTTCAAAAATAGGAATTAAAAAAAGTAAGAAAAAACAAAATTTCAAAATTTCAATAAGTAAAAAAATTGTAAACTTCATTATTTCAAAATTCAAATTTTCAAACATTTTTAAATTCAAAATTTAATAATTTTAATATTTCAAATTTCAAAATTTTGAACTTAAAAATTCAGAAATCAAAATTTCAAAATTGAAAATTTCAAAAATTCAAATAAAAGATCAGTAACAACTCCAAAAATATCGCAATTTCAAAATTCAAATTTCAAAATTTAAAAATTTCGAAGTTTTGAAAATTAAAAATTAAAAATCTATAATTGATAAAATGAAAGTACAACTAATGAATTAAATTAAATTGAATTGAAACAAATTAATTATACATTGAAATAAATAAAGTAATATAATTTTAAATTAAATTATTATCGTCTCCTGCTCTCGTTACCTCTCGTGACGTTTCGTCACATGTATCATTAAGTTTTTTTAATCTTTTTAAATATTTTCTTTTTTATAGCTACGTTTTTAATTGCGTTTAATTTTTTTAAGTTTCCTTTTTTAAATTTTTAAATTTTTTTTGTTCTTAAACTTTTCTTTAAATTTATTTTAATATTCATTTTTTTTAATTTTTAAATTAATTTTTCAAAGTTTTCTTCTTTTTTATTTTTTTTCAGTATTTTTATATATTTTTCCTTTATGTTTTTTTTTTTTCAATGAAACATTTTTAAATTTATTTATTTATCTGCAAAATTTTTTGGAAGTTTTTGAAAATTTATTTGAAATTTTTTTATTTGCTTTACTTACTTCTATTTCAGTGTAGAGGTCTCCTGTTTGGTACAGACAGTACCAGAAGAATTATTTGGTCTAAATCTATCTGAACAACAAGTTATTACTTTAAAGAATATGCTTCGCAATATTAAAGATATTAATAATGATGCTATAACCATATAGGAATTACAAGAGAAAATTAAAAGTGTAAAATCCAAAGTAGAAGAATCCCCCACACAAGAGTGTACAATCCCCTTGCTAATTGCTTTAACCGTAACAAGAGCTATATTGTGTCTTGGGTGTATGCTACAGACGAATCGACAATGTCCAAGACTTCACGGGTCCGGTTATATCAGCTCACCCGCAAACCGGAGACAGCAGAAGATCAGAACGAGACGGAGCTTGGCCCAGTGCAAGAAACCAGAACTGCCATCCTTATTGTGAGGAAAAGATACACCAACCGATGTCTGCGCCGACCCAGCTTCAGCCAACACAGTCTTCACCAGACCTAGATTTGTCTCCAGGTCCTAGATACTACTCCTCGTTATGCAACACGCACCTCTTCCCCTCAATGAAGAAAATTTGTCTTGAAGAATATTATTCTTTAACTAGCCGTACCCGTGCGCTCCGCTGTACCCGTTAGAAATAAATATAAAGTAATTACATAATTATAATAGGACGTTTGATCCAGGGAACATTCGTGTTTGATAGAAGGATAAATCGTTTAATATGTTACTTAATTTAAATTGCATCCAAATAATTAAAATGCGATCATTTTGGTCCAGAGACACTCATTTGGTGCAATGACAATTCCTTTAACGTGTTTCTTAATTTTTATTACATGCAACCATAGTTTAATGAAAATTGACATTATTTATATTTAATGTGTATATTTTATTTTACTTGTTATAGGTTTCCATTGAATTATGGTAATAACTTAATTTTAACCCTTGTTTTCTACGTATTCAGTAAATGGCGCTTGGCCCCTCTATGGTTGTGAACCCTTCAAATAACTTAAATTATATTATATAATATTACATATGGTTTTTCATGAACTTGTAAATATTTCTATGGTTAAGTACTCTTTGTCCCTTGTGGCAGCTCACGAATGGTGAGAAGATGTATAAATTAAAAATTATATTATATTATATTATATTATATTATATTATATTATATTATATTACACCAGAAGTTACTGTAATAACATTATAGCATTATGTCCATCTAGAGAAACTACACTTTCCAATGGTGAAACAATAATTAATTATACAAATCGGTTAATTTAGCTTCCGATATTACTTCATACAAACACAGAAACATTCTCTGTAGGCTATCTTTCATAGTTTTCGATTGTTGCTGTCCAAGGCCCCTTATAGACGAAGTCATTTGTTTTTTAATTCATTACACGGCCTTAGATGGCAGTTATTTTAATTTTAAAACTCATTTATGTCATTAATATCAGTCCTATCAAAATGTTTCAAGGAATAAAACTTATCGCAAATTATTTTTAAAGAAAATTTTAAGCAACATTTTTCACAAAAATCAATAATAAGCGAGATATTTCGATTTATTTAATTCAGGCCCCCTTATAATCCCCCTTTTAAATAATGTATTTTGAACGCCATATAGCCTAAAATCTAAGTTACAACGAACTTAATTTATACTCCAATTTTCATCTAAATCCGTTCATCCATTATCGCGTGAAAAGGTAACAAACATACAGACAGACAGACAGACAGACATACAAACAAAAATTTCAAAAAAGCGATTTTCGGTTTCAGGGTGGTTAATTATATATGTTAGCACCAATTATTTTTGGAAAATCGAAAATTACCAGAAAAATTTCGGCTGCAGATTTATTATTATTATAGATGATTATTTTTGTAAATGACGTAAATATTCTTGTATGTAACATGTAAGTGCTAAATCTGAAATTATCCTACACACATGCCATAACACGCTACAGATCACAGATTCATAAAGTTAAATCAGCATATCACTTTGCATGCGAAATTCGTAAATATTATCGAATTAAATGACAGAATCCCCGCAAAAGTTGTAATTCAAAATATCCAGGAACTCAGTTCATATTACATTATACCTCATTACGTAAATGGATTATTAATTTAATGCATAGATATACCAGATTTATTAAATAACAGCAGCCCTGCTGTCATTATGATATAAATATAAGAAAATGGCACGGATTAAAATCCTGCAAGCCTGAATGCATCTGGAGGTCACTGGCTAGGGACTTCATCCCCGTAAGCTAAACAGAAAAAGGTCTACTAAAACTTGTATGATAGTCATACTTCACGGTATTCGAAATGTCTTGCCATTCATTTGATTAGCAGTAAAATAAGCACGTCTCGATTACAGCATCGTCTTTTAAAAAGAAGAGGGCATTGTTGTGCCCAAGGATTATGGAGATTCCAGATGCCGATGTTATTACTGCAATATGTTATATAAATAATATTGTTAAAATAATAAAATGAAAAATAAATCATTACATAACCTTACCGTTTGTTTTAAGTTCGCATTTATTGACTGGGGGAAAAAAAAAGACAGACGTATATCACGGCCTGCTGGAGTATAGTAAACACAGAAAACATTTTATAGCAACAATGTTGAAGAAAGATATTTTGGTTTTCCGAAGTTGCCGTCATTAAACAGAAACCAACATGGACATTTCATTGCAACGAATTAGAAATTCGTCTTTCAGGTATGTAATAAACTATCTTCGCACAAAATAATGTACCATACACGAGCGGTATGTTTGTTTTCATGTTCTCGGAAATTAAAAAAGCTCAACTACGTTTCGCTTTTTCAATCTTTTCCTCGACCATGAAAACGTCAACATACCGCTCTTGTAACGTATATTACTATTGTTCCTCATGATATATACAAAATAAAAGTTGTATATATACGAATTATGGAAATATATGTTCGAAAATGGTGGTCCTATACAACCTAAAAATATCTAATTTCACGTTAGAAACTATTTTTACCTAATTTTACATTTTCCAATTTTTACAGTTGGTAATATGGAAACGCTGTGTAATAATTCTGTATGCCAGTCGTGCCTTGACAATCGCAGCATAGTTCGTCTCCTCTATTCATTACAGTGTGAGATTTCAGAGCGAAGACATTGTATTTAGTGGAAAGTAAAACATGCCGGAAGTACCGTGTAGCAGATTATCTCTGATTCGGCAATGGATACCTACAAGAATTTCCTAATTTCTCAACGGATGGAAGAATTATTCACTGCTATGTATGCATAAATAAATAAATAAATAAATAAATAAATAAATAAATAAATAAATAAATAAATAAATAAATAAATAAATAAATAAATAAATAAATAAATAAATAAATAAATAAGTAAATAAATAAATTGATTAATTAAATTAAATTAAATTAAATTAAATTAAATAAATAAAATTAAATAAAACAAAATAAATGATTAAATAAATCGAATAAAATAAAATAAAATAAAATAAAATAAAATAAAATAAAATAAAATAAAATAAAAGGAATTCATAAATAAAATAAATAAATAAGATAAAATAAATTTAAATTAAATTAAATTAAATTAAATTAATTAATTAATAAATTAAATATAAATAAATAAATAAAATTAAATATAAATAAATAAATAAATAAATAAATAACATTAATTAAGTAAAATAAATAAATACATAAATAAAATGAAATAAAATAAAATTAAATTAAATTAACAAATAAATAAATAAAATAAATAAATAAATAAAATACAATGAAATATATATAATTAAATTAAATAATTAATTAATTTAATTAACTAAATTAATATATAAATAAAATTAAATAAATAAATAAATATAATTAAATAAAATTAAATAAAATAAGTAAATTAAATAAAAAAAATAAAAAAGATAAAGTAATATAAAATTAAACTGGAACATTTCTAAATCGTTAGTGGGGAAGAATAGCGGAACAAGAAGTCAAAATTAAATAAAGTTAAATTGAATTAAATATAAATAAATAAATAGAATAAAATAGATAAATAAATAAAATTAAATGAAATTAAATAAAATTAAATATAAATAAATAAATAAATAAATAAATAAATAAATAAATAAATAAATAAATAAATAAATAAATAAATAAATAAATAAATAAATAACATTAATTAAGTAAAATAAATAAATACATAAATAAAATGAAATAAAATAAAATTAAATTAAATTAACAAATAAATAAATAAAATAAATAAATAAATAAAATACAATGAAATATATACAATTAAATTAAGTAATTAATTAATTTAATTAACTAAATGAATATATAAATAAAATTAAATAAATAAATAAATTAAATTAAATAAAATTAAATAAAATAAGGAAATAAAATAAAAAAATAAAAAAACATGGAGTAATATAAAATTAAACTGGAACATTTCTAAATCGTTAGTGGGGGAAGAATAGCGGAACAAGAAGTCAAAATTAAATAAAGTTAAATTGAATTAAATATAAATAAATAAATAGAATAAAATAGATAAATAAATAAAATTAAATGAAATTAAATAAAATTAAATATAAATAAATAAATAAAATACAATAAAACAAAATAAATAAATTAAATTAAATTAAATTAAATTAATTAATTAAATAAATAGATAAATAAATAAATAAAATAAAATTAAATGAAATAAATAAATAAATTTTAATGAATTAAATTAAATAAAGAAATAAATAAATAAAATTAAATGAAATAGAATTAAATAAATTAATAAATAAGATAAAATAAATAATTTAAATTAAATTAAAACAATAAAATAAAATGAAATATAAATAAATAAGTAAATAAAATAAAATTAAATAAATAAATAAATAAATAATATAAGATAAAATAAAATAAAATAAAATAAAATAAATAGATTAATTAAATAAAATTAAATAAACAAAATAAATTGAATAAATGGATAAATAAATACATTAAATAAAATAAAATAAAGAAAATAAATAAATAAATACAATAAAATAAAATAAATAAATAAATTAATTAATTAAATTAAATTTAAATTAAATGAAATAAAGTAAATAAATATATAAAATAAAATAAAATAAATAAATAAGATAAAATTAAATTAAATAAAATATAAATATATAATGTTAAATAAAATAAAATAAATAAATAATATGAAATAAATTAAAATAAAATATAAGAAGTAAAAAATGAAATAAATTAAATTAAATCAATAAATAAATAAAATTATATAATACGTAAATAAATAAACAAATAAAATTAAATTAAACTAAATTTAATATAAATAAATTAATAACATAAAATAAAATAAAATAAATAAATGAAAGTAAAATAATTTAAATAAATAAATTAAAATAAAATAAAATAAAATAATAACTAAATAAATTAAATTCTTGGCTCACTCCCGATCCATTTTCGAGTCACTCCCGATTTACACTTGAGTCACTCCTGATCCATTCTCGGGTGTCTCCCAATAAACTCTAGAGTCACTCCGATTCATTCTTCAGGCACTCCCGATCAACTCTTAAGTCACTCCTTATCCACACTTGAGTCACTCCTGATGCACTCTTGAGTCACTCCCTATCGACCCTTGCGTTACTCCCGACTCATACTTGAATCACTCCCGATTCACTCTTGAACCACTCCTGATTCAATCTTGAGTAACTCCCGATTCACTCTTGAGTCACTCCCGAACCACTCTTGAGTCACTCCGTTTCACTCTTGGACCACTCATGATTCACTCTTGAGTCACTTCTGATAAAATGAAATAAAATAAATAAATAAACGAAATAAAATAAATAAATAAATAAATAAATAAATAAATAAATAAAATGAAATAAATAAAGAAAATAAAATAAAATAAATAAATAATTATATAAATAAAATAAAATAAAATAAAATTAATTTAAATATAAATAAGCGAATAAATAAAATAGAATAAAATAAAATAAATGAATAAGTAAATGAATTAAATTAAATAACATAAAACAAATGAATAAATGAATTAAATAAAAAAATAATAAAATGAAATATGTAAATCAATAAACAAATAAAATAAAATAAAATAAACAAATAAATGAAATAAAATAAAATGAAATGAAATTAAATAAATAAATAAAAATAAATAAATAAATAAATAAATATATTTAAAAAAACAAAAACATTAAAATAAAAAAATTATTTGAAAATTTAAAAATTTTGAAAAAACAAACGATAAAAAGAAAAAAATTAAAATAATATTTGAAAAAATTTTTGAAGAAAAAAATTGAAAAGAATTAAAAAAATTGAAAAGAAAATTAAAGGAAGTAAAAATTAAAATAAAAATTTTGAAAAAGAAAACAAAAGAACATTAAAAAGAAGTAGAAAATTTTTGAAAAGAAAAATATTTTTGAAAATAAGAAACTAAAAAAAAATAAAAACAAGAAAAGCAAAATAATATTTTGAAAACATATTTTGAAAGAAAATTAGAAACAAAAAATTTTGAAAAAAATGTAAAAATGTTTGAAAAAAATTAAAAATAAAAAAAAAAATTAAAATAAAAAAATCAAAATAATAATTGAAAAAATAAAAAAGTTACACATTAAGAAATACACTGACCGGCAAAAGAAACCGATTACTTGAAAAAATACTAAAAGTCAAGTTTAAATGTAAATTATGAAGTGATCTCAGAAATAACATAACTGTTATCTTACTAAATTTAAAAAATAGACTTTTATGAACTTTTTGCATGTAAATTAACGCCTTTCACACCAATTAATTATCGGTTTATCGCCTAACAACGAAAGAGTGCGTTTCTGTGCTGAACATGTGGGGTAGGTCATCATAAACAATTGAAGAGGTTTTATTGCTTTATTGCTTCCTTTCCTTTCTGAAAATCATTAACAACTGTCGAGAATGGTTTGTTTGGCATTTCGTCAGTAAGTTTAGTTCAGACAATGTCTCTCTCACCCCAAGACGTTGCTAGAGCTGTCGCTATCATTGATGACGGACGCAGCCTCCGTTACGCCGCTGCTACCATAGGCCACCATACACCACAGTGTAAGAGGCTGTGAAACAATTCCGGGAAACACAGAGTTACTCCAGAAGACCTGGATCTGGCACAAAAAGGAAGACTTCAGCCCGAGATGACCGATTTCTCGTCAGCCAGGTTCTCTGAAACCGCCATACCACAGCAGTTGAAGCTCGGAATCAGCTACAACATGTGCGGGGTGTTAATGTGAGCGAGAGGACTCTTCGACGACGTCTTAGAGAACAAAATCTTCAATCACGACGACCTGCTACGGGACCAGATCTGACCAGACAGCGCCGAGCCGACCGTCTTCAGTTAGCTCGTCAGCATGCCCAATGGACTGTGCAGCAGTGGAGCAGTGTGCTGTTCTCTGATGAGTCCAGGTTCTCCCTGAAATCCCCAGATGGTAGAGAAAGAGTCTGGAGACGATCTGGAGAGCGGTACGCAGAGAGCACATTGTCTGCAAGGACGCCATTCGGTGGAGGTTCCGTGATGGTGTGGGGCGGCATCTCCATGGAGGCCCTAACGGAATTGGTGATTGCCGAGAATGGTAGTCTCAACGCTCACCGCTACATCAACGAGATTCTCGTCGATCACGTCGTGCCCTTTGCTCCATTTATTGGAGATGGTTTCATATTCATGCATGACAATGCTCGTCCACATGCAGCGCGCTGCGTATCACAGTATCTTGATGCACTGCAGATTGTTCGTCTCAACTGGCCAGCTCGGAGTCCCGACCTAAACCCTATAGAACATCTCTGGGTTAATTTGACTATGATTATGTGTGTGTATTCCGCCTTTGCTTATCATACAATTAAATGAATGAATTAATTAGTCATATTTTTTTCATTAACGTTTTCGGTACGTAAATTGTACCATCTTCAGATGTATGTATATGATGCTAATTGTTAACCAAGCCTATGGGTACATGTATCGTGGACTTAAATGATCAGTGTTTTTGTGCATACTGTGCTATGTCGGTGAAGTGTTGCCATGATTACATATATGATTACCTTAACTCTTATATACTATTTGCTGGTACAACACTTTATCAAAATTAAATTAGAATGTTTCAGTCAATATTTAAAACACTATTTAAAAACACTGTTTAAAAAACACTGTTTAAAAACTGTTTAAAAAGCACATAGTTTTTACATCACTTTAAATATATGAAGTATGTGATCACTTATTGTGTGGTGTTTGCCGGTGTGAAGTTAAATGAGGCAGTTGTGGTGATCTTGTTATTTAGCGTTGAGCTGGACGCAGTATCGTAACATGGCTATGTTTGCTGAAAGTGATGTTGAGACACTTCTATAATAGTTGATGGCATTACTGTGATTTGTATCCATAGATGTAATATTATAACAGAATGAAGGTTGTCAAGTCCATGGATTTAGTATCGCCTGGCGTATAGTTTTAACGTGTATTGATCTGCTCGTGATTACGGGTTCAGGTTTCCAAACTCCGGGTTCCGGTTCTCAAACTCCGGGTCCCAAACCGCGGGTTCCGGATCCCATACTCCCTGTTCCGGGTCCCAAACACCGGGTTACCATCTCCGGGCTTCGGATCCAAAACTACGGGTCCCAATCTCCGTGTCCCAAACTCCGGGTTCCGGGCCCAAAAAATCCGGATTCCGGGCCCAAAAATTCCGGGTTCCGGGTCCCAAACTCCGGGTTCCTGGACCAAACTCCGCGTTCCGAATCCCAAACTCCGGGTTACGGTTCCCAAACTTTGGGTTCCGGTTCCCAAATTGGCTTCCGGGATCCAAACTACGGGTAGGAGTTCCAAAACTCCGGATTCCGGGTCTCTAACTCCGAGTAATGGTTCCTATACTCCGGATTCCGGTTTGCAAACTTCGGCACCAAAACTCCGGGTTCCGCTTCCCAAACTCCGGGTTATCTTTCCAAACTCCAGGTTCTGGTTACCAAACTCCGGATACCAAACACCGGCATCCGGTTCCCAAACTTCGTGTCCCAAACTGCTGGTTCCGGATCCCAAACTCGAGGATCCGGTTCCCAAACTCCGGGTTCCGGTTCCCAAAGTCCGGGTTAAAACACCGGGCTCCAGATCCAAAACTAGGGGTCCCAAATCCCGTATTCCGAGTCCCAAACTCCGGGTTTCGGGTAGCAGACTCCGGGTACCAAATTCCAAGTTTAGGGTCCCAGACTACGGGTTACAAACTCCGGGCTCCGGCTCCAAAACTACGGGTCCCAATCTCCGTATCCCAAACTCCGGGTTCCGCGTCACAAACTCAGGGTTACGGGTCCCAAACTCCGGGTTACGGTCCATAACCCCGGGTTCCAAACTCCGGACCCAAACAACGGGCCACAAACTCCGGGTTCCGGATTCCAAACACGTATTTGGATCACATATGTAATCCATCTATAATTGGATTACACATGTAATCCATCCATAATTGTATTACATATTTAATCCACACAGATTAGGATTACGTATGAAATTCATTTATACTTGGATTGTACATGTAATACATCCATAACTGGATTACATATGTAATTCACTCAGATTTGGATTACGTATGTAATCCATCCATAATTGGATCACATATGCAATCACGTATTTGGATTACATATGTAATCCATCCATATATGGATTACATATGTAGTCCATCCTCATTTGGATTACATATGTAATCCACACAGATTCGGATGTCGTGTAGTCCATCCATAATTGGATTACACATGTTTTCCACACAGATATGGATTACATAAGTAATCCATCAATAATTGGATCACATATGTAATCCATACAGATTTGAATTACATACGTAATCCATCCATAATTGGATCACATATATAATCCACGTATATGGATCACATAAGTAATCCATCCATAATTGGATTTCGTATGTAATAACACAGATTTGGATTACGTATGTAATCCTACACTCCGGGTAGGGATTCAAACCCCGGGTTCCGGTTCCCAAACTCCGGGCAAGATTAAAAAACTCCGGGTCCCAAACTCCGTATCCCAAACTCCGGGTCCCGCGTCACAAACTCAGGGTTACGGGTCCCAAACTCCGGGTTACGGTCCAAAACCCCGGGTTCCAAACTCCGTACCAAAGAACGGGCCACAAACTCCGGGTTCCGGATTCCATACACGTATTTGGATCACATATGTAATCCATCCATAATTGGATTACACATGTAGTCCATCCATAATTGGATTACACATGCAATCCATCCATAATTGGATTACACATGTAACCCATCCATAATTGGATTACATATGTAATCCACACAGATTAGGATTACGTATGTAATCCATTTATACTAGATTGCACATGTAATCCATCCATAATTGGATTACATGTGTAATCCACACAGATTAGGATTACGTATGTAATCCATTTCTACTTGGATTGCACATGTAATACATCCATAATTGGATTAGATATGTAATCCACTCAGATTTAGATTACGAATGTAATGCATCCATAATTGGATCACATATGTAATCCACGTATTTGGATCACATACGTAATCCAACCATATTCTTATTACATATGTAGTCCATCCATATTTGGATTACACATGTAATCCATACAGATCTGGAAGTCATATGTAATCCATCCATAATTGGATTACACATGTTTTTCACACAGATTTGGATTACATAAATAATCCATCAATAATTGAACCATATGTAATCCATACAGATTTGAATTACATACGTAATCCATCCATAATTGGATCACATGTAATCCACGTATTTGGATCACATGTATTCCATCCATAATTGGATTTCGTATGTAATCCACACAGATTTGGATTACGTATGTAATCCTAAACTCCGGGTAGGTCTCCAAATTCTAGGGTCCGGTTCCCTAACTCCGGCAGGATTCCAAAACTCTGGGTTACGGTTACGAAACTCCTGCTCCCAAACTCCGGATTCCGGTTCACAAACTCCGGGTTTTGGGTTACAAAACTACGGGTTACGGTTCCTAAACTCCGGTTAGGGTTCTTAAACTCCGGGCAGGATTCCAAACTGCGGGTTCGAATTCCCAAACTCCGGGTTTTGGTTCCCAAACTCCGGGCAGGAATCCAAAACTCTGAGTTCTGGGGACCCAAACTCCGGGTTCCGGTTTCCAAACTACGGGTTCAGTTTCCCATACTCCGGGCAGCGTTCCAAAACTCCGGGTTCCAGGTTCCAAACTCTTGTCCCAAACTCCGGGTTCCGGTTCCCAAACTCCGGGTCCCGTGGCCGCAAAATCCGCGTTCCGGTCCCCAAACTCCGGGTTCCGGATTCCAAACTCTGGGTTCCAGTTCCCAAACTCCGGGTTCCGTTTCCCAAACTCCGTATTCCGGGATCCCAAACTTCGGATTCCGGGTTACATATTCCGGGTATAGTGCCAAACTCCGGGCAGGATTCCAAATCTCCGGGTTCCGGGTCCCAAACTCAGGATCCGGATAAAAAAATCCGTGTTCCGGGTCCACAACTCAGGCTTCCGGGTCCAAAGCTCCGGGTTATAGTTCCCAAACTCCGGGTTCCGGTTCCAAAACACAGTGTTCCAGGCCGCACTCTCTGGGTAGGGACTAAAAAATCCGGGTTCCAGGTCTTAAACTCTGGGTTCCGCTTCCCAAACCCCGTGTACCGGGTTCCGAACTCCGGGTAGGTTTACAAAACTCCGGGTTCCCTTTCCCATACTCCGGGTAGAGTACCAAACTCCTGGTACCGTTTCACAAACTCCAGGTATGGTTCTCCAAACCTTCGGGTCCCTGGTCCCAAAACCCGGGTAATGGTTCTCAAACTCCGGGTTCCGGTTCCCAAACTTCGGATTCCAGTTCCAAAACTCCGGGTTCCGTGTCCCAAACTCCGAATTCCGTGTCCAAAACTCCGGTTTTTGGGTCCAAAACTCCAGGTCCCGGGTCCCAAACTCCGGGTTCCGTTTTCCAAACTTCGGGTTCCGGTTCCCAACTCCGGGTTCCGTGTCCCAAACTTCGGATTCCTGGTCCCAAATGCGAGGTTCCTGGTCCGAAACTCCGGGTTCCGGGTCTCAAATTCCGGTTTCCGGGTTCCAAACTCCGGGTTCCGTGTCCCAAACTCCGGTTTGCGGGTCCCAAACTCCGGGTCCCGGTCCCGGGTCCCAAACTCCGGGTTAAAGTTCCCACACTCCGGGTTCCGGTTCCCAAACTTCTGGTTCCGGTTCCCAAAATCCGGGTTAAGGGTCCCAAACTCCGGGTTCCTGGTCCCAAACTCCGGGTTCCGGGTCCCAAATTGCGGGTTGCGGGCACCAAACTCCGTGTTACTGGTTCCAAATTCCGGGTTACTGGTCCCAAATTCCGGGTTCCGGTTCCCACATTCCGGGTTCCGGGTCCTAAACTCCGGTTTATGATTACCAAACTCCGTTTTCTTGGTCCCAAACTCCGGGTCCCAAACTCCCGGTTCCGGGTCTCAAACTTCGGGTTCCGGGTCCAAAACTCCGGTTTAAGGTTCCAAAACTCAGGGTTATGGTTCCCAAACTGCGGGTTCCGGCTCCAATCTCCGGGTTCCGAGTCACAAACGCCGGGTTCCGGGTTCCACACTCTTGGTAGGGTGTCAAAAGTCCGGGTTCCTGGTCCCAAACTCCGGGTTCCGCTTACCATACTCCGGGTAGGTTTACAAAACTCCGGGTTCCGGTTCACTAACTCCGGATAAGGGTTCCAAACTCCGGCTTCCGATATCCAAATTCCGGGTCCCGCTTCCCATACTCCTGTATCCGGTTACAAAACATCGGATCTCAAACTCCGGGTTCCGTTTCCCAAACTCCGGTTGCAAATATCCAGGCTTCGTTTCCCAATCTCCGGGTCCCGCTGCCAAAATCAGGGTTCCAAACACCGGGTTTCGGGTCCCAAATGTCGTGTTCGTAACCCAAAATTCGGGTTCCTGAAATAAACTCAGGGATGCGGGTCCTAAATTAAAAGAAATTCGAAAAACAAATTGATAAAACCAAGATTTCCAAAATGGCAATTTTCAAAATAAATAAATACATAAATCAAAATGAAATAAAATAACTAAATAAGTTACATAAAATAAATTAAATAAAATAGAATAAAATGAATAAAGAAAATAAAATAAATAAATAAAATAAAATAAATAAAAAAATTAAATTAAACGAATGAATAAATAAATAAATAAAATAAAATAAACTAAATAAATAAAATTACATTAAATTATATTAAGTAAAAAAATAAATAAATAAATAGAATAAAATGAAATTAAATGAAATTAAATAAATAAATAAAATACATAATTAAAAAAATAAAATAAAATAAATAAAATAAAGTAAAATAAAATAATTAATTAAATATAAATAAATAAAATTATATACAAATAAATAAATACAATTAATTAAGTAAAATAATTAAAATACATAAATAAAACAAAATTAAATTAAATTAAATTTACAAATAATTAAATTAAATAAATAAGATAAAATGAAATACATAAAATTAAATAAAATAAATGAATAAATAAATAAAATTAAATAAAATGAAATAAAGAAATAAATAAATATAATTAAATAAAATTACATAAAATAAGTAAATAAAATAAAATAAAATAAAAAAGATAAAATAAAATAAAATTAAAGAAAATTAAATAAATAAATGTATTAATTAAATTAAAATTAAATTAAATAATATAAAATTAAATACAACGAATTAAATAAAATAAAATAAAAATAAATAAACAAGTAATGAAAATAAAATAAAATAAATAAATAAAATGAAATAATATAAAATTATATGCAACGAAATTAAATTAAATTAAATATAATTAAATAAATATGTAATTAAAATAAAGTAAAATAAATAGATAATTATATAATATTACATAAAATAAAATAAATAAATAATATAAAACAAAATGAAATAAAATATAACAAGTAAAAATGAAATAAATTACATTAAATAAATAAATAAAATTATATAATATGTAAATAAATAAATAAAATTAAATTAATTTAAATATAAATAAATTAATAACATTAAATGAAATAAATAAATAAATAAAATTAAAATAATTTAAATAAATAAATAAGATAAAATAAAAAATAAGAAAAGATAATAAATAAATTAATTAAACCCTTGGGTCACTCCCGATCCACTTTCGAGCCACTCTCGGGTGTTTCCCGATAAACTCTAGTCACTCTGATTCAATCTTCAGGCACTCCCGATCAACTCTCGAGTCACTGCCGATCCACACTTGTCACTCCCGATTCACTCTTCAGACACTTCCGATTCACTCTTGAGTCACTCCTGATGCACTCTTTAGTCACTCCCTATCAACTCTTGAGTTACTTCCGATTGATTCTTGCGTCACTCCCGATTCACACTTGAGTCACTCCCGATTCACTCTTGAATCACTCCTGATTCAATCTTGAGTAACTCCCGATTCACTCTTGCGTTAATCCGATTAACTCTTGAGTTACTCCCGATTCACTCTAGGACCACTCATGATTCACTCTTGAGTCACTTCCGATAAAATAAAATAAAATAAATAAATAAAATAAAATAAATAAATAAATAAATAAAATGAAATAAATAAAGAAAATTAAATAAAATAAATAAATAAAATAAAATAAAATAAAATTAAATTAAATTAAATATAAATAAGAAAATAAATGAAATTGAATAAAATAAAATAAATGAATAAGTAAATGAATTAAACTAAATAACATAAAGCAAATAAATTAATTAATTAAATAAAAAATAATAAAATTAAATATATAAATAAATAAATAAATGAATAAAATAAACAAATAAATGAATAGTTAAAATAAAATAAAATGAAATGAAATTCAACAAATACGTAAATAAATAAATAAATTAATTAAAAAAACAAAAACATTAAAATAAAAGAAATGATATTTGAAAAAATTTCTGAACAAAAAAATTGAAAATGATTTAAAAAAATTGAAAAAGAAAATTAAATCAAGTAAATTTAAAATTAAAATTTTGAAAAAAAAATATAAAAGTACATTAAAATAAAGAATAGAAATTAAAAAAATATTTTTGAAAATAAGGAAATAAAAAAATAAAAAAACAAAAATAGCAAAATAATATTTTCAAAACATATTTAAAAGAAAAGATTAGAAACAAAAAATTTTCAAAGAAAAGGATTAAAAATTTTTGAAAAAAAAATTGCAAAAAAATAAAAATAAGAATATTAAAAACAGAAGAAAAAAATTAAAATTAAAAAATTTAAAATAATAATTGAAAAAAATAATTATAAATTAAGAAATACACTAACCAGCAAAAACCCATCACTTGAAAAAATACTAAAAGTCAAGTTTAAATGTAAATTATGAAATGATCTCAGAAATAACATAACCCTGTTATCCTACTAAATTTAAAAATACACTTTTATGAACTTTCGGCATGTAAATTCACGCCTTTCACACCAATTAATTTTCGGTTTATCGCCTAACAACGTAAAAGAGTTTTTCTGTGCTGAACATGTGGGGTAGGTCATCATAAACAATTGAAGAGGTTTTATTGCTTTATTGCTTCCTTTCCTTTCTGAAAATCATTAACAACTGTCGAAAATGGTTTGTTTGGCATTTCGTCAGTAAGTTTAGTTCAGACAATGCCTCTCTCACCCCAAGACGTTGCCAGAGCTGTCGCTCTCATTAATGACGGACGCAGCCTCCGTTACGCCGCTGCTACCATAGGCCACCATACACCACAGTGTAAGAGGCTGTGAAACAATTCCGGGAAACACAGAGTTACTCCAGAAGACCTGGATCTGGCACAAAAAGGAAGACTTCAGCCCGAGATGACCGATTTCTCGTCAGCCAGGTTCTCTGAAACCGCCATACCACAGCAGTTGAAGCTCGGAATCGACTACAACATGTGCGGGGTGTTAATGTGAGCGAGAGGACTGTTCGACGACGTCTTAGAGAACAAAATCTTCAATCACGACGACCTGCTACGGGACCAGATCTGACCAGACAGCACCGAGCCGACCGTCTTCAGTTGGCTCGTCAGCATGCCCAATGGACTGTGCAGCAGTGGAGCAGTGTGCTGTTCTCTGATGAGTCCAGGTTCTCCCTGAAATCCCCAGATGGTAGAGAAAGAGTCTGGAGACGATCTGGAGAGCGGTACACAGAGTGCACATTGTCTGCAAGGACGCCATTCGGTGGAGGTTCCGTGATGGTGTGGGGCGGAATCTCCATGGAGGCCCGAACGGAATTGGTGATTGTCGAGAATGGTAGTCTCAACGCTCACCGCTACATCAACGAGATTCTCGTCGAACACGTCGTGCCCTTTGCTGCATTTATTGGAAATGATTTCATATTCATGCATGACAATGCTCGTCCACATGCAGCGCGCTGCGTATCACAGTATCTTGATGCACTGCAGATTGTTCGTCTCAACTGGCCAGCTCGGAGTCCCGACCTAAACCCTATAGAACATCTCTGGGTTAATTTGACTATGATTATGTGTGTGTATTCCGCCTTTGCTTATCATACAATTAAATGAATGAATTAATTAGTCATATTTTTTTCATTAACGTTTTCGGTACGTAAATTGTACCATCTTCAGATGTATGTATATGATGCTAATTGTTCACCAAGCCTATGGGTACATGTATCGTGGACTTAAATGATCAGTGTTTTTGTGCATACTGTGCTATGTCGGTGAAGTGTTGCCATGATTACATAAATGATTACCTTAACTCTTATATACTATTTGCTGGTACAACACTTTATCAAAATTAAATTAGAATGTTTCAGTCAATATTTAAAACACTATTTAAAAACACTGTTTAAAAAAACACTGTTTAAAAACTGTTTAAAAAGCACATAGTTTTTACATCACTTTAAATATATGAAGTATGTGATCACTTATTGTGTGGTGTTTGCCGGTGTGAAGTTAAATGAGGCAGTTGTGGTGATCTTGTTATTTAGCGTTGAGCTGGACGCAGTATCGTAACATGGCTATGTTTGCTAAAAGTGATGTTGAGACACTTCTATAATAGTTGATGGCATTACTGTGATTTGTATCCATAGATGTAATATTATAACAGAATGAAGGTTGTCAAGTCCATGGATTTAGTATCGCCTGGCGTATAGTTTTAACGTGTATTGATCTGCTCGTGCTCGTACTAAATCCAGTGGACAAATATTCAGCTGAAAGTTAAGTAAACAATTTTACAAAATTTCAACAAAAGTGTAGATTTATGAACATATGACGATCATCGACTCAAAATTGGTGTGAAAGTGTGAATTTACGTGTCACAAGTTCATAAAAGTGTAATCTTTAGATTGAGTACGATTACAGTTATGTTATTTCTGGAATTACTTCATTATTTACATTTAAACTTGACTTTTAGTATTTTTTTCAAGTGATCGGTTTTTTTACCGATCAGTTTATTATAATTCATCCATGACATCGCCGCGACCCGAAGTGGACTATGAAAATATTCCCGTCGTCGTCGACTTCGTCTGGTCGTCGTCTTTGGCTCGTCGACTTCATTTCTTCCTCGTTGTCGATTTCGTCTAGTCGTTGCCGTCCACTTTGCCTCTTCGCCGACGTCGACATCGTCTCGCCTATGTTGACTTCGTCTCGTCGTCGTAGTCGACATCGTCCCGTACTTGCCGTCGACTTCGTCCCGTCTTCGTCGACTTCTCGTTGTCATTGTCGTCTGCCTCGTCGTCGTCGACTTCGTCCCGTCTAATTTCGTCTAGGTGGCATTATCGACTTCGTCTCTTCGTAGTTGAAAAGTCATCTATGTCTCGTCGTCTTCCACTTCATCTCGTCATCGTCGTCTACATCGTCTCGTCGTCGAAATCGTCTCGTCTCCGCGGTCGTCATGTACTTCCTTTTCGTCGTCGATTTCGGCCAGGTTCCCTGTCCAGGACGCCGGGATATATGTACAGGCCTCCGCTTTCAAGATTCCGGGTTCCGGGAAAACTACTTTGCGTTCCGGATCCAAGACTCGCGGACCTGGTAAAGAACAACCGGTTCCGGTTAGGGTTCTGGGACAACACTGTCTTCTGGGTCCAGGACAGCGAGTTCCGGGTTCAGGACTCAGGTTACAAGTGGACACCCAAATTCCCGGTTCCGGTTCCCAAAATCCGGGTTCCAACATCCCAAACTATGGTTTCCGGGTAAAACTCCGGTTTCCGCCTTCCAAACTCCGGGATCTGTTTCCCAAACTCCGGGTTACACTTCCTAAACTGCTGGTTCCGTCTCCCAAACTCTGGGCTCCGGTTCCCAAACTTCGGGTTTCGGTTCCAAAATCCGGCTTCCAAAGTACGGGTTCCGGTTCCCAAACTCCGGGTCTCAAACAGCGGGTTCCGGATCCCATTCTCCCGGTTCCGGCTCCCAAACACCAGGTTACAAACTCCGGGCTCCGGATCCAAAACTACGTGTCCCAATCTCCGTATCCCAAACTCCGGGTTCCGGGCCCAAAACTCCGGGTCCCGGATCCCAAACTCCGGATCTCAGGCCCCAAACTTCGGGTTCCGGCTACCAAAACTCGCGTCCCTGGTCCCAAACTCCGGGTTCCGGGTCCCAAACTCCTGGTTACGGTTCCCAAACTACGGGTAGGGGTTCCAAAACTCCGGGTTCTGGGTCTAACTCCGAGTAGGGGTTCCAAAACTCCGGGTTCCGGGTCTAATTCCGAGTAGGGGTTCCAAAACTCCGGATTCCGGGTTTGCAAACTCCGGCTCCAAAAATCCGGGTTCAGCTTCCCAAACTCCGGGTTACGCTTCCCAAACTCCGGGTTCTGGTTACCAGACTCCGGATACCAAACACCGGCTTCCGGTTCCCAAACTGCTGGTTCCGGATCCCAAAATCCAGGATCGGGGTCCCAAACTCCGGGTTCCGGCTCCCAAAGTACGGGTTAAAACACCGGGCTCCGGATCCAAAACTACGGGTCCCAAATCCCGTGTTCCGGGTCCCAAAGTCCGGGTTCGGGGTACCAAACTCCGGGTTACAAACTCTGGGCTCCGGCTCCAAAACTACGGGTCCCAATCTCCGTATCCCAAACTCCGGGTCCCGCGTAGCAAACTCAGGGTTACGGGTCCCAAACTCCGGGTTACGGTCCAAAACCTCGGGTTTCGGGTTCCAAACTGCAGACCCAAACAACGGGCCACAAACTCCGGGTTCAGGATTCCAAACACGTATTTGGATCACATATGTAATCCATCCATAATTGGATTACACATGTAATCCATACATAATTGGATTACATATTTAATCCACACAGATTAGGATTACGTATGTAATCCATTTATAATTGGATTGTACATGTAAAACATCCATAATTGGATTACATAGGTAATCCACTCTTAATTGGATTACGTATGTAATCCATCCATAATTGGATCAAATATGTAATCACGTATTTGGATTACATATGTAATCCATCCGTATTTGGATTACATATGTAGTCCATCCACATTTGGATTATATATGTAATCCACACAGATTTGGATGTCATGTAGTCCATCTATAATTGGATTACACATGTTTTCACACAGATTTGGATTACATAAGTAATCCATCAATAATTGGATCACATATGTAATCCATACAGATTTGAACTACATACGTAATCCATCCATAATTGGATCACCTATGTAATCCACGTATTTGGATCACATATGTAATCCATTCATAATTGGGTTTCGTATGTAATCCACACAGATTTGGGTTACATATGTAATCCTACACTCTGGGTACGGATCCAAACTCCGGGTTCCGGTTCCCAAACTCCGGACAGGATTCCAAAACTACGGGTCCCAAACTCCGGGTTCCGGTTCACAAACTCTGGGATTTGGGTTCCAAAACATCGGGTTCCGGTTCCTAAACTCCGGGTAGTGTTCTAAAACTCCGGGTTCCGGTTCCGAAACTCCAGGAAGGATTTTAAAACTCCGCGTTCCGGGTTACCAACCTCCGCGTTCCGGTTTCCAAACTCCGGGTTCCGGTTCCCAAAGTCGGGGTTCTAACCTCCGGCCTCCGGATCCAAAACTATGGGACCAAAACCCCGTGTTCCGGGTCCCAAAGTCCGAGTTCCTGTCCCAAACTCCTGGTTTCGGGTACCAGACTCCGGGATCAGGGTACCTGAATCCGGGTACCAATCTCCTGGTTTCGGGTGCCAGACTCCGGGTTACAAACTCCGGGATCCGGCTCCAAAACTACAGGTCCCAATCTCCGTATCCCAAACTCCGGGTCCCGCGTCACAAACTCAGGGTTACGGGTCCCAAACTCCTGGTTACGGTCCAAAACACCCGGTTCCGGGTTAAAAACTCTGGACCCAAACAACGGTCCACAAACTCCGGGTTCCGGATTCCAAACACGTATTTGGATCGCTTATGTAATCCATCCATAAATGGATTACGTATGTAATCCACACAGATTTGGATTACGTATGTAATCCATCCATAATTGGATTACGCATGTAATCCATCCATAATTGGATTACGTATGTAATCCATCCATAATTAGATTACACATGTGATCCATCCATAATTGGATTACACATGTAATCCACACAGATTAGGATTACGTATGTAATCCATTTATACTTGGATTGGACATGTAATTCATCCATAATTGGATAAGATATGTAATCCACTCAGATTTGGATTACGAATGTAATCCATCCATAATTGGATCACATATGTAATCCACGTATTTGGAATACATATGTAATCCAACCATATTTGGATTACATATGTAGTCCATCCATATTTGGATTACATATGTAATCCACACATTTTTGGATGTCATATGTAATCTATCCATAATTGGATTACACATGTTTTCCACACAGATTTGGATTACATAAGTAATCCATGAATAACTGAATCATGTAATTAATACATATTTGAATTACATAGGTAATCCATCCATAATTGGATCACATATGTAATCCACGTATTTTGATCACATGTATTCCATCCATAATTGGATTTCGTATGTAATCCACACAGATTTGGATTACTTATGTAATCCTAAACTCCGGGTAGGGATCCAAACTCCATAATCCGGTTCCCAAACTCCGGCACGATACCAAAACTCCGGGTTACGGTTCCAAAACTCTGGCTCCCAAACTCCGGGTCCCAAAGACCACGCCCCAAACTACGGGTTCCGGTTCAAAAACTCCGGGTTTTGGGATTACAAAACTCTGGCTTCCGGTTCCTAAACTCCGGGTAGGGTTCTTAAACTACGGCTTCCGGTTCCCAAACTCCGGGCAGGATTCCAAACTACGAATTCCAATTCCCAAACTCCGTGTTACGGTTCCCAAACTCCGGGCAGGATTCCAAAACTCCGAGTTCTGGGGTCCCAAACTCTGGGTTCCGGGTTCCGGTTTCCAAACTCCGGGTTCCGGGTTCCAGGTTCCAAACTCCGGACCTAAACAACGGGTCCCAAATTCCGCGTCCCGGTTCCCAAACTTGGGTTAGGGCTTCCAAAACTCCAGGTTCCTTGACCCCAAAGTCCGCGTTCCAGTCCCCAAATTCCGGGTTCCGGATTCCAAACTCTGGGTTCCAGTTCCCAAACTCTGGGTTCCGGGATCCCAAACTTCGGGTTCCGTGTTACATACTGCGGGTATAGTGCCAACTCCGGGTTCCGTTTCCCAAACTCCGGTCAAGGTTCCAATACTCCGGGTTCCGGGTCCCAAAATCCGGATCGGAGTCCCAAACTCGGGTTCCGGGTTGCGAACACCGGGTAGGTTTACAAAACCTCGGGTTCCGTGTCCCACACCACTCCGGGTTATAGATCCCAATCTCCGGATTACGGTTCCCAAACTCCGGGTTCCGCGTCCAGCATTCTGGGTAGGGTTTAAAAAATCCGGGTTCCTGGTCCCAAACTCCGGGTTCTCCTTCCCATACTCCTGGTTCCGGGTTCCGAACTCCGGGTAGGTTTACAAAACTCCATGTTCCGTGTCCCACAATCCTGGTAGTGCCAAAATCCGGGTTCCGGTTCCCAAACTCTGGGCAGGGTTCCAAACCTCCGGGTTTCGGGTCCCAAAATCCGGGTTTCGGGCCCAAAACTCCGGGTTCCAGGTACAAAACTCCTGTTCCGGGTCCCATATTCCGGGTTTCAGGTCCCAAACACCGGGTTCCGGGTACAAAACTTGGGGTTATGGTTCCCAAACTGAGAGTTCCAGTTCCCAAACTCCGTGTTCCGGATCATAAACTTCGGGTTCCGGGTCCCAAATTCCGGGATCCGGGTCCCAAACTCTGGGTTCCGGGTCCCAAACTCAGGGTTACGCTTCCCATACTCCGGGTTCCGAATTCCTGGTAGTTATACAAAACTCCGCGTTCCGTGTCCCACACTCCGGGTTACGCTTCCCATACTCCGGGTTCCGAACTCCGGATAGGTTTAAAACACTCTGAGTTCCGGGTCCCAAACTCAGAGTTACGCTTCCCATACTCCGGGTTCCGAACTCCAGGTAGTTTTAAAACAATCCGGGTTCCGTGTCCTACACTCCGGGTAGCGTCAAACTCCGGCTTCCGGTTCCCAAACCCCGGGCAGGTTACCAAACCTCCGGGTTCCGGGACCCAAACTCCGGGTTCCTGGTCCAAAACTCCGAGTTATTGCTCCCAAACACAGGGTTCCGGTTAACAAACTCCGGGCAGGGTTCCAAACACCGGGCAGGGTTCCAAGACTCCGGGTTCCGGGTCCAAAACTCCGGGTTGCGGTCCAAAACTCCGGGTTCTCGTCCAAAACTCCGGGTTCCGGGTCCAAAACTCCGTGCAATGGTTTCCAAACTCCGGGTTCCGGTTCCAAACTCCGGGTTCAGGTTACCAAACTCCTGGCAGAGTTCCAAAATTCCGGGTTCCTGGACCAAAACTCCAGGTTCCGGGTCCAAATCTCCGGGTTAATTTTTCCAAACTCCGGGTTCCGGTTTCCAAACTCCGGGTTCCTGGTCCCAATCTCCGGGTTCCGGGTCCCAAATTCCGGGTTCCGGTCCACAACTATGGGTTCCGTTCAAAAGTCCGTGTTCCGGATCCAAAATTCTGGGTTATGGTATCCAAACTCCGGGTTCAGGTTCCCAAACTCCGGGTTCCGGTTTCCAAACTCCGGGTTCCGGTTACCAAACTCCGGGCATGATTCCAAAATTCCGGGTCCTTTGTCCAAAACTCCGAATTCCGGGTCCCAAAACTCCGGGCTCCGGGTCTCAAACTCCGGGTTCCGCGTACCAAACTCCGGGTTCCGGGTACCAAACTCCGGTTTCCGGGTCCCCAACTCCGTGTTCCAGGTCCCATACTCCGGGTTCCAGGTCAAATACTCCGGGTTATATTTCCGAAACTTCGGATTCCGGTTCCCAAACTCCGTGTTCATGTTCCCAAACTCCGGAATCCGGATCCCAAACTCCAGGTTCCAGGTCCCATAATACGGGTTCCGGGTCCAAAAACTGCGGGTTCTATTTTCCAAACTCCGGGTTCCGGTTTCCAAACTCCGTGTTCCGGTCCCAAACTCCGGTTTCCGGGTCCAAAACTCCGGGTTCCGTTTCCCAAACTCCGTGTTCCGGGTCCCAAACTCCTGGAAAAGTACAAAACTCCGGGTTCCTGTTCCCAAACTCTGGGTTCCGGGTCCCACAATCCGGGAAGAGTGCCAAACTTCGGGTACCTGTTCCCAAACTTCGGGTAGGTTTCCAAACCTCCGGGTTCCGGGTCCCAAACGTCGGGTTCGTAACCCAAAATTCGGCTCCCTGTCAAACTCAGGTTTGCGCGTCCTAAATTAAAAGAAAATCAAAAACCACAATTGATAAAATCAAAATTTCCAAAAAGGTAATTTTCAAAAAATTGTTCAAAAATCTCTTTTAAAAAAATTTTTCAAATTATTTCTCAAAAAAATATTCACAAAAAAATTAAAAAAAATTGTCAAAAATTTTTCCAAAAATTTCTAATAAAATGAATTTCGAACAGATTAAAAAAATATTTAAAAAAATTAGGCCTACATAAACATTTAAAAAAAAATTTCAAAAAATTAAAAAAAAGATTTGGAAAATTTATTAAAAAAATATATTTTCAATTATTTTCTTCAAACAAATTTTCAAAAAAAGTTTACAACATAAAATTTTCGAAAAAATACCAAAAAA
The DNA here is from genome assembly GCA_025594305.2 of Periplaneta americana. Classification (NCBI taxonomy): domain Eukaryota; kingdom Metazoa; phylum Arthropoda; class Insecta; order Blattodea; family Blattidae; genus Periplaneta; species Periplaneta americana. Next base: position 20,463,400 of record JAJSOF020000011.1, on the reverse strand, counting down.
ATTAAAAAATATTCAAAAATTAATTTGAAAAAAAAGTTAAAAAAATTAAAAAAATTTCAGAAAAACTTTCCAAATTGAAATTCTTTTTAAAATGCTTCCAAAATATTTTTGAAATTTAATTTGAAAAATTTTTTGAAAAAGTTTTGAAATTATTTTTTTGAAAATATTTTGAAAATTCTAGTATTTAAAATTTTTTGAATATTTCACAATATTTTTTTAAAATGATTTTAAAAAAATTTCAAAAAAAATTTACAAAAAATTAATAAATGTAATGATATTTTCAAAATATTTTATTTCAGTAATAAATTTGGAACAATGATTTTGAAAATTTAAAACATTTTTTTTTAAATTAAACAAATCGAAAAGAACTTACAAATAAATAATTTCACAGAAGTTTTCTAAAAAATTTTAATTTCCAAAATTTTTCCTCAAAAATATTTTTCCATTTTTTATTTTTGAAAACATTCTTTTTCAAAATGTAAAGAGAAATAAAAAAAACATTTTCAAAAAAATTTCAAAACCAAATTTTAAAAAATTATGAAAAGAATTAAAAATTTAAAAGAATTTTTCAAAAAAATTTTCAAAATGAAAAACAAAAAAAAAAACGAAAAAAAATTCAGAAAAAAATTTGAAAATTATAATTTTTTTAAAATTTTTTGAAAGTAGATTTTAATTTGTTTTAAATTTTTCTTAAATGTTTAATATTTTTTTAAATTCATTATTTTTTAAAATCATTTTTCCAAATTCATTTTAAAATTAAATATTTTGAAAATTTCATTATTTTTTAATTTTTTTTTAATTTTTGACAATTTTTTTTTATTTTTTTATTTTTTTTTGTAAAATTTTCGTGAAAAATATATTTTTAAATTTTCCAAATTTTTTTATTTTTTTTAAATTTTTTTTAATTTTCATTGAATGTATTTTTTGGAAAATAATTTTTTTCAATTTCTTTTCGAAATTTATTTTTGTTAAAATTTTTTAAAATTTTTTGACAATTTTTCGTCTCTAAAAATTTTTGATACATTTTATAAGAAACACTTTTTAAATATTTTTAAAATTGATATTTCAAATTATTTTTGAAAATTGCCTTTTTCGAAGTCGTTTTAATTTTTTCAATTTTTAATTTTTTTTAAATTTAGGATCCGCAACCCTGATTTTATGACATGAACACGAATTTTGGGTTACGAAGCGGAAGTTTGGGACCCGAAACCCGTGTTCGGAACCCTGATTTTGGAAACAGGACCCGGAGATTGTGAAACGGAACCTGGAGATTCGGACCCGGAGTTTGGGAACCGGAAACCGGGGTTTGGGTCCCGGTGTTTTGAAACCGGATACAGGAGTATGGGAAGCGGGAAATGGAATTTGGAAATCGGAATCCGGAATTTGGAACCCATATCCGAAGCTAGTGAACAGGAAACCGGAGTTTTGGAACCCTTCCCAGAGTTCGGGACCCGGAACAATGAGTTTGCGAACCGGAACCCGGAACATGGATTTTGGGAACCGGAATCCGAATTTTCGGAAACAACCCAGAGTATTGGACCCGGAATCCGGAATTTGGGACCCCGGAACCAGGATTTTTTAACCCGGAACCCGGAGTTTCAGACCCGCAATCCGGAGTTTGGGACCCGGAACCCTGAGTTTGGAAACCGTAACCCGGAGTTTCGAAATTATAACCCGGAGATTTTGGACCCGGAACCCGGAGTTTTGGACCAGGAAGCGGGAATTTTGGAACCATGCCCGGAGTTTGGGAACCGGAACACGGAGTTTGGTAACCGGAAACCGGTGTTTGGAAACCGGAACCCGGAGTTTGGAAAATATAAACCGGAGTTTTTGGGCCAGGAACCCGGAGTATGGCACCCGGAAACTGGAGTTTGGGACCCGGAACCCGGAGTTTCGGAAACAAACCGGAGTATTGACCCGGAACCCGGAGTTTGGGACCCGGAACCCGGAGTTTGGGACCCGGAACCCGGTGTTGGGGACCCGGAACCCGTAGTTTGGGACAGGAGCCCGATGTTTGGGACCCGGAACCCGGAGTTTGGGACCCGGAACCCGGAGTTTGGGACCCGGAACCCGGGGTTTGGAAACCGGAACCCGGAGTTTGGAAATTATAACCCGGAGATTTTGGACCCGGAACCCGGAGTTTTGGACCAGGAACCCGGAATTTAATAACCATTCCCGGAGTTCGGTAAACGTAACCCGGAGTTTTGTACCCGGAACCAGGATTTTGAGACCCCGAACCCGGATTTTTGGACCACGGAACCCGGATTTAGGGACCCGGAACCCGGATGTTGGAAACCGGAACCCGGAGTTTGGAAATTATAACCAGGAGATTTTGGAACCTGAAAACGGAGATTTGGCGCAGGTACCCGGAATTTTGGAACCATGCCCGGAGCTTGGTAACAGGAACCCGGAGTTTGGTAACCGGAATCCGGAGTTTGGTAACCGGAACCCGGAGTTTGGAAACCGGAAACCGGAGTTTGGAAAATATAACCCGGAGTTTTTGGGCCCGGAACCTGGAGATTGGGACCCGGAATCCGGATTTTGGGACCCGTAACCCGGAGTTTGGAAACCGGAACACGGAGTTTGGGAACCGGAATCCGAAGTTTCGGAAACAACCTGGAGTATTCGACCTGGACCCCGGAGTTTTGGACCCGGAACCCGGAGTTCGGGACCAGGAACCCGGAGTTTGGGTCCCGGAACCCGGAGTTTGGGACCCGGATCCCGGAGTTTGGGACATCGGAACCAGGATTTTGGGACCGGGAATGCGGAGTTTGGGACCCGGAACCCGGAGTTTGGAAACCGGAACCCGGAGTTTGGAAATTATAACCCGGAGATTTTTGACCCGGAACCCGGAGGTTTGGACCAGGATCCCGGAATTTTATAACCATTCCCGGAGTTCGGTAACCGGAACCCTAGGTTTGGGACCCGAAACTCTTAGTTTGGGACCCGGAACCCGGATTTTGGGAACCGGAACCCGGACTTTTTGACCCGGAACCCGGATTTTGGGACTCGGAACCAGGAATCCGGAGTTTGGAAACCGGAACCCGGAGTTTGGAAATTATAACCCGGTAGATTTTGAACCCGGAACCCGGAGTTTTGAACAGCAACCCGGAATTTTGGAACCGGAACCCGGAGTTTGGTAACCGGAACCCAAAGTTTGGAAACCGGAAACCGGAGTTTAGAAATTATAACCCGGAGTTTTTGGGCCCGGAACTCGGAGTATGGGACCCGGAACATGGAGTTTGGGACCCGGAATCCCGAGTTTGGGACCCGGAACCCGGAGTTTGGAAACCGGAACGCGGAGTTTGGGAACCGGAATCCGAAGTTTCGGAAACAAACCGGATTTTATGGACCCGGAACCCGGAGTATGGGACCAGGAACCAGGAGTTTTGGAACCGGAACCCGGAGTTGGGGACCCCGGAATCATGATTTTGGGACCCGGAACCCGGAGTATGGTACCCGGATCCCGGGGTTTGGAAACCGGAAACTGGAGTTTGGAAATTATAACCCGGAGATTTTGGACCCGCAACCCGGAGTTTTGGACCAGGAACCCGGAATTTTGGAACCAAGGCCGGAGTCTGGTACCCGGAACCCGGAGTTTGGTATCCGGGAACCGGAGTTTGGAAATTATATCCTGGAGATTTTGGACCCGGAACCCGGAGTTTGGTAACCGGAATCCGGAATCCGAAGTTTCGGAAACAACCCGTAGTATTGGACCCGGAACCCGGAGTTTGGGACAAGGAACCCGGAGTTTGGGAGCCGAAACACGGAATTTGGGACCCAAAACCCGGACTTTCGGACCCGGGTACCAGGATTTTGGGAACCGAAGCCCGGAGTTTGGGACCCGGTACCCGGGGTTTGGAAACCGGGAACCGGAGTATGCAAATTATAACCCGGAAATCTTTGGACCCGGAACCTGGAGTTTTGGATCAGGAACAATGAGAATTATAAACACTCCAGGAGTTCGGTAACCGGAACCCGGAGTTTGGGACCCGGAACCCGGAGTTTGCGACACGAAACCCGCAGTTTGGGACCACGGTACCCGGATTTGGGACCCGGAAACCGGACTTTGTGAACCGGAACTCGGATTTTGGGACTCGGAACCCGGAGTTTGGAAACCGGAACCCGGAGTTTGGAAATTACAACCCGGAGATTTTGGACACGGAACCGAAGTTTCGGACCAGGAACTCGGAAATTTGGAACCATGCCCGGAGTTTGGTAACCGGAACCCGGAGTTTGAGACCCGGAACCCGGAGTCTGGGACCCCGGAACCCTGATTTTGTGACCCGGAACCCGGATTTTGGGACTCGGTACCCGTAATCCTGAGTTTGGAAACCGGAACTCAGAGATATGTAGTTATAACCCGGAGATTTTGGACCCGGAACCAGGAGTTTTGGACCAAGAACCCGGAATTTTATAACCATTCCCGGAGTTCAAGACACGGAACCTGGAGTTTTGGACCAGGAACCCGGAATTTTATAACCATTCCCGGAGTTCGGTAACCGGAACCCGGAGTTTGAAACCCGGAACCCGTAGTTTGTGATTCGGAACCCGGAGTTTGGGACAACGGAACACGTATTTTGGGACCCGGAACCCGGAGTTTGGTAACCGGAACACGTAGTTTGGAAATTATAATCCGGATATTTTGGACCCGGAACCCAGAGTTTTGGACCAGGAACCCGGAATTTTGGAACCATGCCAGGAATTTGGTAACCGGAACCCGGAGTACGGTAACCGGAACCCGGAGTTTGGGACCCGGAACCCGGAGCTTGGGACCCGGAACCCGGAGTTTGGGACCTGGAACCCGGTGTTTGGGACCCGGAACCCGGAGTTTTGGACCAGGAACCCGGAATATTATAACCATTCTCGGAGTTCGGTAACCGGAACCCGGAGTTTGGGATCCGGAACCCGGGGTTTGGGACCTGGATCCCGGAGTTTGGGACCTGGAACCCGGATTTTGGGACCCCGGAACCCGGATTTTGGGACACGGAACCAGGAGTTTGTGAATCGGAACCCGGATCTTGGGACTCGGAACCCGGAACCCGGAGTTTGGAAACCGGAACCCGGAGTTTTGAAGTTATAACCCGGAGATTTTGGACCCGGAACCGGAGTTTTGGACCAGGAACCCGGAATTTTGGAACCATGCCTGGAGTTTGGTAACCGGAACCCGGAGTTTGAGACCCGGAACCCGGAGTCTGCGATCCCGGAACCCTGATTTTGTGACCCGGAACCCGGATTTTGGGACTCGGTACCCGGAATCCTGAGTTTGCAAACCGGAACCCAGAGATATGTAGTTATAACCCGGAGATTTTGGACCCGGAACCAGGAGTTTTGGACCAAGAACCCGGAATTTTATAACCATTCCCGGAGTTCAAGACACGGAACCTGGAGTTTTGGACCAGGAACCCGGAATTTTATAACCATTCCCGGAGTTCGGTAACCATTCCCGGAGTTCGGTAACTGGAACCCGGAGTTTGAAACCCGGAACCCGGAGTTTCGGACCCGGAACACGGAGTTTGGGACAACGGAACACGTATTTTGGGGGAACCCGGAACCCGGAGTTTGGAAATTATAATCCGGAACCGGAACCCGGAGTTTGGACCAGGAACCCGGAATTTTGGAACCATGCCAGGAATTTGGTAACCCGGAATTTGGAAAAGTTTGGGACCCGGAACCTAACCCGGAACCCGGAATATTATAACCATTGAGTTTGGGACCCGGAACCCAGTGTTTAACCTTTTGGTTTAACCGGAACCCGGAGGAACCTGGAGTTTGGGACGCGGATCCTGGAGTTTGGTAACCCTGGTCCCGGAGTTAGGAAATCAAGAACCCGGAATTTTATAACCATTGGAGTTTGGGGAACCCGGATTTTGGGACACGGAACCAGGAGTTTTTGTGAATCGGAACCGGAGTTTGGGAACCGGAATTTGGACCGGAACCGGAGTTTCGGACCAGGAACAACCCGGAGTTTTGTAAACAAAACCCGGAGTTTGGGACCCGGAACCCGGAGTTTGGGAACCACGGAGAAAACCGGAGTTTGGGACCAGGAACCCGGAGTTTGGGACACGGAATCCGGAACCTGGAGGTTGTGGACCCCGGAACCAGGATTTTGGGACCCGGAACCCGGAGTTTGGGAACCGGAACCCGGGTTTTTGGAAACCGGAACCCGGAATTTGGAAATTACATCCTGGAGATTTTGGACCAGGAACCCGGAGTTTTGGACCAGGAACCCGGAATTTTACCCCGGAACCATTCGGAACCCGGAGTTTGGGAACCGGAATTTCGAATTTGGAAATTACATCCTGGAGAACCAGGAACCCGGAGTTTGGGACCTGGAACTCGGAGTTTGGGACCCTGAACCCGGAGATTGGGACCCGGAATCCGGAGTTTGGGAACCGGAATCCGAAGTTTCCTAAACAACGCGGAGTATTGGTCCCGGAACCCGGAGTTTGGGACCAGGAATCCGGAGATTGGGACCCGAAACCCGGGGTTTGCAAACCGGAACCCGGAGTTTGGAAATTAAACCCGGAGATTTTCGACCCGGAACCCGGAGTTTTGGACCAGGAACCCGGAATTTAATAACCATTCCCGGAGTTCGGTAACCGGAACCAGGGGTTTGGGACCCGGAACCCGGAGGTTGGGACCTGGAAACCGGAGTTTGGGACCCCGAAACCGGAATTTAATAACCATTCACGGAGTTTGAGACCCGGAACCCGGAGTTTGGAAATTATAACCCGGATATTTTGGACCCGGAACCCGGAGTTTTGGACCAGGAACCCGGAATTTTGGAACCATGCCAGGATTTGGTAACCGGAACCCGGAGTTTGGTAACCGGAACCCGGAGTTTGGTAAACGGAACCGGGAATTTGGAAACCCGAACCCGGAGTTTGGAAAATATAACCCGGAGCTATTGTGCACGGAACCCCGAATATGGGACCCGGAACCCGGAGTTTTGGACCAGGAACCCGGAATTTTATAACCATTCCCGGAGTTCGGTAACCGGAACCCGGAGTTTGGAACCAGGAACCCGGAGTTTGGGACCTCGAAACCGGAGTTTGGGACCCCGGAACCCGGAATTTAATAACCATTCCCGTAGTTTGAGACCCGGAACCCGGAGTTTGGAAATTACAACCCGTATAATTTGGACCCGGAACCCGGAGTTTTGGACCAAGAACCCGGAATTTTGGAACCATGCCCGGAGTTTGGTAACAGGAACCCGGTGTTTGGAAACCGGAACCTGGAATTTGGAAACCCGAACCCGGAGTTTGGAAAATATAACCCGGAGCTTTTGTGCACGGAACCCGGAATATGTGACCCGGAACCTGGAGTTTGGTACCTGGAACCCGGAGTTTGGGGTCCGGAACCCGGGGTTTGGAAACCGGAACCCGGAGTTCTAAATTAAACCCGGAGATTTTGGACCCGGAACGCGGAGTTTTGGACCAGGAACCCGGAATTTAATAACCATTCCCGGAGTTCGGTAACCGGAACCCGGGGTTTGGGACCGGGAAGCTGGGGTTTGGGACCCAGAACCCGGAGTTTGGGACCCGGAACCCGGAGTTTGGGACCTTTAAACCGGAGTTAAGGACCCCAGAACCCGGAATTTAATAACCATTCTCGGAGTTTGAGACCCGGAACCCGGAGTTTGGAAATTATAACCCGGATATTTTGGACCCGGAACCCGGAGTTTTGGACCAGGAACCCGGACTTTTGGAACCATGCCCGTAGTTTGGTAACCGGAACCCGAAGTTTGGTAACCGGAACCCGGAATTTGGAAACCCGGAGTTTGGAAAATATAACCCGGAGCTTTTGTGCACGGAACCCGGAATATGGGACCCGGAACCAGGAGTTTGGGACCCGGACCCCGGAGTTTGGAAGCCGGAACACGGAGTTTGGGAACCGGAATCCGACGTTTCGGAAACATCTCGGAGTATTGGACCCGGAACCCGGAGTTTGGGACCCGGAACCCGGAGATTGGGACCAGGAACCCGGATTTTAGGACCCGGATCCCGGGGTTTTGGACCAGGAACCCGGAGTTTTATAACCATTCCCGGAGTTCGGGACACGGTACCCGGAGATTTGGACCAGGAACCCGGAATTTTATAACCATTCCCGGAGTACGGTAACCGGAACCCGGAGTTTGGGACCCGGAACCCGGAGTTTCGGACCCGGAACCCGGAGTCTGGGACCTGGAACCCAGAGTTCGGGACCCGGAACACGGATTTTGGGACCCCGGAACCCGGACTTTGTGACCCGGATCCCGGATTTTGGAACTCGGAGTTTGGAAATTATAACCCGGAGATTTTGGACCCGGAACCCGGAGTTTTAGACCAGGAACCCGAAATTTTTGGAACCATGGCCGGAGTTTGGTACCCGGAACCCGGAGTTTGGTAACCGGAACCCGGAATTTGGAAAATATAACCCGGAGTTTTTGGGCCCGGAACCCGGATTATGGGACCCGGAACGTGGAATTTGGGATCCGGATTCCGCAGTTTGGGACCGGGAACACGGAGTTTGGAAACCGGAACACGGAGTTTGGGAACCGGAATCCAAAGTTTCGGAAACAACCCGGAGTATTGGACCCGGAACCGGGAGTTTAGGACTCGGAACCCGGAGTTTGGTACAAGGAACCCGGAGTTTGGTACAAGGAACCCGGAGTTTGGGAGCCGGAACCCGGAATTTGGGACCCGTAACCCGGAGTCTGGGAACCCGGAACCAGGATTTTGGGACCCGACACCCGGAGTTTGGGACCCGGAACCCGGGGTTTGGAAATCTGTACCCGGAGTTTGTAAATTATAACCCGGAAATTTTGGACCCGGAACCCGGAGTTTTGGGCCAGGAACCCGGAATTTTATAACCATTCCCGGAGTTCGGTAACCGGAACCCGGAGTTTGGGACCCGGAACCCGGATTTGGGACCCGGAACCCGGACTTTGTGACCCGGAACTCGGATTTTGGGACTCGAAACCCGGAGTTTGGAAATTATAACCCGGTGATTTTGGACCCAGAACCCGGAGTTTTGGACCAGGAACCCGGAGTTTGGGACTAGGGTGCCGGAGTTTATGTTAGCTCACTAGTTAAGTACAAGATCGCTTCCAAGCAGAGTCCACAGGATGTATTTCTCCTTCATGTCATGAACAAATGCTGGGTAACTTTCGTTGTTGTACCTTGGACTCATTTCACCGGCATTATCACCTTCATCTCATTCAGACGCTAAATAACCTACTGAAATAAATAAATCTTTCATGTCATGTTGTTTATATTGATATTACTTTATTGTCATAAAATACAAAGTATGCAGGCATAGTCAAACATTTATATTTAAATGTATATTTAAAAAAAATATATAATCAACATACATTCTTTTGTTAAAATAGACTTAATAAATATATCCTGTTCCTACATTCCTTAATAAACTTATAACACCACTCATGTAATGTTAAAGTAAGTAATACTGAAGGTTATTCATTACACATTGCATCTCCTTCATCTATTCCTTCAACACCTTCTCTTTACGAAATACTAGGCCTAATGACGTCAAAATTTTATACTGTGTGCCTCCTCTATTCCTTTATACATATTACACACACACGTATTTACAGTGCAATTAAAGTGTTTAATACAATTCATGAAATGCACTTGTATTATTTAACTAAACCGCTCACTCTTTCAACCTTATCTTCTCCTCACATTGCAACTCTTCACGTGTCTAGCTGTATCATGCCATCAGGACACTGCTGCAAATATGATCACACCAATCTGGGACATGAAGGGAACATTACTTGCCAGGCAATCCAGCGACCCTAGGAATCAGCCTGCAAACATAAGCAATGTTATAGCTGCAATATCTCTATGTTTCAAATCAATAATGCAACAAAGATATCATGAAATGCATAAACAAGACAAAAGACAGATCCAAAACCTACATCAACACATAAACAAAATACACCCAAAGCTACACTACACATTAGAAACTGAAAATAACAAATCCATAAATTTTCTAGACATCACACTAACAAAAGTACACAACAAACACACATTCAAAGTATACAGAAAACCCACAACAACAACACACATACACAACACATCCAACCACCCCACACAACACAAACAAGCTGCATTCCGAACAATGGTACACAGACTACTCAACATACCAATGATACAACGAAGAGCTAAACACAATCAAATACATAGGAAAAGAAAACGGTTACAACCCTAACATAATAGACAACATAATACGAAAGACAAAACATAATCAGAAAAAACATAAGAATACAACACAAACACAAGAACACAAACATACGAAAACAAAAACACACACAAGATTGCAACCTCATTCAAGAAATTAAATTACAACATCGCATACCGAACAAATAACACTCTACAAAAACATCTCAACACACAAACAACACAAACAAACAAATAAAACCACACAGGCGTATACAAACTCAAATGTAACACCTGCAACAGCTTCTACATAGGACAGACAGGCAGATCGTTTCAAACACGTTACAAAGAACACATCACAGCCATAATAAAATTACAAAAAACCTCCACATATGCAGAAAACATCACAAATGCTAACCACACCTACAGAGACTTCAACACAGAAATGGAAATTCTACACATCCAACCAAAAAGCCAGAAACTAAACACACTAGAACAATATGAAATATACAGACACACGAAAACACACCCCAGCGAAATTTTCAACACACGACTCAATTTCAGAACACACACACTCTTTGACTCTACACTACGAACGCACCCTCACAGGAAACAAAACAAGAAGGACCAAGACCAACAACGACCAGTTCTGAGGATGATCCATAAATAAGTCGAAACATGTAAACGAGGTACGTTAGAATTTAACACATATACATATTCCGAAGTGATACAGTGGTAAAAGTTGTGTAATTAAGATGTAAAATAAAAAAAGTTATAGTACTGAAATGGAGTCAATCACTTTCCACAATTTCATCATGCTACATGAAAATCTAGTATTCGTGGAACTGCTGACAGTGAAGTTTCAACATTACTCATAATTGGGAAGTACGTAATCAGCTTCAGATCTTAAATAATTCAACCAGATACTACTGTCACGTGCTTCTGACTCCTTGAGAAATGAGTGGCAATGCAAGGTAAACTGATATGTCTCTCGTAAATAACTACTATTCACTTCCTGCTATTCAACAAAAATCTGCCATATCTCTGTGCAATTTGTCAATATCCATTCATTTAGGAGGAAAAGGCTCCACCAAACTTTCCGAGATTCGTCGATTCTATTATTCACTGCACTTGTTCCCAATTCCTTCTTATAACAATTAACAAAAATAGCCGCTCTAAATAAGGGTTCGAATAGATCGGCCTACTAATCAATTCTTAAAGAATAATCATTAAAACCAATTGTGTGACAATTTGAAAGGAAAAAGAATACATTAAGGTAAATGATACGAAAACATAGGAAATCATTTACAATAAAAGTTTGTTGGGTACAAATGATTACTAATTATAGCTAAGGACGATTTTAACAAATGAGAGCCTATGGCATCAGAAATTTTAAATTGTTTAAGTTGATTTATGTAAAGTTTCTCGTGGGATCGTGTCATGGGCACCGAATATGAGCCCAAAAACTGTCCAATGTGTGATGTGGTATTGTGCTCCGAGATGCTGACAGCAAGGCTCATAAATGACATGTTTTTCACGACACACCTCTTGTGGCTGTTGCTCATGCATCTCGAAACGGATGTGGGATCAAGAATGACACCCTTATCCTTCTGCCGATCAATTATGATGATATCAGCACATCTAGTAGAGCCATCAGAAGAAACGCAACCAACCTCCTGACAAACCTCATAGGGAGCATTCTGACGGATTGAAGATGCGGTGAGAGAATGAACCGTATTATATCTGTTGCTTCGGAGCAATTCTCCATGATGAGAGAAACCCAAGACGTGAGCAAGCATTTCTTGCTCGTCGCATCTTTTGCAACGGATTGAGTCAAGCGTTCTACCAGGGAGGGTACGTACAAGTATTGTATTACAGTTCATCTTAATGGCTTGCGTCCACTGACTGCTCGAATGTCCCTTTTTGGTTGAGATCCATGAATTACCTTTGTTCCAGTGAGAATAGAAAACAATTCCCAAATCTTTACTTTTCAATTTGCTCCATTGATGAAAAGAATCTTCACGGAATGCTTTTCTTAGTTTTTGAGAAGAAATACGTTCAGAGCAATCCAAGGTAATTGGTAATTGTTTGATGCAATGTTCAATTTCGTTTGGAAGATTCCGAGTGCCTGCTACATGAGGGTTGTCAACGTGTGGATGACGGAGCTATGGCACCAAGAATTTGGAAGCACAAACACTTCTTGTTTTAAAATGAATTACATTTTGAGCATACTTCATTCCTTTACAAATTGAATTACTCAAAACTCGACTCACTTGGAAGAAAAGAAAAAAACAAAAACGATCCACATTTTTTCCTCATTGTCTTTCTAATTTTGCTCACATGATTCTTTGGAGCAAACTAAGCAACTTTCATTATTCACATTTGAAAACAGAATTTGCAACCACAAACATATATTTTTTAATGAATAGCATTTTGAGCAGACTTTATTCCAATACTAAATGACATGCTGGCAAACTTCTGTCGCGAAAATAATCCCCTACATACGTACAATTTTACATACAATTATTTATTTTCAGACATTCAAAACATATTCCACATTTGAATATATGTGTACATTCATGGAATTAAATAATTATAATCAATTCAAAATAATAATTTTAGCTTCCAATGTAGCCCCAATTTTGAGCTTAGACTTGGTACCTCAATGAAGTCCTTTGCCCAATTTGAAGTCTACATTTTCTCCCATGAAAGGATAAAAGTCAGAAAATGTGAAATAGGAGAAAATAGACACTGAAGACGGTGAAAGGCATACTAAGTATAGTACGTTTATTACTACTATAAATGTCTAAATAATTATGATATCATCAGGATAATGAGAAAAATTATATTTTTTTGAGAAACTACAACAAAGCAGCTTACAGATGAGAAAATCACAACATTATTTCCCAAATTTTGAAGACATCTAACC